>VDFB02086081.1:421330664-421505836 GCA_007258455.2 Sequoia sempervirens
GAGTTAATTTGAAAATGTCCCTTCTATGAATTCCTAAGCGAGATTTAGCTGCCTGCAATTCCTCTGTTAGCTTCTGCTTCCTGCCTAACTGTGGACTTAGCAACTCTGTTGTGACCTGGTCATCTGTCTCCCAGATTTCCTCTATTCCTGCCAGACTGAAACCATCCCCCAACATTCCTGACTTTGTTTTAGCCGCCTCCGCTAGCTCCACTAGTTCCTTCCCTACTTCAATCAAAGAGTCCAACTCCACATTCAAACCATTATCCCCCATAAGTGTTAAAGTCTCAGAAATTTTATCATCTAACTCCTCAAACTGAACCTCCTTCTCCGCCTGTTCTACTTGAAAATTCTTCCTACCTTCACTTACATCCATAGAGGAAGGAATTGGAGTCCCAAGTAACGAAACTCCACCCAGAGGAACCATATTGTCACTATTAGCTTTTGGAGAGGCCCTAGAGTCCTCTGTCGGTGACTTCACACACCCTTGCTTTGGAGATTTTAGAGTTTCAGAAATGATTCGCATAGCCGCTCTAAGGTTTGCCGAAGGAGTCACCAGCATACTGGATTTGCCTGCCTCTTCATTGTGAGTTATGCATCCTAACGTGCATACCAGGTTATTACGCATAAAAGAGTCCCACTCTAGTTTTTGAACCCAAACCCCATAATCCATTATAAGCTCAATCTCGCTCCAAATCATTCTATCCACATTGTTTTCCACACAAATGCACACATAGGTTTGATTCCGCTTCACCAGTTTCCTTTCTTCTGCGCAAACAAAGGTGCCCAACTGATTACCAATTTCCTCAAGAATGGGAGGAGCCCAGTACTCCTGTGGAAGATTTGGTAAGTTGTACCAGTCTTGCAAAAATTCCATCACATGGGTTGAAGGATCAAAACCCACTGACCACTTTCTTAAATAAAAGCCGCAGCCATCAAGAACCCAGACCCCTTTGACTATTTTATCTCTGATAATACGGGATGGGCAAACGACTAAGAAAAAATCATTTTGAAGCATTTTAAGCTGCAACTTAGCACCCCAACACTCTTTCCACCAACTCACTAAATAGTCCCAGTTGAGATTCTTCCCAAACCATTTCCCAAACAAACCTAAATGTTCTAACCTCTTAACATCCGCTTGCAAATTCGAAGAGTTGATAACTACTTTGGTTCTTCCACTTTTAGCTTCTTTGGACATGAAAGAGCCATGTTTATTCTTTTCGCCCTTTGAACTTTCTTCCCTAACTTCCTCCCATACCTTGGCCGAAGACCTTTTTTTCCATTCCACTCCTCCCTTCCCATTTCTGACTTTAGGGTTTTTTCGCGAAGTTTGTCTGTCCGACCACGATAGGATATTTTGCCCCAGTCTTTCTTCATTCTGAGGACGAGGTCTACGGAACTCCTCATTTTTGTAATGACCATTCTTATTCTTACCACGAGAATATCCCGCATCCTTGTTCTGAAGATGCCCGTGACCCATGCCCACAGGAAAGCGACCGTGCGGAGCAAGATTCTGTGGTCAGGCCCAACGGTCCTTCCTCCAAACATGTTCAAGGTCCCCAGACCTGTTTGCATTGGGACCCCTATGACCACTGTCACCATTCTGAAACTTTTCCAACCGTTGCTTACCGCCATGACCGTTGCAGAGCTCCATTCATTCCTTACTCAAGCTTTATAAATTATTAAATTTTACATTTTAGACTAGATTTTTAATTAGATTTGTTTTTAATTAATTTTTATTAGATTTTAGATTAGATTTTAAATATAGATTTCTAATTTAACTTAGATCTTAATTTTTTTTAATTTAGTTGGATTTCTAATTTCTAACTTAACTTAGATCTTTAACTTTTTAATTTAGTTTAGACTTCTAATTTTTAATTTAGTTAGATTTTTAATAGATTGCATGTTTTTGACTCAATCTCACTTTTGTTTGCACGTTTGTGTTTTCTTTCTTGTCTTGGGGACTTGTCAGTGAATCATATGGAGCTGGAAAAACATTGGCATCAGTCACACACATCAAATTGGAAAGCAAAAATAATCAGGTGCACACATTCCATTTTTAATCTCTTAATCTTGTTTGTCACACATTTCAATTTGGGGCATAAAATCAATCTTGTTTGATCACATATTTGAAATTGGGCTTAAAACAAATTTTGTCTTCAATCACACATCTTGATTTGGGGTTAAAAATAATAAGTGCTTGAATTTTTTTACACACATTTTAATTTTCTAAGGGAAATTAATCACTGTGAATGTGAATCAAGTGTGTGTGTCCTCCAAAACACCTCACTTGGTTCACTTTTGTAATACCCTTCTTAGGAGGCCTGCTTGGAGCACACACCCCTCCAAGAGATGACCTCAATAGAGTGTGAATCCAAAGAAACACTCCTTTGGGAGTTGAAATCTTGTCACTTTGAGCTAAGCCCCAAAGAAATTTATACCTTTGGGAAGTGAAGGTGAAGGGTGGGTCACCCTTTTCTCTTGGCTTATTGGTAGGATTTTTCTTTCAAATCATTCCTTAGTCAACCTTGTGCAAACTAGCTTGAGACCTAATTGGCCATACCCCACTTGACTAGTCATAGGGCTTGTTGTTGTGTATTCAAGTGTTTGCTTAATCATAACATTTAATCTTCAAAGACAAATTTATCATTGTGTTTGGTGTGTGTGTTCATGCATTTACATGTGAAATATTGTGTTTAATAGTGCCCAAGTCAAACTTCCAATAAACACTTGCCACATCATCCAAATCATACAATCTTGTCATTCCATATCATATCCTAATCATCATCATCTCTTTAATCCAATCAACATTTTACACCATGAAAACATTGGAAGACATAGCACAAGAGCTTTTTCACATGCTTCACATGGCTAAAACAAGTGAAGCACCTTTACCCCAACAACTCATTCACAGATTCCATGACATGATCCAAGAACTTCAAACCATCCAATCACCTCAAATGCAACAACTCATAGCTCAAATCCAATACCTCATGGCCACTTGTCAAATCCAACAAGCACATCATCAAGTCCAATCACCACATCAACAAATTTCACATCAATCCTATGTGTCACCTATATCATCATATCAACCTCATTCATCCACATATCATGTTACCCCTTCATCAACCTATCACACATCTTCTAATGTCAACCCTTATCCATACCGATCCACCTCTCAACAATCTTTATCCTATACAACCCCTCAATCATCATTACAACAACAAATCATATCACAACAAGTCCAAACACCATTTCAACCTCAACACATTCAACCACAATCCTATGTGTCACCTTCATCATCATGCCAACCTAACACATCTATCTATCATGTCAATGCCACATAAACATGTCAACCCATATCACAACAAGAACATAAGATCCAAAGTCCACCTTGGCAACAAAATCAAGAGCCTTTAAGTCTTAATGCCACCTTTGACAAGGGGAACACCAATCTAGTTCATGCACCCTTACCACCATCCAATCAAATTCCTATCCATAAGCCACCATGTCTGAGTCCTAATTCATTGGCCTCTTTAACTTCTAACCAATTAAAATCTTCATTACCCCCATCATCATCTAATCCTCCATCAAATCAATTCCCTACATTTAGATATTTAAAAAATAAATTGATGGCATTACCTAAATCCACCCATCCACCTATAAAGGATGTGACCCAAGGGCTACGAGCAAGGAATCAATTGTCGCCATGTCATTCAACACATATACTTGAACATACAAAAGAGTCCTCAAACATCATGCCAAGTCCTTCAAGTCAACCATGTCATCCACAACCCCTTGATCCAATTCAAGAGTCTCCCATTGTAAGTCCAAGTCACCCTCTTTCATGCTCCTATGTTGTTGACCATCAAGAACATGCCAAGTATCTCCATGAGAAATCCCCTTCCACTTCCATTCAAGCAACCCAAGAGTTATATCAAGAGTCTAATCCCAAGAATGTAGAAACATCAAGCCCTAGTCCTAATCAAGATCAAATCATCTTCATCCAACCTATCCATAATGTATATCATTTTTATGATCAAGATGATATCCATAATGATGAAGATCCTATCCATGATCAACTTGATCCTATACCCATCCATGAGAAAGATATCCCAAATTCACCTCCACCTAGTCCTATCCATGATCCATCAACATCCAATTCCCTTGATGAGACAAGTGCCTCCCAATCACACATAGAAAATCAAACAAATACCTTGGATGTAAGTGAACACAATGCTAATCAAGATCCTAATAATCCTCCATCACCCACTATCGACCCCATTGCAATTCCATCATATCCTATTGGTCTTTCCACCCTCATTCATGAATGTTCCTCCTTAGAACAACAACAACCATTATCTTCCATTGCTTCATTTTCTCCATCCACTAAGGAACTTGTGTCTAGTGTTCCACCTACACCCAGTCCTGTTGTCCATTGCATACTCCAAACCATGAACAACCAAGGTAAAGGTTTAGACCTTCATGAACAAGGTATTTTGGATCCCATCCATGTCAAAGTCCCTTCACGCTCTTATGGCCTTGGACATACACCCCAAGGACACCAATCTCAAGATGTTGGTACTTCCTCCATGCCTCCTAATTCCACTTTCCATCATGAATCCTATCATACACCTAAAACATATATTTCCATCCCTCCTCCATCATCCTAGAAATGTCAAAAGCATGTGACCATACACTTTCCACCATCAAATTTTCCACCATTGCTTCCAAATCCTAATATCCCTCCATCCACTTTACCACCATTACTCCCAACACCTAATATTCCTACCATCCAATCCTCTTATTCATCTACCCAAAAATCCTCTAAACATCTTAATCATGACCAATCAATGCACACATTGTCTAAACATAAAGCTTCCACTCATCTCACCAAATCCAAGGGATTCCAAAATAAAAATTTGGATGCCTCTACACATAAAGTCCAAAATTCTAAAAGTCCTAATGCCTTAGCATACAATTGTAAAATGTCCAAAACTAAAATGGTTTGGGTCCCTAAGAAAAAAGAAATCAAGTCAAATGAGGCATCCACATCACAAAAATCCCAACCTTCCCCTCCCATCCAAAATGCACATGTTATTCAAGAATCTCATATTCCATCCCACAAGCCAAACAAAAATCATAAAAACATCAAGTCTATGTGGGTACCTAAAGCACTTCGTCCACCATCTCCTAATAAAACAAATCCATTGCTTCCTACACCCCATCCACATCAAAATCCTCAAGGTTTATCACAATGTGTGCAACCATTGGTCATGGTTCCCTTCCATTTCACAACAATTCCACATACCTCCATCTCCCTACCCTTCACTCATTATCCTACATATATCCCCCACCATCTTCCTATGGTCCATGCTTTTGGCTAAGCCTCCCCATTCATCTTTTCCATAAGTCCCATATAATCCCTATCATCTTCCCTACATAATCCATATCATAATCCACTATTTTCCTCCATAATCCACATCATAATCCATCATCTACCTACTCCATCTCCCTTTCATTTCATCCCTTACCGACATCTATGAGCATAATGAAATTTGACATAGTTTGTGCAATGACATCCATCTCTAGTGGGACTATCACCTTTCATGGAACTAGACACTTGAGTCCCTCCTATCCATATTCTCCTTCTCCTAGTCAAAAAGTCAAAAAGTAAAAAAAAAAGAAAAAAAAAAAAGTAAAGAGAAATTCCTTCGTCTAATGGTGAAAACCTGGTAAATAGGCGCCCTGGATAAGTACCGTGATGAAAACCTGGCAAACAGGCATCATGTGTAGGTTGATCTTCTATGCCACTTACACTTGGGGGAAATGTCTTATCTATCCAAGCTATCATTTTCATGTCTTGTCATTTCCATCCTACCTACCATCTTTAGCCATCATACATACCTATCATATTAATTCCACTTATCCACCCTTCTCCTTTTGATCTTGACAAAGACATAGGGGCAAAAGGTTGAAACATGTTCTGGGTATCTCTTGACATACCTCATCCTATCTACACCAATCATGTCATTATTTTGTTGTCATACATTTTTTCTAGAAAAATCCTAAGTCTCGTACCTAGAATGGGGCATGTCATTACTATGCGACATAGTATTTGGAGATCACATCCTTGCTCTCATATGATGCATACATCCATACTATCCATCCATCTATCTTGAGTCTTTTATCCCTTATCCCATCACCCACTCTTGCACCTAGACTTGGTTTCCCCCTTGTCATTTGTATCTAGCACAAAGGTTACTCAAATTTTAATCCTTTGACACCTCAAAACATTTCAAAAATCCAAAAAAATCAAAACATTTTAAAATTCCAAAAAAATCAAAACATTTCAAAACTCCAAAAAAAACTAAACATTTGAAAAAGCCAAAAAAATCCAATCAACTCAATCGAATCAATCCAAGCAATAATCCTTAGTCCATACCAATCAAGTTGATCAATGTTGTCAAATTATCCAATCACATCCTTTGGTCTTGATCCTAATCTTGTTGTAAACCCAATCAATCAAAGTCAATTAGTCAATTATCAGTCATCCTTGTGTTGATCTAGGGATATGTCGTTCCCCACAATGACAACACTATCATCATCAATCAATCAATCACTTACTCATTAGTTTACAACTTGACAGGGGCAATACCTTGTTTGTTTTTGTATCATTTGTGCATGCTTGCTTGATTGCTTGTGTGTTTTATCATTTTTATCTTTCATTTGCATCAAGTCCAAATTATTCTAGCTAATATTCATATCTTGTATCTAGACAAGGTTGTATTACGCTGGGGCACATGACACATCGCCACCTTGGTCCTTATACCTTGGTGCATAACATCTAGTGCTAAATCAAACATCATGGTTGCTCACTTTCATTGCAGCATAATGCACCCTTCACTTCCTATATCCATTCCTTCATCTTTAGTTCTTGACCCATCCCTTTCATTTCGAGAGCCTACCCACGTTTTTCCAACCCACCTATCCTCTTGAGGGGGCATCATCATTCCATCATCATCATATTCCGATATTATCATCCATTTTCCTCTATCCATACCTTAGCTTATTTGAAATGATGTTACTCAACGCAAATCTCATCATCTCGAACATCATCTCAAAGAGGGGAAAAATGTAGACACCTAAAAATGTCCTCTTACGACACCTTGTCACAACACTACATCATTTAGACATCTTGTAGCATGTTTTGCCCTAGGTACCCATGTCATCATCTAATTAGTTAAATAAATCTTATTTATTTGACTAATTTCATTTATTCCCTTCCTATGCATAATCCATCCATTCCTCTAATGTTAATTAAATAATTTATATTATTTAATTAATTAAATCATTTCTATTCATTCTTCTAATGTTAATTAAATAATTTATATTATTTAATTAATGAAATCATAAATTTAACATTGATTAAATAAATCAAATATTTATTTAATTAATAAAATCTAAAAAGGATATTCACATTTTCTTTCCAAAATTTGAACTCATGTGTATCTAATTTATTTATTTAATTAGATAATTCATCAATTATCCTCATCTTTTTTAGGATTTATTTCCTTTAAAAGAGAAAATCAGAATCTTTCTATCTTTTTGACATCTTATCTCATCTCGTTGTATTTCCTCTTTTATCAAAAATAAAATCCTTATCGAATCTTGTCAAATATTATCTTCATCCACATCACGGCTCTATAAATACGACCTCTCACAATCCATTTAGGGGGTTGATTTGTCTAGCATCCTCACTCTGTCAAAATCATTCTTCAATCCATCTATCTATCATTCTCCATTTTTCATTTTCGTCATCAAGTCGTTATGCTACAGGATTGAGCACCCAACATTCCTCCATTATCAATCCTTCAAAATCTCGCATTCTCATGCAGGTGGAGAAGAGCCATGGAGGTCAATCAAGTCTAGTTTGAGAATCGGTTTGCATTTTCTTTGTTTATTTGCATTCCCATACAAGTTTGTGCTTCATGGTGCTTGATAGGGTTTAGATAGTTTGTTATTCTCAATATTAAACCATATTTTTCCCTATCTACACTTAGAGCTACTTCTTTTTCTACCAGCTGCTTATTAGCTTTTCCTTTTCTCATTTCTACCTCTCTCTTATGTGCCCTAGTTTTCATTAGGATGCCAAGTGGAACATCATCATTAGAATCAGGGGAGAAACTTTCTTTGTCTGAGTACTTTGTCCCAGAAGAGCTAATTTCTATGGTTTCTTCTACTGCAAGAGGGTTTACACTAGGGCCTACACCAAGAGTGGCTTCAGCCGTGCTCAATCTCCTACTAGACCTACGAGGTTGAGGAAAAACCCTAGGTTGCAAGTGTTCAGGTCTAATTTGATCAATTTTTATGAATTCTTCCTAGGTCATTCTAGACATATCATGTAGAGACTTCTCAACTAACAATTTAATCAGACAATGGTGGGAAAAAAATTATCCCTACCTTTTTGAGTCTCGGCTGCCATGATTGAAAGAAGGTTGTATAGCACGTTCGACACATTCATCCTCCTCTCGTGCCTCATGTGATTTAAAAGCTTGAAGTGCACATAATGCATATTCGACTGGCGACCTTCACAGGTGATATATTTTATAACATAAATAGCTATTTTCATCCATGGATTTGGCAGAGAGGTTCTCTTCGCACCTTGTTTATCTATGCTCAATGGAGGGTCGGTTCTATAAATTCAGCCCTAGTTGACCTGGCGTCTCTAGAAGCAGGTAATTTTCATCGTCGACAGACAACCCTGTAACTTCTAGAATTATTTCTTTCTGTCGCCATGACCTCCAGCCCTTTTACCGTGGCCTTCCGTTCAAAAAATGTCTAAGAAAATTCTAGTGCAATGTCTTCATCAAAACCATCCAACTTCAAGAACTAGTCTAACCACCCGTAGTTTTTGAATTCAGCCAAGCAGGGTGCATCCTGTAGTAATACATTGTGCACTGTGGGTTCATTTCGAATTAACCCACCTCCCATTGTCTACAATCAAACAATCACTCTACGGTTTCCTTCATGCAATTCTCGTCTAAAAACCAAATTCACCTTCCTGCAACACTTGCCAAATTTCCAATGCCAATGTTGACTAAATTTTCCCTTTCTACTTTACCTTTTGTTTGCAGCCTGAGATTATGACAGGGTCAATAATGGAAAGGAAGGAGTAATAAAGGAAAGCTATGATGGAGAGAAATGGTGGCGGTAGTTGGTGTCACCTCACACATGCGATCCATCCTCTCACTTAGATTTCAAATCAGCTCAATTTAAATTTTGCTGACGTAGGCCAATATAGACTGACACGTGGGAAAAGTATTCACATCTTTTTCCTCCCCCCAACCTAAATTTGGGCATGTGTCCTCACATGAAAAATGATGATTTGACAAGGGTAGGGAATAATGGCATGCTATGGTGAACATCCATATTAACATACAACAAATAAATGAATGCAATAAAGACAATTAAGATATAGCAATTAATGCGCACATATCTGAATGTGTGGAGGATTCGTGACAAATATTGTGGAGAAAGTACCGTTCACCTTTTTAGGAAATAAGTTGATCAATTAATGAAAATGAGGTAGAATGAGGTGGAGTGGAATGAAGTGAAGTGATGGAAGAGAGAGAAAGGTGGAGATGGATGGGTGGAGAAATGGACTCCCACAAAAGTGGAAGTCTTTATTATGACAAGTACATACTTTAATTAGCCAGAAGGAGGGACACTAGGTCCACTTCCTTCGACTGCAGGAAGCTCAGGTGTTGCACGTTGAGTGAATTGCTACAAGAACTACTCCTTGGAAGTTGGCTTGTGATACAATCTGAGGCGATGACCATTGACAAGCAACTTGAATCTGATTAGGTCAATAGTAGTGAGCTAAACAACACCATTAGGGAACACTTCAACAACCTCATATGGTCCTAGCCACCTTGTCTACAATTTTTTAGCATTGTCTTGATACCTTGAGTCATAGAGAAGTGCCCAGTCACCTGGTTGGAATTTGTTGTCCTTGATGAATTTTTCATGCCACTTGATTCTCTATTATGCACTACCTCTGTGTGATGCAAGGCTGCTCTCCTCATCTCATCCAAATAATTCAGCTACATGATTCTTTCTCTTTGTGCCTTAGAGATATCCATCCCCAAATCTACCATAGTCCTAAGAGTCTTATGTTCAAATTCAATGGGAATCATGACTATCTTTCCATACAACAACTCAAATGGAGTGAAGCCTATAGTTGTTTTCCAGGTAGTTTTGTAGGCCCAAACAACTTCTGGTAATATTTTTTCCCAATCCTTTCCATGGATAGCTACTATTTTGGTCAGAATAGCTTCAATTTCTCTGTTGGTCACCTCAACTTGGCCATTGGCCTGAGGTGATAAGGAGTAGACTTCCTGTGTCTTATGTTGTACTCATTGACTAGTGCTGCAACAAGGGTTGATGTGAATTGAGCCCCTTGATCAGTCACTATCTCTCTTGGAACTCCATACCTTGTGAAAATCTCCTCATAAAGAAATTTTGCAACTTTGTTATCTCTTGTATGCTTCATGACCTTAACTTCTACCCACTTTGTTACATAATCAATGCAGACTAGGATATAAGACTTACCATTTGATGGAGGGTCAATGGGTTCTACGAAATCTAATCCCCACTTGTCAAAGAGAGTGATTACTACCTGAGGGTAAAGTGGCATCTCATTAGATTTGGTTGGCCTGCCCATTCTTTGGCATCTATCACATTTTCTTGTATACCTTCCTACATAATTGTGAATTGTTGGCCAGTAATATCCCTGTTCAAAATATTCATTGTTGTCCTCTTGGCTAAAAAAATTCCTCCACATGGTTCATTGTGACATGCATGAAAAATGTCATATGTCTCATCTTCTCTCACACATCTCCTCATGACATGGTCTGGTCCAGTATAAAACAAACATCTAGCAATACATGATAAAGGAAAAGAATTTTCAATGAGTGCCCTTCTCTCTTTTGGAGAGAAGTGAGGAGGAATTCTACCTGTGACCAAATAATTAGCTATGTCAGCATACCAGGGTGTTTGTATATTGATGGAGAATAGACGCTCATCAGGAAAAGAGTCATCTATGGCTTGATTATCCCCTGATGTAGTCAGCCTTGAAAGAAAATCTGCAACAACGTTGGCCTTCCCTGGTTTGTCCACAATGGTTATGTCAAACTCCTGCATCAGCAATAACCATCTTGCCAGCCTACCAGAGATCAGAGGTTTATTCATGAGATATCTAATGGCTGCATGATCAGTGTGCATGAAGATTTGGTAACCAGTTATGTAATGCTTGAATTTTTTCAAGGCATAGATCATTGCCAACATTTCTTTCTCTGTCACTGTATAGTTGAATTCAACTCCCTACAAATTTTGTTGACAAAATAAATGGAATTTTCAATAGCTCATTCTTTCTATCCTAAGAATTCTCCTATGGCATAATCTGATGCATCTGTATGGATGTGGAAATGAAGCTCCCAATTAGGTCCCTTGAGTACAGGAGCATGAGTCAAGGCTACCTTCAAATTAGAAAATTCCTTGTCACAATCTTTAGTCCACTGGAATTCAGCATCTTTAGTGAGAAGAGTATATAATGGTGCTGCTATTTTGCTAAAATCCTTGATGAAATGCCTATAATATCCTGCATGGCCCAAGAAACTCCTAACATCCTTTTGTTTTGTAGGTGTGGGCAGATTTGTGATCACCTCAATCTTTGCAGGATCTACTTGAATTCCTTTGTGGGAGATGTAGTGACCAAGGACTACACCTTCCAGCATCATCATGAAGCACTTTTCACTATTTAAGGACAAATTTTGGTCTTCACATCTCTATAGAACTCTCCCAATATTTTCCAATGCCTGATTGAAATCAGCACCATAGGTGGTAAAGTCATCCATGTAAATTTCCATACAATCAAGAGAGATATCTAAAAATATGCTAATGACTTCCCTCTGAAAGGTTGCAGGTGCATTGCATAAGCCAAATGGGAGTACTGAGTAGGCATAGGTCCCCCATAGATAGGTAAAAGTGGTCTTCTTCTGGTCTTCTGGTGCAATTTGGATCTGGTTGTAGCCATTAAATCCATCTAGAAAAGAAAAGTATTGCTTTCCTGCAAGTGAGTCCAAAACTTGATCTATGAAAGGTAAGGAAAAATTGTCCTTTTTGGTGGCAGCATTGATTTCCTTGTAATCAACACAAACTCGCCATTTTCCTCCTTTCTTGGGAACAATCACTAGTGGAGACACCCACTGGCTATCTGAAATGGGATAGATAAATCCTGCATCTAGCAATTTCTATAGTTCTCCTTTTACAATTTCTCTCAGTGCAAGGTTAATTCTTCTTTATGGCTGCCTCACTAGGGTGCAATCGTCTCTGATGTAAATTCTGTGACTGCAAAGCTTAGGGTCCAATCCCTTCATATCATGATAGTCCCACAAAAATGCATGTTGGTGGGTCCTCAATAAGTTTGTCAATAGCAATTGTTGTTCTTCACTCAGTTTGCTATTAACATTCAGATATTTTCCTTCTGACACCTGCACTTGTGTAGTTAACTCTATCATGGTTGCTTCATTAATGGGTGGTACCTTGAGTTCACATGGTAGCAATGTATGGGACATACCTGTTGTTGTAGGAAGTTCGGCTATAGGAAGAGTGGCTATAGGAATAGTGGTTGTAGGAAGAGCAGGCAGAAGTATCTTGATTGGAGTAGTAGAATGAGAAGATGATGCTTCCTCCACTTCACAATGGTTCTGAATGATGTTAGCCAATACTTCATTTTCATCTTGAAGCTGCATGAAGGAGCTTCTACCTAACATCATAAGTTGTGCCACAAAATTAACTTCCTCGGCCTCTTCACCAACATGTGGCCATACGGGATTATCCTCATCATGGGATGGTTGAGCAGGAGGATAAAGAACAAAATTTTTGGTGCTCTTCCCATCATAAATGGTCATGTCACTTGACCGACATCCAATATATGCATTTGCAGTTGCTAACCATGACCTACCAAGAATAATGGGATTATCGCCTAGTGTAACTTTAGGAGAAAGAATCATGAAGTTTGCTGGGTACTCCCAGGAGTCTAGAATTACCACAAGGTCCTCTACTATACCATCGGGCTTAATAGTAGAACTCTCATCAAGTTGTAGGATAGTAGGAGTGGATCTCATGCTTGCAACATTTAGTTGTTGCAGGATGTCCTTAGTCATTACATTTATTGATGCCCCTAAATCAATCGAAGCATTCTTTATTTGAATCCCATTATAACAATTGCTACCACAGGACTACTTGGGTCATTGTACTAAGGGACAACCACTTTTCCAAGCATGATGTCAGCTAGCTATCCCACCACATGAACTGTAGTTGGGTCTTTCTTTTTCTTGACTGGCTTCTTGAGCCATGCTTCTTTGATTTCCTTGCCATAGATTGGGACATAATTTATGGCCTGTAATAAAGGTATCTGGAAACATATATGCTTCAGCTGATCCAAGATGTCAAAGGTTGTGTCCTCCTTTTCTTCCTTTTTCTTGGCAACTTCCAATCTCTGAGGAAATGGTTGTTCTTGTTTAGTCTACTTGACTTGGACTAGTTCAATATTTTTAGGTGCACTTGGTTGAATGGGATCATTCAGAGGTTCCTCTTCCTCTTCCACATGAAGATCAGTGATAATGGGCTTGGAAGAGGCTGATAAAGTAGTTCCTGAATGCAAGTGGATGTCACTTACACTCATAGCATATGTAGGGAATTGGTTTGAATCAACAAGAGTATATAGGTTGTTGTTGTGGTTTGTTATTTGGATTGGGTGTGGGCTGAGGTGGGAGCTAAGTAGGTTTAGGTGCATTTGAGCTTGAATTAATAGGGGGAGGCATTATAGTAGGTTGTTGGGGCTGAGAAGGTGGCTGCATGTAACTGGTTGTCTGGGTAGGCCATTGTTGTCCTCCCCTCCATTGATTTGTTTGCTGCCAATTTCATGGAGGTGGCTGCCAATGCCATTGAAATTGCTATCAATTCCCTAGAGGTTGTTGCCATTGGGGTGGAGAGTTTTGATGATTAGGCCAAAAATTTGGAGGGTTACCCCAAGGCTGTGGTGGATATCCTCCATAGTTGGATGGATATGGGGGCTGCCGTTGGTTACTAGATGAATAGGAATTGAAATATGACCTAGCATAAGATAGTGGATCTCGTGGCATACCTTTTCTTGGAGCCCAAGGCCTCCTTCGTGCAACATAGTAGACTTGATCTTCTTCAATCTAGATCAGTTTTAACTTAGGTGGAATCTGCTTACTTTCAATATTAGCTACCATCTTGCATCTACAATCCTTCTTCTTTTTTCTGCAATGGGGGCAATACTTTTCCAACATTTCCTTTGCCTCTTGTTTCTTCTTGGCCTAAAGTGTATCTAGTTGAGTAGCTAGATTGTTTATAATGTCTTGCTTGAAATCTTCTAGCAAGTGTGTGATCTCCATCCTTGAAACTCCACTGGTAGTTGACTTTCCCATAGAGGATTGGTAAGCTCTCCCTTTCTTTGAAGCTTCCCTAGAATAGTTCTGGCATATTTTCTTGATGTCTTCCCAAGGAACTTGGGTGATATCTCCTCCTACCATTAGGTCCAAGGCATCAATGCAACTCTCATTAATTTCTCTTAGGAAAAGAAACTTTTGTGATTCTTCATTGAGGGTATGGTGTGGATATTTCTGTAAGCATAATAGAAACCTTGAAATGTAATATTCTAGGCTCTCATCTTCCTTTTATTACATCCTAAAAATGTCATCTCCTCTCATGTCATTGTCCTTGCAATATTGCTTGTATTTCTCAAGGAAATTTTTCTTCATTTCCTCCCAAGTTTCCATAGTATCTTTGTCTACGCTCATGAACCATCTTAATGTATCCTCTTTCAAGGTGGTAGGAAATAGCTTAAGCCTATGAGCATCAGTGGTATAGTCATAACTCTTGCAGAGTATATCAAACTCAAACAAGAAGGTTTCAAGGTTTTTTGTAACAAGTCCATAAAAATTAGGAAGTGCTGAAGCAGGGATAATTTTGAGATTGTCCACTTCATTCTGATGGGAAATGGGGAAAGGAAAAGCTTTTTGGTTAGGTCTATTTCTATTTTCATCACCCATGCTTGCAAAGGGATTCTCAAACTGATTTTGGTCTTTAGAGGAAGCTTCAGAATTGGTCAGATCAGGAAATGCATCAACAAAGGGGTTTGGCTCTTCTTCTTCTTTGTCCCTTGCTAGGTTTGGAAGCTCTTCTAGCTGGAATGGATCAAGATTGTTAGGAAAGAATCTTCCATAAGCATTTCTTCTCCTTCCTCTATGCATGCAGTATCAACTCACTTTCAGCTAGCTCACAAAAAGAATTGGTAAAGAATAAGGGGGGTCATTACTTTTTAAATGAGGGGTATGCTAAGAACAACTTTAGAAATACTACAACAAGAAAAATATCAATGACTCCAAAGAACTTCCTAGATTGACACCATCCCTGACAACGATGCCAAAAATGTTGGCCTCCTACAATGATTTAACAACTAGGCCTTTATAGCTGTGATTTAGAGATTGAACATCTAACCTGAATAACTATTTCAATCATCATGAAGGTGCATTTAACTTGTCAACCCAGGGACATGAACTTGAAATGGGTCAGTATAGTATGTGCACTAGGAACCCAAAGTAGCCATTTTCATTCTATAGCTAAGAAAGACACAATGATGAAAGTAAATTGCTTGGAAAGGAATAACATAAATGTTGAACATCAACCAACAACTATACTAAGTTGAAATGCATGACAAAAATGAAAATCTAAGAAAACAAACAAGAAACTACTCTGTCTGCTTTGGCTGCAGGAACAATCACTGAATGGAATTCTAGTGGCTGTAGGAACAGTCAGCACTAGATTCTTAACTAATTAGTAAACAAAAAGTAATAACCTTGATAAACTAGGATAAAGGATGGATTGCTCACCAAGTGGTCCCCCTTGGATGAGTATCCTCTAATACTAATGTAAACTCAAGATACTCAAACTTAGAGCTTCATTTTATTCACTGTAATTCATGAGTACAAAAGAGTAACATAACTATATTGTTGAAAACTTAAGAATGCAAGTACAATATCAGATTGTGCAACCTCCTGAGAAGGAGGATCTGATCCTTATTTATACTACCAACTAAGCAAGGCGGTCAACTCCACAAACTAGGAGGACGCCATTTTAGGAAAAACAAAGAAAGTGGAGAGATGGTTACATGCACATGGAATCTAGTCAGATGTGCCCATAGATTTAGCACAATAGTAACACCTATATTTTCTCAACAAAATAATAAAGACCATTGCAAGGTGGTTACATTCGATTTACATTGGGAATCTCCTACCGTCGACCTCTTTTGACCTTTTAACGATTCCCTTGTTGGACGTTATGGTGCATGCTTAGCTAGCAGTGTCTTTATCAATTTAGTATCCTCAAATTATATCTACATGACAATGTTAGTACACATAATAATTGCATATCTGTAGCCACCTTAAAGAACATTCATTAACCACATGCAAAATTAATTTAGATAGTCCATATAACATGCCAATTTCATTAAAGATTTTAGAAATAAGATTAGGCCCAATGTCTATAGTTTTGAGGAAATATCATAAAAATATCAACACTTAACATCAAGGACCATGACAACTTCAAAAAATAAATCATAAATTCTACCCAAAATTAGACCATAAACTAGACTCATCACTCATTTTTGTGCACTTTTTAATTGTAGTATTCTCACACTTATTGAAAGAGGTAGTGTTCATGAAGGAATATAAAAGATGCATAGAGCCTTTGAATTATACCTGTATTGTGCAATGACATTGAATCATTTAGCAAACCATTTTTTCTTCATAGGGAAACATTTTCTTGTGGAATAGTTGACTGAGACAACTCTTGTTTCGACTGACCACCCTCTCATGAAATCTCATTCATATTATAATATTGCATGATCTTAACATAGTAAAGGTGATTATGACACAACTGGCCACTACTACATGGCATCAGCCAAGGAAAGCCAGAGGCCATAGGATTTTATGGATAGGTTTAATTGAAGCTGGGAGATCTTAAGAGTTCTCTCTCAAAATTTGAAAAGGTTCTGGATGTCCACCTTGAGAACTATGAGAGCTTAAAATCTGTAGGAAATATATATTCTCAACAAGGGTAGGCAGAGAAGGCTTTAGAAATTTTAAGAAAGGAAACTCTCATAGATCCACATGATTCCCATGCATTTATCAAGATGGGTGAGTTATTAATATCATTAGAGCCTAGTGTAGCCTTAGATTCTCTTAAGACACCAAAGTATCTTTTGAAGAAGAGTAGAGAATAAGTACCCATTCAATTGTTAAACAACATTTGGGTTCTTCATTTTGAGTGTGATGAGCTAGAGTTGGCTCAATTTTTTTTATAGAGGCATTAGGAAATGATGCTTTGCCTCTACATAAATCTCTGTGGTAAGTTTTGTGCATTTTTTACTTGTAGGATTCTCATAGTTAGTGAAAAAGTTAGTGTTCATGAAGGAATGGAAAACATGCATAGAGCCTTTGAACTATACTCGTACTATGTAATGGAATTGAATCATTTAACAAACCATTTTTTCTTCATTGCAAGGCAACATTTTCTTGTGGAATAGTTGATTGAGACAACTCTTGTTTCAACTGACCACCCTCTCATGAAATCTCATTCATATTATAATCTTGCACAAAATTATCATAGTAAAGGTTATTATGACACCACTGGCCATTACTACATGGCATCAATCAAGGAAAGATAGAGGCCATAGGATTTTGTGGATAGGTTTAATTGAAGCTGGGAGATCTTAAGAGTTCTCTCTAAAATTTTGAAAAGGTTTTGGAGGTCCACCTTGAGAACTATGGGAGCTTAAAAGTTGTAGCCCATATGTATGAATTATTCAAGATGAGTGAATTTGGAAATTTTAAATTCAACTCACATAGATCCACATGATGTCCATGCATTTATCAAGATGGGTGAATTAGTAATATTGTTAGACCCCAGTGCAACCTTATATTCTCTTAAGACAACAAAGTCTCTTATGAAGAAGAGTAGAGAAGTACCCATTCAATTGTTAAACAACATTGGGGTTCTTCATTTTGAGCATGATGAAATAGAGTTGTCTCAATAAACTTTTATGGAGGCATTAGGAAATGGCATTTGGGTTGAATTCATAAATAAAATCCCCAGTGCCAATTTTGTAGTTTTTCTTGTGCTCTTTAAGGATATGAAATTCTTTCATCAACTAGAAGAAGGTGGTGTTTCACTTGAGTTACCATGGGATAAAGTCACAACACTATTTAATCTTGCTAGGTTGTTTGAATAGCTACATGATACTATAAAAGAAAATATTTTTATATAGGCTAATATTGTTCAAGTTTTTTGATTATGTAGATGCATATCTACGTCTTGTAGCCATGACTTAGGCTCTAAATGAGATCCAACTAAGCCTATAATTGATTGGGGATGCACTTAAGGTGGATAAAAACTCACCAAATGCTTTATCTATGCTTAGAAAAATGGAACTAAAAACATATGACTGGCTTAAAGAAAAATAAACAATTAAAGGTGCACAAAGTGAATGAGATGCAAAGAATTCTTATGTTGACATTTCACTTGGAAATTGGAATTATTTTGCAAAATTTCTCAATGAGATGAGGGATCCAAATGTGGAGGCATAACATCTTGAGAAGGCTAGAGAACTGTGTTGTAAAGTGTTGGCATAGAGAGCAGAAAATTTTTATACTACAAATGGGGCAGCCATTGTGCTAGCTGAAAGGGGTCAATTTGATATTGCAAAGGAAATTTTTACACAGGTACAAGAAGCTGTTGCAAGAAACATCTTTGTTCAGATGCCTAATGTGTGGGTAAATCTAGCACATGTTTACTTTGAACAAGGACAATTTGCGCTTACAGTGAAAATGTATCAAAATTGTTTGAGGAAATTATTTTTTGGCACTGACACCTAAATTTTATTATATTTAGCTCAAACACATTATAAAGTAGAATAGTAGCAAGATTGTAAAAGAACATTATTAAGATCAGTAGATTGTAACTACTGTAAGTTACCAATAAGAAAGATATAGATTCCGTGTTTAATGTAATGAGGGTTTCAAATTACCTTTGAATTTGCTACAAAGGGCATCCCCAAATCTAAATTCACTACAGAGGGCCTCACCAACTTCAAATTCATTGTAGAAAACTTTGAATTCTTTTCCCTTGCCCACCTTTTCAGAATTCTCTAGGTCCTCTCCAAATCTTTATTGCCCATGCAATTAGCTACTATAACTGATCAAAACACCTCAGTGCCAGGCTAACCTGCAACTAACAAATGAAGTGAGGAATATTTATGCAATGAACATGAATAAATGTGAATAAGTACCAATACATCAACATGCACAATACATCGTGTCAATAATTGGATGAAATGTTTTTTTAAAATTTTGTCTAATTTGTATTTGGTGACTAAATATTTAGTAATTTTTATTTCTGTGAATAAATATTTTTTTAGTCAACAACCAAATTAGTCATTAATTTACTCATTTATAGCTGATTTGCAAAAAAATAGTAGAATTTAGATCTTTTTTAGTTGTTGTGACTAAAATTTAGTCACCTAGTCATTTATTTGCCAAATTCTACTAGTGTGATGTAGAGGTGGGGAAAGATCAAATTAAAATGTATTCAAACTCCCAAAAACACAATTTTCCTCAAGGGAAACTTGCTCCAACTAGCCAAACCACAAAACCTCATTTTAAGCCAATTTGAGGAGGGTTTAATGAAAATATGGGTTCTAAGACTTATCATAACATTCCAGTGCCTCAGACCTTCATAAAATGACCTTCAAAAACTCAAAACACTATCACATATATAGTTCCAATCATATTTTTCCAAAACCTTACTTTAGTTCCTCAATTTCACATGGAAAACTCATGAAAACACCCTAGGGCATCACCCTAAAACCATAAAAATTGCATTTCATTTCTCCCAAACCATTTGTACATGTAAAATACCATGAAAAAATTCATTCCACCGAGTTACAGGGCTGGACAGCAGGTGGAATGGCTATAACATCACTTTTACACCAATCAAACCCTCAAACTAGTTAGAAACAGGCAGTCCCAGAAAAATGAAGAGTTCTCCCTCAAAACTCAATATTAAAACCTCTAATTGGATTTAAATGAAATATATTTCATGCCCCTACAATATTATATAAGTCTCAGAGCATATGGTGGTGGTATAGATCCGTACAATGCTTGCAAAGTTCAGGAAAATAGGAAAAACATGGGATTTCAGACCACCCGGTAGTAAAATGAGGATATCTCACTCGATTCTCAATGAAATAACACCATTCCAACACCAAAATAAAGGTTATTAAATTATCTATCCATCCATTATAGGCTTGGAGTGTGTAACAATACGTACAGGTCGTACAATGCACGTGATCAGAAATTTCTTAATGGAAAACACAAAAAACAGCAAATTTCTTATTAGAAACTCATTCCAAACTTCTTCAACAACCTCCCCTTCGAGATATTACAGCAATATATCATGTTACCACCTGAAAAATACCTCTTGGGGCATTCAACTACCATAACCACCCTTTAATTAGATTCTAAGATGACAATTTTTCCAATTTTGCTCTTAATCACTATCCCATTACAACTTGATCAACTTGATTTTTGCAAATACCACCTAACTGACCTATTAAGCCCTCCAATACATTGAAAATGGTCATTGAGACCTTATTTAACATGGAATAAGACCCTACTCCCCATATCCCTTAAAACTCATGATTTCACATGGCTTTTGCATTATGAATCAAACTGACAAATTCAACTAAATGATTCAAAACCCTTTCAAATTACATTATGACTGGTCCTTTAGACCTTATTAAGCATAAATGAACAAAAGAAACACCTAGGTATCAACTTAGACTTCACAAGGTGTAGGTGCTCCTGCACCATAGTGTTTCTACATATCATACTTAACATGTATGTTATGGGGAAATGAGAACTTTATACTATCACCAAGTTTTGTTTCCTAGCTTAAAGTTGTTCATTATCCTTTATATTCATGCAAAAGTCACACGATTGTGACATTCCCTTATTTTCTGCCCTTGTCTTGGCCATCACCTAGGGTTTGAGGACTAGCTGCAAGTTGCATAAAGCATACCAATATCTTCATTATTATTTCCTCCTTTGCATCTACACAAAGACTATTTTTGTTTTGATCATTAACTATATTTTTTCCACTTGAGTTGAACTTTGCTAAGGTATGAAAAGCACTAAATTCATCACTACTTCTATAAACCCTACAAGTTTGAAACTATCATGACAACATAATAGGTATTATACAGAGAATGACAAATCATTATTCACCATTACTCTACTTGGCAGCTATAGAACCACCCTTTACATTGAAGAATTTAAAATAGAACTACCACCTTTATTTGCCATGCCATATTTCAGAGACCTACCCTTTTATTCATGCATAGCCTTTATCATTTTGTTTATCTTTCCACTTATAGGTTGCCATTGACTTGTAGTGAACCCTCATTGTTCATGTGCATATGAGATATAATAGGTTCATGCAACTTTTGGAAACCACTAACTTTCTGAATCTTCTAAATCTTGTGTCTCATCAACACCCCTTTCACTATTTAGAGAAGTAATGTGATCATCTCTATTCATTGAAAAGGCTAAAAAAAAAATTGTATCCTCCAATGGAAACTCAATAATAATCCTCATTGGTGACTTTTGAGCATTATCCCCTTATTTTGACATAGTAGCACAATCTCCATTTAAGAATTCATTATGTTGGAAAAAAGACATTGCATAAATCTCTCCTGTTTATGGGTGTAATTTGATCTTGAATGGTGATCCTCCTCTTTTCTTCCTTGATGCCTAAATCTTTAATCACTATCATGTCAAAATTGAGTTTATAATCTGAAAAAATCCTCATTAGAGAGGGCAGTCTTAGCTCTAAAAGAAAAAAACTACATTTTCTTTCAAAATTTTGAGGTTCTTAAGGTACCTATTTACCCTTACATGTAAACCTTTTAACCTTGTTGGAGTCTAGAAATGTATGCTTCCTTGAGAACTCTATGATGAGGTTTCTAAACCTACTGATTCCTAATGTTGGATACGAAATTTAGTCTCCTAAGCCTAAAAGTTGTACTAAACCTCTAAACGAATGTGTTATAGAGCACACTTTATTCCTTCAATGATAACATAAAATCTCCAAATGTAGCCCTAACTTCAATAAGCTTATCAGGGTTTCATGTTTCTTGTGCAACTTTGCACTAGATGCACGCGTTTGTAATTTATGATAAGCTTATTCCCTTTTAATCCCATGGATCAAAAAATAGAAATGAATATCACTATTGAATGCATAAATATAACTACACAAGGGTTCATGGGATCAGAGGCATTAATACCTTCAAACAATGTCTTATAATTCTGATGAGTTATAGAAAGCAACCATGCGACACTCTACATTTTTGAGAACTTTCAACATGTAGGAAGGATATACAAGAGCTCTTAAAATTTATCCCCTTTGGTAACATGCCAATATCTCTTAATATCTGCAATGTGGGTCTTCCTCATGTCAGTAACCCAACGTTTCCACACCTGGCTATACTAAGAAAAATGTTCTTCCAATGTTTAAACAAACTATAGCAGTTCTCATGCAACGTTCCATGATATTTTCCCTTACTTTGAAATGCACCTTCAAGCCCTCTCTGCAATGTGGTAAAACTAAATATTAGACTTCTTCAACCCTTTTCAACAAGAAACCCCAATATTTTGGACTTCCTCCTGCTATGTGCATAGAGTTTGAAATCTTCAAAAGAAACAAGCTTAATCCTTTTCCCATCCTTTTGGTGAACATAATTTTGGATATATTTAATCCCTAAGGTTTATTTGATGGATTTTTTTTTCAAAACTCAAGGATTGACATAGATTATCAAATCACCTTTGATAAACTTATTTAAATCTAAAGATTAAAATAAGTTAATAGTAACTATACAACCTTCAACTTCTAGTTGTCCTATTGAAATTATATTTCTTCTCAAATCAAGAACATGCATCACCTCTTTTAGAAACCATGGTTTCCATTTGGTAATTTTATTTTTATATTACCCTTTCCAACAATTTTGCATGGTTCATCATCACAAAAATAAACCAATACAAAATCACCTTGAACATAATCTAAAAAATATTTCTTATAAGGTGTGGCATGAAATGGAGTCCTTAAGTCTAATACCCAAGAATTAGTAATATTATCTAATAAAAGGATTGTGATATGGGGTTTGAGAATTCCTAGCCTAGAATAAGTGTCAACCAACACTTCTAAGCTATTAACCACATCAAAACAAGAGAACACAAATAATGGAGAGAAATCACGAATACAAAACATAAAATAAAATACTCTCCATCATGGTTGATTCACTTCTCTTGTTTCTCCTATTTCTCCTTTTACAATATTTTCCCTCAGATTTTGAAGTAGACTTGTGCAAATAACCTACAAATTGTAAGTAGAAAGTTGGAGACAAAATGGATGTTAAGTTGAAAATGGGAGAGGAAGGTTGCTTTTATAGACAACCATTTGAATGGATGGTCTAGATTAATCTTCTAGAAAGATTCCAAGATCAATGGTGGAGGATGCATGAGAGGGAGGTTACGAAATGGATGGTTGAGATCAAGCCTCTAGAAAGATGCTAAGATCAATGGTACAAAATTGATGCACCAAGAATATGCCATTCATAGAAGGAGCTATGACAGTTATGATGTTGATGGCTATGATGCCTGATGGCTATGACAACAATGAAGGCTATGATAGGGATTAATGACAAGGCATATTTGACCAAAAGAGGTGCATAAATAATTTATTTTAAATTATTTATTTGAAAATGGAGGGAAGGGACAAGTGGCAAATAAATAATTTATTCAAATTATTTATTTGGAGAAAATGAAAAAGGGGCATTTAATTAAATTAATCAATTTAATTAAATGATGAGATGGAAATTAGACATGGATAATTGATTTGAATTATTTATTCAAAAGAGAAGGATGACACATAGTTAAATAATTTTGACAATTATTTAATTATAGAAGAATAAAAAGTCAAATAATTATTATTATTATCTGACAATGGATAGATGATGAAAGATAAATAATTAAATAAATAATGGTTTATTTAATTATTGAAGAAAGGGGTATTAGTGACATAATTAAATAATTTTAATTGATCAGGATAGAATAAAGATTAGAAAGTGAATTAATTAAATAATTAAAAAATATTTAATTAGTAAAGGAATATGATCAAGTATAATTAAATAATTAAAATTATTTAATTATTAGAGGATGACGAACAAGGAAAAATGTTGCTCACAGACTTAGGACATTTTTTAGTGTCTACAAGGATCAATAAATCTTGTAATACATCACCTTCTAAATTCTCTTCCTTATTATTTTATTATTGTCCATCTTCTTCTTCTTTTTTTCGAGACCAATATTCTTTCTTTAGGTGTTGTTTCTTCTTGCAATTCTAGCAATCTAACCTTCCTTTGGATTTGGATCTACCCTTCTTAGACTTCCCATGATTTCTTAGGCTCTTTCCTTCTCCATTTATCTTCCCTTGTTCTCAATAATCAAAGCATTTCCTGATGTCTCACCTATGTTTTTCCATTGCATTTCATCACCAAGGATAATACCAACAACATCATCATACTTTAAAGTTCTTGAACTAGAAACATAATTACTCACAATCATGACCAAGCTATTATGAATTTCTAGGAATGAGCACAAATTCAAGAGATACCTAACCTCATCATCAAAGGTTACATTTATAAAAATTAACTGACTGGTGACCATGTCAAACTCTAAATGATCATCTACCCACCTTCTAAATTTTTTATATTAAATAAATGTTTCATAAGAAACACCTTGTTTGAAGCTAAGGGCTTTTCATACAATTTAGCCAATGTTGACACCAAATCCACCATTGATTTTTTGGTATATTGAAAGCCACTGACTCTATTAGGCACAATCATATTGTTCCTAGTACCTTATTATCAAGAATATCCCATTCTTGATCTATCATATTCATCAGATTATTTTATTTTCTACCCAATGGTAAGAATAGATCCTTCTGAGATATATAGTCCTCTATTTGCATTTTCATAATTGGTAGTTTTTTCCATTGAAATTATCAACCATAAACTTTCCTTCCTTTTCCATTTCTCCCACTTGAACCAAGAAACCCTCCTTTTGAGTTTTTTAGCCAAAATAAATATATGATGTTGATATCATTTGTTAGGAATAGGATCACATAGCAATATGCAATAAAATGAATGCAAAAGTAAAATATAAAAATAACATAAAACATAGAGACATAAATCTACATGGTTCACCTTATATGGGCTAAATGCATAGAGAAATGACCATTCCTTCTTTATTATGTCCAAAAATATGAAGGGATACAACCTACAACACATCAAGTATAACTTACTCTTCTCTCCATGATAGTCTCCTCATAATACAATATAATACAATACTCAATTGTAATACAATTCCATCATAAAAGGGGTTTTCCTTACAGGAAAAGAAAAACCAATATAATCTCTAATATTAGATCTGTGACCTAATGATGAACGATCTATATTTATAATGAACAATTATATATAATATGTGGCTTTCAAGGGCACTACCCCCAAACCCTCATTGGGGAACATGGCCCTCGGAGGGGTGTTACCCCTCTTGCAACCCCCACATTATAAATATTAACCAATAAGATTAGGATCCATAACTAACACTACATGATTAACTAGGATGTCTTGTGTCTTCTTGTTTATGCTAAACTTGTACAAATTTGAGTAAAAGTATTTGAAAATCCAACATAATCAAAATAATTTCATGAATCCTTTTGATATTGATGATGATGATAACATTAAAAACCAAGATGTATATAGATGATGATATCCTTATATATGAAAAAAATATCAAGATGAGCGTTACCATAGTTTTGTTGGGAAAATGTCTCTCAAGCTTGCAATTACATAAGGTACTGTTGATATGTCAGTGCAGGGGGGTATATTGTATTATTGTAAATTTGTGTAATTCATCATTAGGTCTTAGATCTGATGACTGATATTTAATAAGATTGAATTTCCCTAGAAGGAAACCCTATTTTATGAGGGAATTGTATTATGACTATGTATTGTGATGTATTATGAGAGTTCGATAGTGATCGTATTACCTCTGGATATTTGGTTGGTGATACTCCTATGAGAAGATTTCTATGCAAGTATATTGTAATATTTTTAATTTTTGAATAATATATTGGGTGAATTTTAGAGTGTGGGGATTTTCTCTCGAAATTTTTTTACCCCACGTAAATCACTATGTTGCGGTATGCATGATATTTATGTTTATTTTTTTTTAAGTTTTTGTAATTGTTGAAAAGATCTATAAAGTTTTGCATTATCCTCATCTCAAGATTAGTGTAGGAAGTTTTTCCGCTACCTTAGCTTCCGTACAAGTTCTGATAATTTCCTAAAACTATGTTAACCCTTGCAATATTTCCTTGTCTTTGAAATTTTGGATCATTCCTTAGTTTCTAGAACTTTGTTGGGTTTCGCTTTGTGTTGAACACCTAAAATACTGAGAGGGGGGTGAATTAGTATTCCACTAGAAAAATTTGACATAATCCATCCAATTACCAAAATATATTTAACTGCAATGATGAATGAAAGCATGAAAACATCCATAAAATTACACAACACATGAACACTAGTATTTTTACATGGAAAACCCAAAAAGGGAAAAACCACGGTGAGGGTTAGCTCATAATATATTATATTTGGATATAGTATATTACATAAATGCTCATTGTAGGTAGACTCACTATCTAGTGAACTCAGTGTCCACAAAAAATAAAGAAAGAAGAAAGAAGGGATGGCCACACAACCTATTTGAACCGATACAGTAGCATCTATCATATGCTTGATTATAGTTCCAATGAAGTACAAAAAAATCTTCACACTGATCTAAATCAATACTTTGATTTACTCACAATTTGCACAACTTTTATTATATTCACATTACAAACATGTAGGTGGAACACCATACATGTCATTCATCACTCATTCTTCACATCTCATCCACTCTCCTTTCAATATCAAGAAAATAATTCACTATATATATCCATATCAAGTGTGACTTCAATTAGGTTGACCTAATTAGAAGTAAAACACAAAATTTGAACATTTCATCCTCAAAACATTTTATCCACATCTCACGCCTTAATTCAAAATTCAATTTACCTCCATATAGGTTAGGATGGACCTAATATAAGTCCCCCATAAGATAAAGTTACTTACTTATCATCCACAAAGTATTAAATGTGTTAAGTCAGCCCTAAATAATACCTAAACACAAAAAAATCATTGGTACACATAGTACATCATGCATGCAACAAAAAAAATTTGATCTCATCTATGATTCCCATTTGGCCATCATTAGGAAACTTATCTTCAACATTGCAACACAAAATTTTCATTTGCAAAATAATGTAGAATCTCTCACACTGACACTCTGTCTAGGAAATGACTACAATACACAAAGTTGAACTCTATCATTCATATCTTTTAGGATACTTCAAAAAATATCGCAAAATCTTGAATGTACATGAATCTGACGATTTCAAAGCTACAGTTAAAATCGCAGAGTGACATCTCTACTTGTAGTGGAGTACAGACCCAAAAGCTAACATATTGAACCACTATACTATAAGAAGGAATAATTAACCAAATTCTTGTATAACCATACTTTCTAAACCAAATTGTTCTATACAAATTTCTTCAAAAAAAAAACTTTCAAACCATGCTAGAATTATCCACAACAGTGTTGAAATCAATGACAACACTGGATCATATACAATGTACATATCATGCTCATGTTGTCAAACTACATCAATAATGACAAGCTTCCAACAATCTACCCCTGAATTCAATAATCTCCCCCTTTGTCATTGATGGAAAGATGCATACAAAAAAATTCTTCAAAAACATTTTCTCTCCCCCTTACACATATCTTTCTTTAAATTTATTTCCCAAGTATTTCTCCAATATCTCTTCCACAGTTCTCCAAATGTTTTTCAAATATCTCTCCCCCTTTGACATCAATGGAAAAGGGTGTAATGGTATCAAAATACTTTGTATAATCCCCCTCAAAATGTTAACCAATAATTTTTATACCTTCTTTATATATGCAAAAGGATCTGAAAACCAAAAAAAAGTAGAAATGATCAACCTGAAGATGTTGACCCATGAAGCTTTTGGAAGATAACTTGCCACACAGATTTGTCATCTTCCCAATGTTTCTTTTCTTCTACAAGAGTTTTATGTTGTAACTTGAGTTCCACTAAGGTTTCTTATCCTTATTATGGAGTACAAGGAGTAATATTTACCTTTGAAATCCTATCTATACTGTAAGGGAACCTAAGATAGGTATATATTTCATCTTCACCAAGCCCCTTAGCTTCCAAAAATGTCTAATTATCTCTTATTTTTTCCTCTAAAAAATAAGGAATTTGTCATGTAAGTTCATTATGGTAGTTTAGGTCTAGTCACCTCTATCTTGCATGGGATTATAGGTCTTAGATGCGCTGCTTATTTATGCCTCAATTTCATCCATTTCATTTTTTATGCTTCGTGTGACATCCGACCACTTCATACAATATAGAAGTAATGTTTTTTCTTCTTCTTCACATGCTTGTACAACCTTCAAGCTTTCTATAAATTTGGTATGTACAAATGCACAATTTTTTGTGATATCTAGTAATTTCTTCTCTACAATCCTTGCCTTAGCTTCTATTTCAGCTTATCCTTTTAGTTCAAAGGCATATTCCATGAAGGAATCAATCAAGAATTTGAAATTATCTGTTGCAGGTAATGATGTATCAATACTTGTACCAAGGGTCATCTCCTATAGTACTTTTACTAATTCATCCAAGTTAACATTTTCTTCTACATTAGTAGTTCTATCAGTGATCTCATGCTCATTTTGAGCAACAACCATGTGCATTACTCCTTCCTCAATAATGCTAATACCAATATCCCTTTTCCTTGTGACTTCTTGCTTGACTTTCCTTGCTACCATGAACACCAGTATTTTTATGTGGAAAACCAAAAAAGGGAAAAACCACAGTGAGGGTTAGCTCACAATATATTACAAAAATGCTCACTATAGGTGGACTCACTTTCCACAAAAAATAATAAAGAAGAAAAAAGGGGTGGCTACACAGCCTATTTGAACTGATATAGTAGCATCTATCATATGCTTGATTACAGTTCCAATAAAGTATAAAAATAATATTCACATTGTTCTGAACCAATACTTTGCTCTACTCACAATATGCACAACTCCGATTATATTAGCATTACACACATGTAGGTAGAACACCATACATGTCATCTATCACTCATTCTTTGCATCTCATCCACTCTCCTTTCAACATCAAGAAAATAATTCCCTATATATATCCATATCCTATTTGATGTGCAATAGGATTTTCACTTTTCCAACTTTCCCAATTACATGAACTTCTTTCAAAAAGTAGAATAGTAGACAAATCACCAATGTACCATACCTGAATATGTACTTCTTAATTTTCTTCAAGTTATTCATTAAATATTGTTAGAGCAACTCATAGAAGTCATAATAAACCCTATTCTCAACCATGTCCTATGCCAAATGAATTTCAATGAAATGGATTGAATTATCTTTGTTTGTGTAGAAAATATTTTGTCCAATGAGCATTGTGACATATCTAATTACTAAGTTTCTAATAGGTTCAAATGTGAGGGCTTTATGATCAAGTGTAGCACCTATTATTTCCATTACTTCCTTGTTATTGATGGATTTTGGGATTGGAACTGGTATGGAGGAACATACACCAATAACCTCTTTAATTGCTTCATTGGTTATCATGTGAGGCTCATCAATCCATATGAATTGACCATGAATTCCGCTTAAAGTCATCCTGATATACTTCTTCTTGTAGTCGAACTTTGAGAACTCTTCCCATACATCCAATCTCTTCTCATTCAAGACTTTGTATTATGGATTTAAATCATTCTTTGTTAACTCATGAAACCATAGTTTAGTTAATCTACTAGGAGGGAATTCTTCCATATTTCCATGAATGTATGCCCTAATATTTTTAGTTGGCAAAATCCCATAGGGAATGTGTGAAAATGCACCTAAGGGATCCTCATCTAAGACTTTGGTGGAATATCTTTTAAACTATGGTTGTGTTATTTGTGAGACTTATACAAGTTTTAGTGTCCCAATTGTATTCAAATTACATTAAAATGATAATTTTGGAAAGCTATAGTATTTAGGAATTGCAAAATACCTCTTATTTTGCTAAAAAAACTAGGGTTTCAATGTTCTACAATCATGAGACACTTTGAACTCTTCAATTTTTCTTTTTCTCTTCTATTCTCGTTCGAGTTTCTTTGATTGAATGAATCTTCCTTATTAGTATTTCTTTTAACACTCCAATTTGACCTAACCTTGGAATAAATGTTTCAGACCAAAAGCTAGTAACCTTGTAAAATGTATGCATAGTCGATTTATCAAGCTATGCAAATCTCCGTATTAGAGTATTTTCTTCCATAGATTAATTATTTCATTCTTCATCACATATCTTTGTGACATGTTATGACACCTCATATAGGAAAGCTCGAGGGGGTTATTTGATTTTTTGTTATTGCTTAGCCTAAGCCAATACCTAGGTTCAATTCCTAGAGGAATCATCTACACCAGAGGGTGGTATAGATTCTTCCATATCCCCAGTCTCCTCTTTCTTTCTCCAAATATTTCCCATTTCCCTTTTTACTTCATCTAGATCAATCTTTTTGACTCATTTTTTCTTCCTTACTAGATTGTCCTTCCTTGTGTCTCTACTTCTGTAAAATTTAGCAATGTGTCTTGGCCTACTGTAATTGTTGTAAATGAAATTTATTTGAGAATTATTCCTTCCATTCATTCTAAATCTAAATTGATTAACTTTGTTTCCAAATCCATAGCATGTATAACATTAACCATTGAAGGATTGAATCATTCTATCATTGTTGTGTCCATTCATCATTTGGCTTTTGCATTCACTTGCTTTTTGTCCAAATTTTTTGCATGTAAAGCATTGACCAATAAAGGCTGGGGCATTTTGATTCATTCTTCTTCTACATTCCATTGCTTTATGTCCATATTTATTACAAAAATAGAAAAAACCATTGAAAGATGAGTATCGTTGAGAATTTAGATGTCTGATTGGGGGTCTTCTAGCATTGTTTCTTTGATTCCAGAACTTTCCATTGTCTTTCTTATCGCTAATCTTCTTTGGTTCACTAATCTTCTTTTCATTCAATGTTTGACCTACCTTTGAGATTTCTCCCTTTTCAAGTCCCAAACCACCTTTTTCTTTGGATGCTTTCTGACCTGCAATTAACTCATCAAGCATTGTAGAGCTTGTCTTGAATATGTCATGAATTCTTTCTTTCTCTAGATCTGATCTCAGAATTTACCACCTCTTGTTCAAGCCTTTTCCATTCATAGTCTTTCTTTTTACAATTGCATTTAGATATTCCTCAACCTTTTTCCTTTCTTCCACTTGCACTTTAGTTCAGTGAGATTTTTATTTTCTTGCTTCAATTGTTCATTAACTTCCTTATGTCTTTCTTTGAACTTCTTGATCTTCTCTCTTAGTTTTTGATGCATTCATTTCCTCTTTCATATTTTCTTTCGGATATTTGTTTTCATCTTCAACTTTGTTAAGATCTTCAAGAGAAACTTTCAGTTCTCCATCTTTGTCAAGCATGTGATCTTTATCTATGTATTCAATAATAGGAATATCTTTTGGAGGAATATGAAACTTTCTATCAGCCATGTGTTCAAACTCCAAGATCTTCTCAAAGTGGTCAACCTCCTTCTAGGGATCCAAGATCTGATACCAATTGTTGAACACTCAAAATACTGAGAGGGGGGGTGAATTAGTATTCCACTAAACCACTTCGACATAAGCCATCCAATTACAAAAATATATTTAACTACAATGATGAATGAAAGCATGAAAACATCCAAAAAATAGACAACACATGAACACCAGTATTTTTATGTGGAAAACCAAAAAAGGGAAAAACCACAGTGAGGGTTAGCTCACAATATATTATATCTAGACATAGTATATTACAAAAATGCTCACTATAGGTGGACTCACTTTCCACAAAAAATAATAAAGAAGAAAAAAGGGGTGGCTACGCAGCCTATTTGAACTGATATAGTAGCATATATCATATGCTTGATTATAGTTCCAATAAAGTATAAAAATAATATTCACATTGTTTTGAACGAATACTTTTCTCTACTCATAATATGCACAACTTTGATTATATTAGCATTACACACATGTAGGTAGAACACCATACATGTCATCTGTCACTCATTCTTTGCATCTCATCCACTCTCCTTTCAACATCAAGAAAACAATTCCCTATATATATCCATATCATGTGTAACTTCAATTAGGTCGACCTAATTAGAAGTAACACACAAATTTTGAAAATGTCATCCTAAAAAAAAATTATCCACATCTTGTGCCTTAATTCAAAATTTAATTTACCTCCATATAGGTCAAGATGGACCTAATATAATTCCCACATAAGATAAATTTACTTACTTATCCTCCACAAAGTATTAAACATGTTAGGTTGACCCCAAATATGACCTAAACACAAAAACTTCATTTGTACACATAGTACATCACACATGCAACTTAAAAACTTGATCTCATTTGTGAGTCCCATTTGGATATCATCTAGAAACTTATCTTCAACACTGCAGCACAAAATATTCATTCATGAAGTAATGTGGAATCTCCCACACCAATACTTTGTTTAGGAAATGACTGCAATACACAAAGCTAAACTCTATCATTCATATATTTTAGGATACTTCACAAAACATCACAAAATATTGAATGTACATGAATCTAATGATTTCAAAGCTACTGTTAAAATCTCAAAGTGACATTTCTACTTGCAATGGAGTGCGAACCCAAAAATTGACACACTAAACCACTATACTGCTAGAAGGAATACTTAGCCAAATTCCTATATAACCATACTTTTTGAACCAAATTATTCTATACAAATTTTGTCAAAAATAAACTTCCAAATGATGCTGGAATGATCCACAATAATGTTGAAATTAATGAAATACTAGATCATATAAAATGTACATATCATGCTCATGTTGCCAAACTACATCACCAATGACAAGCTTCCAACAATCTCCCCCTAACTTCAACACTTCGGTCTCAATCTTGGTCATGGCCTATCCAAGAGTTCTCAAAACCATCTCAAAACCCAAAGTGGTTCTCATAACCTTAGCAAATGTCAATGATGAGAAAGAAAAACCAAAATTGTGGTCAAGTTAGTGAAGTTTTGGAACTTAACATAGGTTTTGAAACCTTCATAAAACTTTGACAAGGTTGTTTAAACCCTTCATTTCTCTGAAGATGCATGGTTTCAACCTTATTTTTTGTTTCAAAGAATGATGCTACAAAGATCATAGATTAAATTGGGATTTTGGAGCTATGCAAAGGTTTGAAACCTCCGTTGGACTTCAATGAGGTTGTCAAAACCATGAGGGTCACTGAAATCATTCACATTGGTAAAGGTGAAATATTTGGAGAATATTTTTACAAAGACTTATGTTTTGAAACCTTAGCTGGTTCCTAACGAGGTTGTCAAAATTGACCAATTCCTTGAATAGCTTTCATAGCTGTTCTTTTTCGAATTTTCAAAAATTGTGAGAATGAAGTGTGGGATAGGAAGGCTTGCACACACCAACAATTAAGGGAACCATTAATGTAAATATACCTCCTTTAGGTATTAATTATAGGTGTATGTAAATTAAGTTATTCAAAGAGCCCATTTCAATAAGCATTCAGAGAAGAATTCCATAAGAGACGAAAACAATTTTTTTTAGAGAAGTGTGGGTATTAAATTTCATAGCACTAGAGAATAATTCAAAGATTAAATACTTGGGTTATGATAATTTGTCAAGTATTTTGAGTACATTACCAAAATTGGAGATAAAAAACTAGGGCACATCAACCTAGATGAATTTTGGGAGAGAATTGGGAAAGATGAAAAGCCACCCATTACCCAAAATTTGATTGAAAGCAGATTGCTTCAAGCTGAATTTTTTTTGATAGTGATAGAATGTACTAAATTGGTAGTGGAATGCATAAACCACTACAACCCATAGACTAGAGAAATCAGAACAAGAGATAACCAATTGGTAGCTAAGATCAATGGGGATAATTCTGCTTCATGTTTAAAAATACCAGAGAGGAAAGCGTATGTAGAGTTTGAATTTACTTGTTCCTATCAGTTGTTCCACGAAATGAAAGGAAAGTAAAAGAATATCATCACCCATGAGTGGTTTCTACAACCAAAAAGGGAAAATCCCAATTACCTAAGATGCTACATAGAAATCATTTTTCAAATGATATATCTAACATAATTGTGCTCCTGCATAGGTTGAAAGGTAATGAAAGGGCCCATGATTTCAAGGATTGGATATACTTGTTCATAAATATTGTAATTCATGGTGAATAGTACTCAACTCATATGTAATCAAATGCATTTTATGATCATTCAATTCCATATGAATAATTATTTTTTCATGTATTCCTACTTTTTCTACATTATTTTCAACACAAGGCCATGGCCAATATTGAGACCGATTGATGTACAGGATCTAGACATCCAAATCTATCACTACTATGATAACCTTCAATTGAAAAAGAGTTACAAAAATTTTAGAAGGGTGAAAAACACATTCACTATGAGGATGGTTAGAGAAATCTAGGGGGTGATAGGCATAAGGATCTCTCCTAAAGCTATATAATTGATTGATACATATGGAAGCCATTTCATACAATTTTAGAGATTTACTTATATCAAAGTTTGAGGTTTTGATGAAATTCCTCTCAAGCTACTCAAGTATGCAAAAGACAAGTTTTTCTTAATAGAGGTATGTAGGAAAATTATAGAAGTGAATAAGACATGTTGATAAAGGAAGAAGGTGGGTGTGCAATCTCCCATTGGGCTTGGTCACTATTCTTGAAATTCTATGTTTGATGCTCTCAACATCAAAATTGATCTAGTAAGGTATACAATGCAATTTTATGAAAGGATATTACCTTTTTTATAGCAAAAAAATGAATAAGGACCACTTGCAATTGGGTCCAAAATTCTATCATATCCCATACTTAGAAGATTATTGGGCTGATTGTGTTCATTGTATGAGGTTCATAGAAGTAGTTGGATGAGGCTAACTCTGAGATATATAGTAACATTCAGATTAGATTGAGATATCTAAGGTCTAAGAGATGACGAGTTTGATCTATTGGATCGTATCTTTATCAACCACATAAGAACCTAGACAATCATTTCCATAGATTGGAGTATCAAATAGATTGAGCCCATTGAGGCTAAAATTGTGGTGGTGCTAAGGAAGACTTCAAATTGAATGGAAAGGAAAAATATGGAGAAACAAGCTTCCCCTCTTCTAATATCTCAAACTACCCAACTTCAAGGAGAAAATAGCCAAGTTCCCTCATCATCAAGTATACAATCATCACCTGCCAAACAAGTGACTCCAGGAGGACAAGGAGATGGCAATGAAGAGCCTCTAGAGAAAAGGTTTCTTGGGAAGACCCATACAAAATATTCCTTAGACCAAACACAAAAATACAAGGTGAAACAAGTAGTGGATGAAGAATAAATAGTCAATTTATCCTCCTCCCCTTCACAAGTAAGTGTCCCTTCTTCCCTTGAGTCTTCCCCTCATTGGGAAACATAAACTTCTCCTAGGGTTGGTCCTACTCCCTCTTCTTCCCCTAAAATGAGAGCCTCTAATACTCCTCTTAGGAGAGTTTTACAATTCACTTCCCCTAGTTCCAAGATTGTAGCCACACCTACTTAAACCTCATGGTTAGAAAAAACCTTTTCCAAGAAGAGAAAAATAGTTTAGATTATCCTCCCTAATAAAAAATTTGTTGGTCAATTGATTCAAAGAACCCCAAATCCTAAGAAACTAAAAACCACATCTAGATTGCTAGAAGATGCTAACACAAGGACTATGTATGTAGAAGTAGCTCATCCCTCTATATAAAAAGAAGGAAACCAAGCTACTAATAGTGATTTTAATATCACTAGAGTAAATTTGGGGCCTTCTACTAGGGATTGTGAAGTGCACAATTTCTAGGTGACAACAACAAGATTGGTAGAGAGAATGACTACAGAAAAACAAATAAAAGAGGAATAGAAGAATCAAGTTAAATTTCTAATTGATTATTTAAAATCTATGTTAGACATTTCCCCACAACCAATTAGTCAAGATGAGGCTACATTCGATCCAACATCTTCCATGAGTAAAGAAATGGTAAGTAAAGTACAAAGTTATAAAGTTTATGGGAAGGTTACAAAAGAGTGGGTCACAAACATATTGTCTAAAGGAACTAAATACATTTCAGATATGTAAAATATATGTAAAGACATTAATTTTTTGAAAGTTGAAATTGATAAGGAAATTGCTTCGACCAAGCATGAGGAGTTAGTTTGGATAAAAAATGAGTGATTTTAAGGGAATGATAAAATTGGGTGTAGAAAAGTTGGTCAATGAGAATATTTTAATGGATTTCAATGAAAATAGGCATGTTGATGAGCTCTACCTATTTTTTTTTTAAATTGTCATTTGATTTCACCTTGTCATAATTCTGAGCTTCTATGCCCATGGGTAGGGTTTAGGGTTTAGGATGAAAACACTCTTCAAAATCTCAGAGTCATAAGCCTTGAAGGTTCTATTTTTGCGTTGACCTGTCATACCCGATTACTAGTCTTTTAAGTTGTAACTTGAACCATTGAAGTCATTGTATCACCGACCCTTTTGTTTAGGTCTTTCGGTCATCGTGCTCTTGTTTATAGTTTAATATTGCCTAAGTCAAACCAAAATATTTTATGTTAAAATACTTAAGTCCTAAGCCTTTAATCATGAGGTTCAAGTTTCATCAACCTAGCAGTATCCCCATTTTGAGACTAACTTTATTTGCATGTGTAGAATAGACCACCATCCGATCTTAGGATCTAATCCTGGTCATTCCCCGTCAGCCTCGCATGATTAAAATAAAGGATTTAATAAAACCGCAGTGTTAGCGAGCTATTGATATGTGTAATGCCATACCTGTGGGTCTCGATCTCTAGTGTTGAGCCCAAAATTCTAAAGCTTTGAGATCAACATATGGGATACGATGGTGAGATTAAATCTTATTCATTCCCCATTCACCTTGCGGGATTAAAATAAGGCTTTAATAAAAGATGTGGGGTCAGCGGGCTGATGCCACGTGGATTCCATGATTGTTTGGAATGAGAAATGGTGGGGCCCAGGGAGTGGATGATTTGGTGTCCAGTTGGAAAGCTCGTGTTGGTTGATGGAATGATGCACAATGATGACGTGAATTCAAACTTGGCTGACTTGATATGAGTCATTTGAAAGGCCATCACACCTGAAGATCGACAGTGGAGATTCAAAATTGAAAGTACAACCATGGTAGCCATTTTTGCTTCGCGCAAGTGAGTAGTAATGGCAGAAATGATCTCCAAAGCTACCCAACCTCACTCAAGATGGAAATAAATGATATATTCTTGCATAATTGAGAGTTTCAAATAAATTTGGAGTGCACAGGAGATTAAAAGGAGTATTTGTAGAGTTTAACGTGATCAATATTAGGGTTTCCTTGCAATTAAAAGTTGTAAGTGAATTAAACACAATTTTAAGTGCTTTATTCAAATTACCTGGGATTAGGGTTAAAATTCACTGTGTTTTAGTTCAATTGGCTTTGTGCTTAGTTTTAATTGATTTTTTGAGGTTTGAATTTTCTTTAAAAATCACAATTCTGTCAAACCTTTCAAATTATGCACCTTCGAGCCAATCCCTAGGTTTGAATTGAGAAGTTAAGTCTTGAACCCATTTTTGTTGAAACCCTAAGTTTATCTGAACTAATTTTGTTACCAATGGCACCCAAAGCACAAACCACTAGCCCTACAACCTCATCCAAACTGCTATCCTAGGATATTGTCGACCAATTAAAACCCTCCAAAAATAAAAAAGGCTGAAGGAAAAGTTGTATTCTATGGTTATAAAATTACAAATAAATTAATGGACAAGCAATGCTTCATTAAGGATGCAAGAAGTGCCCTATATTGGATGGCAATTGCTCCAACACTAGTTTGGGAATAGAAATCTTGGGGTTCCTATCTGCAACCCTTGGAGATTGGACATGGGAAAGCTGGTAGTTCCCAATGTGTACATGGATGTAGATTTTTTGAAGGACATTGCTACAAGATATGACCCAATTGCCAGGATGGCTAGATAATTTGATGGCAAAGAGATGTTGAGGATAATGAGAGAAGAGATTGCAGAGACTTTCCAACTGCATGAGTGCAGAAAATATATGATTCCTCTTGACATGGATGTTTTCATAAAGGAGTATGAGAATACTAGGGTGCTACTCAGAACGCCAATGTTACCTATGCACACCGCTAGCACCATAATAGGGAGGAATATGAAGCAAATACAGATTGGTAGGGATGAACTTGAACCCTTCCCCATGAAATATTTTGCTAATTACTTCAAGAATACTGTGTATTATTTGTGCCAAATCATTGGTTTCACTCCACCTGACACCTTTTCGAGGGAATATAGTTAAATGGAATGTCATCTGCAACACCCAGGATTCAATGTAGTTTATGACTACACCACATATTTGTCAGAACGCATTCACAAGGTTTTAGTTGATCTAAAAAGTGGAAATAATTGGGTACATTTTTGGTGGTATTCTTTGTTGATGCATATGTTCTTGCATAAGGGTGAGAAGAATTCTAAGAAGGACATGACATTGAGAAAAAGGGAAGATGACATTGATCTACTTGTCCAATGCTGGACCCAAATTCTGGACAAGGATGATCATAAATTTGATTATGTGGTTTTCCACAATTCCTTTGCCTCAAAATTGAAAAGGTTCCTAGTGTATGATCCACCTCGTATCCCCAAGGAAATCCATGACTTCCTAAGGCCCATGGAAAGGAGAATAGATTTGAATTTGAGCCACAATTGGGGAGACATAATCCCATATCCCCACATAACAATATTCAAAGTCTATGGAACAAATGTCATTCCATTTGTATTACCAAGGGATGTGCCACTGAGGATTGGATTCTTGGAAATCATGAGACAATTGGGAGGATCTCAAGCAACACATTTGCTTGAGACATTGAGGATGGGTTCATTCTTCCCAGAGTACACAACGTTTGCAAATTTTGTGATGACAAAGAGAGGATGGAAAGATTTGTTGAAACTTCTTGCACCTTACAACTTGAACACCATAGGCCAAAGAAACCATGATCCTGAGGGCTTTATTGCAGCACTAAAGGAAAAGAATAGGAGTGGCACTTTCGAGCATAATTTTTACTATCCTGAGGATGTAATTAGGAATGTTTTTAATTTCCAAGAATAGGAGGAGAGAAAAGAAAAATATTTGGCTTTCAATAAAATGGTGGATAATGTTAAGAAATCAAATCCGAACTATGACCCTATACCCAATATAAGGGGTGAATTCAACAGGATTATGCATGTTATGAATAATTTTGAGAGCATTGTGGGAGTCTTGAGGGAAGAGCACATGGTTATAGATATAGGGAAATAAGTGGCAGTTGAGGAGGATCCCAATGTAGTGTTAGAGGAGATACCTACATACCAATCACCAAAGAAGATAAGGATTTACTCCAGAAAGGAGATAGTAAAGAAGCAGAAGACTTTTCCAACCCCTACTACATCACAGGGGTCAAGGGTAAGTTCTCCTATGAGGTCAGTGCCATCACTCCCAAGAGGTGCCCCTCTTGCTATTATTGATATAGATTCTCCCTCAAGAGGTCCCTCTCTATCAGAGCAACCACCTATGAAGAAGCAAAAGGTTGAGGTAGAAAAGGTAGTTGACTACCCAGGTAGAGAGGAGGATGATATTCTCATTACTCCTGAAGAAATATTGCAAGGAATGCCTTCTCCCATTAGGGATGTTGCCTCAAGTTCAGGGATAGATGGCCTTAGACTTGGAAAGGTTGATCTCAGTGGCTTGAATAGTGCAGATGATTTAAGGAAAGAAGCATGTAAAGCATTAATGGAAGATGATTCTTTCATTGAAAAAAAGGATTTTAGAGATTTTGTGTGGAGGGCAAGGCATTTGAATATGCAGAGAATGTTACTAGAGAGAGGATATTACATCCGAAACTACCTGAGAGTATTATTCAAGTAGATGTAAGAAAGGCCATGAAGAAAGAATTTCAAAATATGACAGCTAAAGAGGGTAGAGCCCTTGTATAGAAAAGTGGTGTGCTATTATTGCCTGAATGGGACATTGTTGATGCAGTGGTATTGGATACCATAAGGAGGTCTGTAAGGCCCTTGTTTCAAACTAAGGAGGAGGCTAAATTGGCTCTTCAAGGATAAGCATTTAGTGAAGAATGGGATGCCCTAGCTGTTTGGTCATTGTCATTGGGATCCAAGAAGCCAGTGGTTGTAGAACCAAGTGATTTTAGCAGACAACTAGTTATAAAGAGAGTGGTAGACACCCCGACATTGGAGGCAATTGGCATGGCAATAAATGTTGCTAAGTTCAAAAAAGAAACAGTGGAGAACCTCACCACTGATAGAGACATGTATAGAAGCAAATATAATGAACTTGTGGAAGAATATAATAAGAGTCAGTAAAGGGTTGCTAAATTGGAAACTGAAGTAGCATTATGGAAGCAACAAGTGGAAACATTGAGAAATCAGGGTCCAACCAGTTCAAGTCATACTACACCTACCCCTCCTCCACCAGAGCAATCTCTAGCAATAGTGCCTTATAATATGGGTCAAGAGCCACTCACTTGAAGATCCAAGCACATTAGGTGTAGCTCCACCAACTGAGCCCACTAAGGAAGAATTATTCTAGCAAATTGTAGTATATAAAGAATTGCCTGAACATGTTCAAAACACCAGGCATGAGAGAAATTCAAAGATTATTCATACTGTTTGGAAGAACTAAATAAAAATATTCAAGGTAAATTGAATAGTGTTCATGCAAACTATTCTTTGATGCTGCGAACAATAAAGTTATCTTAGAGGGATAAGGAATTGGCTACCCCAATCCTAGATAAATGGATTCCTAAGGTTGAGAATTTTAGATTCATGGAAATTGGGTCTAGGCAGCAGGAGGATAGATATCCAAGGGTGGTCCCAACTTATAAATTGGTTAGTGAGGTTAAGGAACAAAAGTTTCAAGGGTATGCTACCCCATTAGAATAGAGAATAAGAGAATTGAAGGCCAAGTTTGATGAAGCATATTTGACATTGTTTCCTTATATTCAAGATACCTATGATGAGGTAAAACCATTGCAAATGTGGAAGAACCAGGTGGACACTACAATTGTCTCTCAAGAAACTCTTATTTGTGAGAAGATTAAAATTGATATACTGAAGGATTCTTTGGAGAAATTGTCTTTCATCATCAGCTTTCTAGAGGATTTCAATAAGGAATCCAATTCAGTAATGACAAAGTACTCTCCATATAGGAAGAAGATGGATGAAATCATTGATTTCAATTGGCCATCTGATATAGAATATGAGCAGTGGAAGAGAATATTTATTGATGAATTGAAATTTTGAATATAAGGATGGAGAATACATATACTTGGTCAAGTATAGTACAGGTCTAGCCTCAAAAATTACAATGTGTAAAGATATGTTTCTTCAAATTAAAGATATAAAAAATAGGTGTTGATTAGTGATGACTTGGATTGATGTTGATACTGACTTGGATGTTTGTTCACCTTTTCTACCTTTACACAATTTTGTCATTTTGCTCGATGGAATGAGTATCCTACAATTGTTAGAAGATTGTTCCTTTCCAACATAGTGCCTTTTGGAAAGTAGTTTTATTTTCTTCAGCGAATGAATAATCTTTGTCTCATGTGTGTTCTCTCCAATTGAAAGTGTAAATATAATTGCAAAAGGGAATGTGTGTTGTAGCGGTCTAATTAAAATTTGACATGTGTACTTTTTGGCTTGAGGCTTGTTTTTCTACTTTGTTCTCATAAAAGGGAATTCATGGCCATTAGTATGGGTCTCTTGTTGAATTCTAGATCTGAATTATGTAAATTGCGAACATAGAGAGAACATATATGAAGTTTGTATCTTAAGTTTTGAGTCTAGCAAGTGAATTTTGTCAATTGTATGGTTTTTGAACATATTCGAGCAATAATGCAAATCCTTAGAGTTTATCATCTCTCTAGGTATACATTGTATCTGAATTATGAAATGATTTAGATCATGGAGGAAACCTATTTCAATTCACAATTCAAACTCTTTGAACCAACTTTACAACTCTCCAAACCCTATTACACCAACCCTTTACAACTTCACCTAGTTTCTCTTGTAGGTGTGTAGACCTGGTATTTTGGACTTCTTTCTTAATTAAATCTTCTCACCTACAAACCAATCACCTTTTTTGACACCCTTTAAGCCAATATAAAACATAACTCAAAAGCAGTATAGGTCACTTTGGACCAACATACTCAAAACCCAACTTCTATGTTGTCTTAGACCTCATATAGGTCAAATTTACAAAGCAAGTATACTCAAAACTTCCTTCCGCCTCCACAAACCTATGGAAATGATTTTAAGAGGTTACAAAACCCCCAAAACCAACATTCTTTGGTAGAGAAACACTCTCCTACACACCAAACTCCAAAACCCTCATTTACACCCATTTCCAAGAGGGTTTATTGAAAGTATGCCTTCCCACACTTAACTCACTCAACCAATACCTCAAACATCCCTTATTATTCTTGCACAAACTTAAAATACCCTCAAAATCTTCTTCCCCAAGGTTTACAACCTTTTCCACCCTGAAACCTCCAAATTTCACTCAAATTGCACACATTTCACAACTAGGGCATCATGCCCAAACACTCAAACACCCTCCCATGCTCACAAACATCCTTCTAACACCTATTTATATCATATATGACCCATTACCCTCAGTTATAGGGTTTAAAAATGGTGTAATGGGCCTTTCATCTTTTTTTAGGTCTTCAAACCCTTAAAAACCCTATTTTTTGGCCGCTTATAGAGATTTGCTTACTATACAAACATGTACAAAGTTCTGCAACCACAAAATTTGAATGAAAAATACAAAATTTACTATCAAAACAGGGAGTTTTATTGAGATCTCTTCACAAAAAAGACACTAACCTCTTTCCTTAAGGTTCTCAACCTTTTTTAAACACCAACCAACCAAATACAACAGTCCAAACTACTTTTTCAATGCTCATTACCGTTGGGCTTCTTCAAGATTTACATTTTTACACTTTTGATTGACAACTTTTACATTATTTTGCATTTTTTGCAATATTAACTCAAATGACCCCAAACCACACTAATATGACTTATTACATCACAAATTGGTCTATATGATCTTATTAGACCTCAAAAAGGACTCAAACACTAACTTACCTAATACTAGACCATGTTTCCAAAACTTGTAAATTCAAACTTTCATGGTGCCCCTGCACCATACTCCTGATCTTGAAATTTTTCCAAGTCCCTTGGAAACTTATTTACAATTTGTCCACCCTCAAACACCTCACATTTTGGATCTCCAAATCTCCTTTCACCTAGTGAAATTTCTCTAATCTTTCTCTCATCTGATGTTGATGCTAACTTGGCCTTGATAACTACAAGCTTACCATTTCCAACTATGTCCTTAACTGTCTAGTCCTTCCCCCTATTTGCAGACTTGTTCCTCCCAAATGGTTCTTACCAAACACTCTGATCCACCTCATTTTTTTCCTTTTTCTCTATCCTATGACTTATCCTTCTTTCCTCCTTTGCTTCATGATTGAAATTACTCATACACCCTTGCATCACTTCTTTTCCTCTCTTCATCTTTGTCCTTGAGTTATCTTCCCTTAAGACCACTATCCTATCAGCCTTTCCTACCTCTATTTTCCCAAAACATGACTACCCTTCCACCCCCTTTTCTGTCAATGGACATATGACTATCCCTACTATGATTCCATCATGCTTCTTCAACTCATTTTGTACTCCTTCAACTAATCCATTCTTGTCCTTCCTTGGAACTGCCTCTATCACCATTTTATCTTCTTTTCCCAACAAAATCAGGTTACTCTTCAAGCTTACTATCTCCACCTTCTTTTCTTCTTTCCTTATATTTGTTGTCTCAATATCTTTAGGCCTTGAAATGACTACACATTCTCTATTTTTGTCCTCCTCAAGCCTCGTAGGCTCCTTCTTGCCAAACATGATAATCTTTGTTGCCTTGCCTTTTGCCTCAACATTCTCCTGCAATGGTGTTAGTATGAAATAATTCCCATCTTTGTCAATGGTGTAAGTGTTAGCCATTCCATCATATAATGCACACCTATCAAATTTCCATGGCCTACCAAGAATTAGATGACAACAATCCATTGGAAAAATATCACAAAGTACTTTGTCCCTATACCCACCAATCTGAAACTCAACATATGCTTGTTCATTTACCAAAAGTGACTGATTATCACTCACCCAAGATGCTCTATAGATATTGAATCTATCACTACCTTACACACCTTACATTTACATTTGCAAGTTGTCTTGAACAAGCTCCTTCTTTGTGTCATCTCCTTCTCCTTGGATGCCTTCAAGAGTGTTCTTATTAGCATCAATGATTCTCCTACCTCTAGAGCAGCAACATGACTTGGAGAATTTGAACTTTCACCTTCATCTTCTTGCACTATTTGAGCTCTCCTTTCACTTCTCCTTTCTCCACCACTTGATGTAGATATTTGTCTCTCAGGAAATTTGAATGCTAGATGCCCAAACTCTTGACAATTGTAGCATCTACCTGCAAATGTGTTTGTACTTCTACCTCCTCGAAATTTTCCTCTATAGCCTCTAAAATCTGCAACTTTCTCTTGTCCTTTATTAGCATCTTCTTGGATTTCATTTGATTGTCTCGATGTAGGAAATGTTCCTCTCCCTCTAGTGGTGTTGCCTCTGCCACTAATGGTCTTGTATTGCCTTCTTTTCATCTTTTCTTCCACTCTTATTTCCATTTGATAACATTCTTCAATAGATTTAAGATTTTCCAAAACTAATTCATCTTGAATATTAAATCTCAATCCACAAAGGTACCTATAAATCTTTTCCACTTCATTTTAATTATGACCTGATCTAATATTCAACTTATAAAATTCTTCAGTATAATTTTCACATCCATTTCTTTTTTTCTCAAACCTTGAAGTTTTTTAAACATTTGAATCTCATAGTCTTTGGGAAAGAACTTACCTTTCATTTTTGCTACCATTTTGTCCCATGAAACAATCTTGGACTTACCTTTCTTTCTCCTCTTTGATTGCTCATAATCCCACCACAAAAGTGCATGACCTTTCAACTTGGTCTTTGCAATCTTCACCTCCTGCTCTTTAGGAACATCTTCACACTCAAAGTAATTGTCCAAGGCTGCAATCCAATCCTACAATTCTTCATCATTCAGATTCCCACCATATTTAGGAACATTTATCTTCACCTTATGTTTATCACTCTTAACTGCCCTTAACAACTTTTCCATCCTTTGGTCTTCAGGATTGAGTTCTTCATCCACATCTTCAAATTCTTCTTCCTCTTCTTCATCATAATCACTTTCATCCTCATCTTTTCTCTTGATTGTCTCCAGTGCTGCAAGTCTTTCTTTCAACTCTCTTATCTCCCTAGCCTACTTATCCTTCAATTCACTCATCTCCTTAGCCATATTTTTCCCTTTTCGAGGCATTTTGACACTTTGTCTTTTCAACTTTCAAGTTTCCTTTCTTCAATCAACAACCTTCCACTCTCAAGAGATCTAATCCCTATGCTCTGATACCAATTGATGTAGAGTAGGGAGGAAACTTGTTTCAAATCACAATTCAAACTCTTTGAACCAACTTTGCAACTCTCCAAACCCTATTACACCAACCCTTTACAACTTCACCTAGTTTCTCTTGCAGGTGTGCATACCTGGTATTTTGGAATTTTCTCTCAATTAACTCTTCTTGCCCACAAAAAACTCACCTTTTTTGACACCCTTTAAGCCAATATAAAACATAACTCAAAAGCAGTATAGGTCACTTTGGACCAATACTCAAAACCCAACTTCTACGTTGTCCTAGACCTCAAATAGGTCAAATTTATAAAGAAAGGTATACTAAAAACTTCCTTCCACCTCCACAAACCTATGGATAGTCTTTTAATAGGTTATAAAACCCCCAAAACCAACATTCTTTGGCAGAGAAATGCTCTCCTACACACCAAACTCCAAAACCCTCATTTACACCCCTTTCCAAGAGGGTTTATTGAAAGTATGCCTTCCCACACTTAACTCACTCAACCAATACCTCAAACATACATTATTAAGCCTAAAAAAACTTAAAATACCCTCAAATGCTTCTGACCCCAAGGTTTACAACCTTTTCCAACCTGAAACCTCCAAATTTCACTTAAATTGCACACATTTCACAACTAGGGCATCATGCCCAAATAGTCAAACACCCTCCCCTATTCACAAAACATCCTCCTAAAACCTAATTCTATCATATATGACCCATTCCACTTAGTTACAGGGTTTATAGATGGTGGAATGGGCCTTTCATCTTTTTTTAGGTCTTCAAACTCTTAAAAACCCTATTTTTTGGCCGTCTACAAAGATTTTCTTACTAAATTCCTCAAATTCAATATAAACCAACCAAAAAAAGTTAAAAATGGAGTTTCTTCCCCCATCCACTTCAATAACATTTCAATCAAAAAACTACTATATAGACATGTACTAAGTTCTGCAACCACAAAATTTGAATGAAAAATATAGAATTTATTGTCAAAGCAGGGAGTTTTATTGAGATCTCTTCACAAACAAGACTCTAACCTCTTTCCTCGAGGTTCTCAACCTTTTTTAAACACAAAGAAACCAAATAAAATGGTCCAAACTAATTTTTGAATTCCCATGACCGTTGGGCTTCTTCAAGCTTTACATTTTTGCACTTTTGATTGACAACTTTTACATTATTTCGCAATTTTTGCAATATTAACTCAAATGACTGCAAACCACACTAATATGACTTGTTACATCATAAATTGGTCTATATGACCTTATTAGACCTCAAAAAGGACTCAAACACTAACTTACTTAATACTAGACCATGTTTCCAAAACTTGTAAATTCAAACTTTCATGGTGCCCTTGCACCATGAAAATACGATCAAGGATCATTTCATTAATCTTCATTGTCACTGTGCTTTGATGTAAGTTTTAATTTAGGATTTGATTCAATGGATCGAATAAAAAGCTTTGATTAAATCATGAAATCGTATACTTGTGTAGTGGATTTGATAAGTAGTGGTAAAGTATGAGCATTAATTTGTGAATTGCAAGGAAATCTCACGTAAATCATGGATGTTTATGATTAAATTTACCTTACAGTTCAATCTACTTTGTATTGACTCCTAGCCCAAAGATATGGCACTAATCTTAAGTATTTTATGCACTCCCCATGGTTTTGGTTATCCAATTTGAGAACAATATTCATAAATACTTTTTAATTGATCTACCTTTTGTTGTAATTGGTGTTGTATGGTATTATTAGCTTTTAGGTGTTTAGTTCTTCTAAGGAATTGCCAATCTCTTGAAGGATTTCATCTATTTAGCTTCTGATGGGAATATATCTGCTTTGTTATACAATGTGTGAGATAATTGTTTAGAGAAATTGTAGGATATACATTGTGGGATCACCCTCTTAGGTCTTGCAGAGCCTGAAGTGCAGGAGAAGAAGAATTATCACTTCATCTCGTTTGTTGGACAATTATCTCTCAAGTATTCGAGAATTGAGTTTGGAATGCTCATAGGTACTTGGTGAGATATGATTGGTTCCTTAAAAACAACCAACAAATTGGCAACTCTACTGGGGACGTAAGTTTGGTAAATATTTGTTCTCTAGAGTTCCTTATCAAATATCACTATAATATATGGTGATGTTTATCTAAAGAGTCAGTCTATTTGAATTTTCTTCTAACCATTGATCGAGTCTTTACCAAGTGTCCCATCAAAGTTTATGTTAAGTTTCCTGTTGTTTTGTGTATTCAAAGGCTTGTGCTCAAAGTCATTTAAACGCATTTTTCTTTTGTCAAAGTCTATCTAAATTTCCAAGGATCTTGTGAAATTTTCATAAATTGTAACACAATTGCTATAAATTTGTCCCAAGCAATTTGGGTGGTGACTCTGAAATCTTTGCACTAGTGTGTACTAGTATTTGAATATATCAAAGAAGTAAAGAAGAAGAATAGAAAGAATTTGATAAGGTTGACAAAGGTGAAGAATATTCAAGCATAAATGTGAGGAACTCATGGCTACATGGAGAACCATCCAGAGAAAAACTTGGAAGGAGAACTGCCCAAGAACTCTTGTGGAAAATGGGTAAAAGCAAAGGATGTAGAAACAAGTCTACTCCCCATCCAACCCTTGAATGTGAGATTTGTTCTAGTTTTGGTTCTGAATGTGAAAGAAACTTGTTATATTTCAGTGATAGCACTTCTCCTGAGAGAGGAGAAGTTACAATGAATTTTTTGTTGTGAATGAGCAATCCTTAGATCAAGGCTTAAGAGCCATGGAAAGGAGGGAGAGAGATTGAATACAATGAGATAATGCAAATGCTAGACATGCTAGAGCTAAAGGATATTTGACCCCAACCTCTAACACATATACTCCCCTTCCTTTAGATATGTTAACTGGATTTGATGAATATGCTCATAACAATGTTCTTAATCATGTTGAAGTTGTAGTAGCATCTAATGTTGATACCACTTTATCAAAGGAGGAAGAAGTTTTTAATGATATGCAACAACTTAGAGAAAGAGCCTTGAGATGTGATGAAAATAGGAAGAAAAGGGATGAAGAGAAAGAAAAGAGGATAAGGGAAGCCATGATTGAGAGAGATATATTACGAAGAAAAGTTGAGCAAATGGAGGAACCAAACAGGTTAGCAACTAAACTTTCCCAGAGAACTGGTCCTATTGTTGAAGAGATTGTCATGAGGGACCCTATAGTTCCTTCTATTGATAATTCTTGTGTAAATCATGGACCAACACTATTGTGAAGGATTCCATCCCAGTTAACCCTCCTAGTAATACAAATCATACTTCTCAGAATGTTGATAAAGGAAAGAAGCCCATGGGGGAAGTAAAGATAAATGAGGGAGGTTATTTTAAGGACACATCATAGAATGAGTCTATCTCATTAGCTGATAAGATAATGAAAGAAAATGAGGAGTTACAAAAGAAAGTGTAAGAGATGGAACTGCTAGCTATGAATACTGAAATGAAAGAGAAACTAGGTTTCCTAGAGTCTACCATAAAGATTTTTGTTCCTAAAACTAAAACCCATCAATCCCATACACCATCTTCAAGTCCCCATGTGAAAGAAAATCCTTCGTCTAGTGCTAATCCTTCCAATTCATCTTTACAACCACAGAATAAGGCTAAGAGAACCCAACAACATGATCTAATTCCCAACCAAGGAGGTCCGAAAAAAAATTATGAAAGGAGAAGGAATCATGACAATAAAAACGAGGAAGAGGGACCCTTTGGAAGAAGATTATTGCATACAGATAGATATAGGAAACTATTTTCTTAGAACATCCCAGGGTACCCAAATCCTGTCCCAAACAATGCAAGAAAACATGTACCCAAATTTACTGGTAATAATGCTCTCAATGGTGAAGATCATTTGAAAGACTTTCAGATTTTTGTGGAAGACTTTGAGTTGTGTGATGATGATGTTGCTATTAAATATTTTATGCAATCCTTAACTAAAGATGTTAGGGATTGGTATAGGAGCTTGCCTAATGCAAGCATTGATTCCAAGGATGCTTTCTATAGAATTTTTAGAGAATAGTATGGAGATCAAACTGATCCTAGGTTTAGGTTAAATGGTTTCAATAATATCACAAAGGGACATAATGAAATGAAAACTGAATTCAATGCAAGGTTCCAAAAGGCTATGTATAAAGTCCTTGGTTATTTGAGACCTAATCAAAATGCATGTCTAGTGGTATATTGCAATGCATATTATTCAAAAATGTGTTACCTACTCAGAGATAAGAATCCATAGAACCTAAGAGAATCCTAGAAGATGGTAGTCTATATAGAAAACAATCGGAGAGCATTAGATAAAGTGGGAAGGAGAGATGATCCTAAACCCTTGAAGAATCCAAAAGCTCAAAATGAAAAGGCTGGTAAAGCTGCAGCCCCTGATGAGAAGTTGGATCAAGTTCTTAGTTTTTTGTAGAAGGAGGCAAAGAGTGATAAGCCACAATTCCAAATAAATGAATGGCCACCAAGATTGCAGGACTACCCTTAACATACTAACTGGCACAATGGGAAGCCAATTAGCAATAATAATAAAAATGTCCAAAGCACACCTGACCCCTTGCAAAAACATTCCACAAATATCACTGAAGATTTTCCATGGTGTGGAGTATGTCAAATGCCTCACTCTTCATAGCAGTGTGTTGTTGCAAGATCAATAGAAGAATCACCAGATGATCAAGGAGGTTATTATTCTCCTCATGATCATGATGAAATTGTGAACTTGCTTATGACCAAATAAGATTTTGCTTGTAATGAATACTCCTCTAATGATGAGCCTAATAGAAGTAATGTGGATGTGTAAAGGCAAGAGGCAAGTTCTTACCATCAACAAGTATTTTCAAATGAAGAAAGAGAGAATGCCTGCACTATTTACAGTCTTGAGTTAGACAATATTTATTTGAGAAGACCTTCAAATAAACAAATTAAAAATTTCACAATTGCATTGGTTGCTCAAGCAAGAAGAAATATTCATTTGAGAAATAGGATTGTAAATGGTAATCAGGGTAACCTTGGTAGCATGTTTATCAAGGAGAACAATGCAGAAAATAAAGGGACTAAGACAAAAAATAAGAAAGAAGAGACAAAACCTAAAGAAGGTAAGGAGATGAGAATTTGGGCTAAGAAGGGTAGTAAGGCTAATATTAATGGTGAAGTTGTTCCTCAGGCTATGAAGGCCAAGGATATAAAGCCAAGTGCTGAAAAGGTTGAAAGATGAGATGACAAGGTAACTTTTAAGGAATTGATACTCCCTGAGTTACCAAAATATTCTCCTATAGATATGTTCCAAGTATTGTCTCAAGTTAAATTCATAGTCCCACTGTTAGAAATGATGAGAATTGATGAGCATAAGAATAATATTGTTGCTCTCATCAACTGTGTTGCTATAGGTGGCAAGGATAAAGTGGTGATTGATCAACCTAAATCAAGCAAAAGTCAAGAGAAGAATGTTAAGGTGGAAGTAGTGATTAATGAAAATCCTGAAATATATTTGGGAACTACAGTTACTGCAAACCCAAGTCAAGTGAATCCATTTTTCTAAGTTTGATTATTGATGGCAAGCTGCTTAGGAATTACATGATAGATTCAAGGGCCTCAAATAATGTAATGCGAGTAAAAATAATGGAAGAAATGGGCTTGAAGGTTGATAGCACTTATGGGAAGCGTTATGCCATGGAATTGAGAGAGGTGCATGTTATAGGAGTAATTAATAGAGTTCCATATAAATTGGCAGCCTTCCCTGAGAAGGAGTTGTTTATGAGTATCATAGTGGTGGAAATTCCACAAACTTATGGGATGTTATTGTCAAGACAATGGAGTGCATCTATAGGTGGAAGTATACAGTGTGATTTGTCATTTTCCACTTTCTCAGTTGACCAAAAGGATGTTAAGATTGCTAGAGAACCAAGAGTTCGCCACATGATTGAATATGTAGAGGAGCTAGAAGAACCAGTGATAATAAATTTTGTAGATATTGGTTTAGATATTTTTTGGGTTGAAGAATTGAAACAAGAGGAAGAAGTTAAGCCTACACCAATTGATAAGGAGGTCCTAGATGCACCACAAGAATATGATGCTCTTTGGACCATGTACTTTGATGGGGATTTTTCCAAGGAGGGCTCTGGTGCAAGAGTTATTCTCATTTCCCCACAAGGTAAAACATTCAAGTACTCCTTGTTAAAATTTGCTTGTACAAATAATGTGGCCGAATATGAGGCTATGTTGCTTGGTCTGAAATTAGATTCAAAGCATGGTATTAAGATGTTAAAATTATTGGGAGATTTTGAATTAGTGGTTTCACAAGTCAAATCCAAATGTTTTTCCAAAAATAAGAGGCTTAAGTAATATAGGAATGCATTTTGGGATACTATTGATGCCTTTGATGCTTTTAACATAGACTGGATAGAAAGTGGAATGAATGTTAGGGCAGATTTGTTAGCCAATATTCGTGACAGATTAGATGATGCCACTTTTTATGGAATTTCAAAAATAGAAGTACAAACTCAGCCTGAAGTGCCTGGAAACATTTGTAACTGGCAAGTGTTTGACGATGACAATGATATCTTGAAATTCTTGCACTGTATTGATCAATATGAAAGCCAAGCAATTGATTTTGGCTCATTAGTGGTGGAGGTTGATGGAAAAGAAACATTATTTGGGAATGAGGTGATCCAATTGAAAACCAAAAATATTCCCAAAGGACTGGTTGCATTAGAGAGGGTCTTTGATGGCCCTGATAAATCAAATGTTAAGCAAGCATCTTCCCATAGGGAAGATTTGGAAGAAATAAATCTTGGAATGGAGAATTCTCCCAAAAAGGTATACATAGGGAAGAAGATGAAACCTGATGTCAGAACCATGTCGATTTCCCTATTGAGGAAGTATAGACATGTGTTTGCATGGTCATATGATGACCTAAAGGCCTATATAGAGGATCTATTTTAGCATGAGATACCTTTGAAGCCTAATTCAAAACCTTTTAGGAAAAAGTAGAGGCCAATAAATCCCACATTGCAACCAAAAATGCAAGAACTCACAAAGTTAAGAGATGTTGGGATTATTAAGCCTATAAGGCATTCTTCATGGGTTTCAAACTTGGTTCTAGTTAGGAAAAAGAATGGGTACTTGAGGCTTTGTGTAGATTTTAGGAATCTAAATGTAGCATCCTTGAAAGAAAATTACCATCTTCCTAACATGGAGGATATGTTACAAAAGTTCATAGGGTTTGAACTGCTCTCAATGATGGATGGGTTCTCAGGTTATAATCAGGTTATGGTGAGAGAATCAAAGATGTACAAGACTACATTCACTACACCATGGGGAATCTATGTGTACGTGAGAATGCCATTTGTCCCAATCAATGTTGGTACAACATTTCAAAGAGCCATGAACATGGCCTTTGTAGATTTTATTGACCTCTTCCTAGAAATATATCAGGATGACCTGATTGCTCACAACAAGAAGGAAGAAGATCATTGTTCATACTTGGAGAAAATATTTGTCAGAGCCTTGGAGTATGGGATTTCTTTGAACCCTATGAAATATGATTTTGGGGTTAAGGAATGAAAGTTATTAGGGAATATTGTATCAAAGGATGGGGTTAGGATTGACCCTAAATGTGTGATAGAAATAGACAAGATCCCACCACCTAGAAATGTGAAGGGAATCCAATCTTTCTTCGGGAAAATTAACTTTGTGAGAAGATTTGTTACTAATTTTGCTAAAATTGTTAGGCGTATTTAAAAAATGTTGAAGACTTTGGATGTTGAGGATATGGTTGCTGATATGTGGTTGTCATTGATGTCAAAAATATTAGCATTTGGTGCATTGAAGACTGTATATGTCGAGGATATTGAGAAAATTGTAAAAGAAGGTATTTTTGGTTCCTAGTGAAACTGTGCAAGTCAAGAAGGCGTTGTGTTTTGTACGTTAAAAATTAGATGATGTGGATTAAATGGTTTATTTTTGAATGTTTCTAGATCATCTACCGAAAGCTTCAGAGGTCTGCATGAAGTTTTGAGTATGTTGTGGACTGACAGTGTGTTGCTGGTCTTGTCAGTGTTCTTGAATGAAGTTTGTGTAATTCTTGTTCTCTCAGTTGTTGTGGATGCTTCTCTGTTGTTTCTTGGTGTTCTATGATTTCTCTAGATCATTCTTTATCTTTTTGGTGTGTCCATATTATTCGAAGAGTTCGTGGTTGAAGATATTTTGTGTGCATGTTTGGTTTCTCTTATTTCTGGCCCACATGTTGGTGGTAGCATGTTATGGATCTTTGAGGTGTAATTAATTAAATTATTTTTGTGTTGGAGATGTTAATTTGGGTCTCCACTATGTTGTGGCCGACCTTGGTGGATTCACATTAAAATTTTATTTGTAAATTTGGGCCAACATTACAAATATATTTTATTTTTCTCTGGCCGACGAAGTGGTGATGGAATTTCGTGTAGCGGATATATAAGGGTGACTAGTTCAATGTTGGTGATGATGCTTTGTGTGCTCCTGTGTGTGTATGTGCTAATATCATTTGATTGTTGAGCAGAGTGTGAAGAATAATGTGCGAAGTGTGAAGAAGTGTGAAGAAGCTGTGTGTTCAGTTCAAAAATCTTGGATGGTTTTAATCCAAACCCTATTGTTGGACAGTGAGCTCTAGGCAGTGTGCCTGAATGCATGTGCATTCCCCTTATAGTTTCTTTTATACTTCTAGCATAGTATAATCTTGTGGACTAACATCCATCGTGGATTTTCCCCAACAGGGTTTCCATGCAAAAAAATCTTTGTGTTATTTGTCTCTTTGATGTGTTGATTGTTTATGGTTAATTGCTTACTCATCAAATACGAGGTTAAGTTAAAATTAAAGAGAGAGTTTTAGTTTGTTTTAGTTTTTTTCACAACTGATTCACCCCCCCTCTTAGTTGTGTGTCCTTTTTTTGCCAACAATTGGTATTAGAGCAGGTTCCTCTGAAGAAAGTCTAATAGCTTGAGGTGATCCAAGATGGAAACAACATTCAAGAAGGACAGTCCTAAATTTGATGGCTCTAACTATTCACTGTGGAAAGTTAGGATGCAATGTCACTTAATGTGTATTGGTGATGCTATATGGAAGATTACTAAAAATAAATATGTCATTCCTCAGAATGGTCCATCTATTGCTGATGAGATCAAATATGTTGAAAGCAATATTAGGGCTATTGAAGCTTTGGTGAGTTCCTTGACAGATTTAGAGATGGCTAATGTGGTAGGTCTGAATACAACTCATCAAATGTGGATGAAATTGGAAACTTTGTATGAAGGAGATGCATAGGTGAAGATGGCTAAGCTACAAAGCTTGAAAGGAAAGTATGAGAATTTGAAGATGGGTGAAGATGAAAATATCACTTCTTTTATGCAGAGAGTAAATGAGATAGTGATGGGTATTACATGTACTGGTGGTTCGTGGATGAGGATGAAATTGTGGCTAAAGTACTCAGATCCTTGCCTCCCTCCTACAAAATGAAGGTTCATGCTATTGAAGAGTTCAGATCAGTAAACAAGTTGACAAGAGATACGTTGATTGGGAAACTTGCTGCTTTTGAGATAAGTGAGTTTGGTGAATCCACACCAAAGACTGAATCTACATTTAAGGATTTTGTGTCTAGAAGCAATAGACAAAGATATAGTCTGGGAGAGAGTTCTAGGAAGGTATCAAAGTATGATGAAGAACTGAAACAACTCGAAGAGAAAGAAAGAGAAGTAGAAGAACTGGAAGCGCTGATTGCAAAGCAAGAAGGCAAAGGAAAAGGTAAGTATGAAGATGTATTACCTATTAAATGTTTTTCATGTAGTAAAATAGGTCATTTTGCATCAAGATGTCCTGAAAGAGTTCCTAGATCCAAACCTAACAAGTCTATATTTCCGAAGAGATGCTACTTTGCTAAAGAAGCAGTGACTAATGAAGAATCTAATAAATATAATGGAAAAGAAGATGATTGGGTTTTCATTGCTACCATTGAAAATAATCTTGTGGCTACTAAATCTACCAAAGATGAAAAATCTCTTGCAACTCAAATTGAAGAAAAAGATGAGTGGGTCATTGACAGTGGATGCTCACATCATATGACTGGGGACAAAAGCAAATTTGTGAGTCTGGAACAGTATGATGGTGGAGTTGTAAGATTCAAAGATAAAAATGCTGGTGTGATTCGTGGCAGAGGATCCATTTTCCTTGGTGGTAAGGACACCACTGATGATGTCCTCTATGTTGAAGGTCTGAAGCACAATTTGTTGAGTTTTGGATAGATGGTTCATAAGGGATATGATCTACAATTCAAATACAAAATATGTAAGATACGTGGAAGTTCTGGAAACTAGATTGCAATAGGAAAACAAACACAAGGTAACATTTTTCATTTGAATACTGCTAGTGGAAGTTGTTTGATTGCTCAGATAGATGAAAGTTGGTTGTGGCATAGGATATTGTGTCATGTAAATTTTGACAACATTATCAAGATAAGTTTTGATCAAGCAGTAAGAGATCTACCTAGATTAGTAAAGCCTGCTAATGTAATCTATAAGGAATGTCAGATGGGTAAACATACTAGAGTCTCTTTCCAGAGAAAACATTTTCATTCAAATAATTTTTTGGAACTGCTACATACTAACCTTTGTGGTCCTTCAAGAGTCAAAATTATTCATGGAGAAAGGTATTTCATGATGGTTATTGATGACTACTCTAGAATGATTTGGGTTTCCTTTTTGAGAGAAAAATGTGAAGCTCTAGAGAAATTCAAATGCTTCAAGGCTATGGTAGAAAATGAGAAAGGTTTGAAAATAAAGTGTTTGAGATCTGACAGAGGTGGTGAGTTCATTTCTAAGGAATTCAACTCTTATTGTGAAGAACGTGGAATTAAAAGACAACTATCTCCTCCCCAAACCCCTCAACAGAATGGAGTTGCAGAGAGAAAGAATAAAATACTTCTGGATGCTTCCAAAACCATGATGATGGAAGGAAATGTGTCTCAGATGTACTGGAGTGAAGCGGTAAGTACTGCTGTGTATACCTTGAACTGAGTAAATGTGAATGGAAATTTTGGTAAGACCCCTTATGAGTTATGGTTTGGTCACAAACCTACTATTAAGTATTTCAAGATTTTTGGAAGTAAGTGTTATATCAGAAGAGATGACGATATAGGAAAATTTGATGCTAGAAGCGATGAAGGGATTTTCCTAGGTTACTCTACTAAGAGCAAGGCATACCGGTGCTATAATAAAAGACTAAGAAAGATAGTTGAAAGTGAAAATGTCAAATTTGATGAGGACTCTATCAAGTCATCCAGAAAATGCAGCTATGATTTAGATGAAGACGACACAAGTCAATTGAAAAGCACTCAGACACTGAATCTACTTCAGATTATTCCATATGTTCTGGTGAAGCAACCTCAATTTGTTCCAGTAAATCAAGTCAGTCAAGAAACTCAGACAAGTGCAGAGGCATAGACAAGTGGAAGTGTAGAAGAGAGATCTAAAGAATCAGAAGTCCAAGTAAGTCCCAAAACTCTAAGGTATTTAAAGTTGAATCATTCTGAAAGTCAAATCATAGGAGTGCAAACTAGCAGAAAAATTGCAGAAGAATATTGTTTGATATCCAAGATTGAACCTAAGAGTGTCACTGAAGCCTATCAAGATGAACATTGGCTAAAAGCTATGAAGGAAGAGCTAAAACCGATTGAAAAGAATGGCACATGGCTACTGGTTCCTAGGCCTAAAAATAAAAATGTGATTGGTACCAAATGGGTATTCAGAAACAAGTTGAATGAAGAAGGTGAGGTGGTCCGGAATAAAGAAAGACTGGTATGTAAAAGCTATTCTCAAATGGAAGGTATTGATTTTGAAGAAACCTTTACCCCTATAGCTAAAATTGAAGCTGTGAGATTATTTCTTGCTTATGCTACACATACGAATTATAAAGTCTATCAAATGGATGTGAAGTCTACATTTCTAAATGGAGAACTAGAAGAAGAAGTGTACATTGAATAGCTGGATGAATTCCAACTAATAGACAAGGGAGATATGGTTTGGAAATTAAAGAAAGCTCTGTATGAACTTAAGCAAGCCCCCAGAGCATGGTACGCTAGATTTGAAAAATATCCACTGAAGCTTGGATCACAAAAGGTACTACTGATAGCAACCTATACTTTAAGTTAGATCAAGATAAGGAATTGATTATAGAAGTTTTTGTTGATGATATCATTTTTGGAGGAGATGATAATCTATGTATGAAGTTTGCTAATGAAATGAAGAGTGAATTTGAGACGAGCATGATTGGTGAAATGAAGTTATTTCTTGGATTACAAGTTACACAATTGGACCAAGGGATTTTTATATCTCAGTCCAAATATGTGAAAGAACTACTGAAGAAGTTTGGAATGGATGACTCCAAACCTGTTGGTACTCCCATGGTAATTGGATGTAAGCTATCACAGAATGATGATTCTCCAAAGGAAAATCAAACTTGGTACAGATCAATGATAGGTGGATTTCTCTACTTAACACATACTAGAACAGACATTATGAATGTTGTATGTATGGTTGCTAGATTTCAAGTTGACCCAAAGGAATCACATGTGACTACTGTCAAGAGAATCTTCAAATATCTGAAAGGAATAGTTGACTTTGGACTTTGGTATCCAAAGGATGATGATATTACTTTGTGTGCATATATTGATGTAGATTGGGTTGGTGATGTAGATGGTAGGAAAAGTACTAGTGGTGGTGCTTTTTTCCTAGGGAAGAAGCTGATAGCCTGGTTGAGAAAAAAGCAGAATTCCATCTCTCTATCCATTGCTGAAGCAGAATACATTGCTACTGCAAGTAATTATACTCAAGTGATATGGATGAAACAGATGCTGAGAGATATTAGAGTGATATATGAAGAGCATATTGCCATATAATATGACAATTCAAGTGCAATAAACATTTCAAGGAATCCGGTACTACACTCTAAGACTAAGCATATTTCAATTAAGTTTCATTTCTTGAGGGAGAAAGTGAATGAGACAGAAGTCAAACTGGAATATGTACATACCAAAGAACAGATTGCAGATATATTTACTAAGCCTTTACCGAAGGATACTTTTGAGTATCTCAGAGGGATGCTAGGGGTAATCACCCCTCCTAATAAGAACTAAAGATGCATTTATTTGCATCAATCTAAAAGCTTCATTGCTATATTATGATCCGGATTGATTTTTTTGTGGCTGCTACTTAGGGGGAGTAGTCAGATGTGCAGATACGTGGCTCAGAGCGTGTGCATGAAAAGGTCATGGTTTCCTTTTCCATTGATGTCAAAGGGGGAGAAGTGTATTGTGAAAAATTCATGTGGAGAGAAGTTCAGTTGTGAGGAGAAGAGAAGTTAGTGTGTTGGATTGATGGTATTATTTTTCACATCTTGTGTTGCCATCAATGCCAAAGGGGGATATTGTTGGATGTTGTGGATATGGTTGCTAATATGTGGTTGTCATTGATGTCAACACTATTAGATTTGGTGCATTGAAGACTGTATATGTCAAGGATATTGAGAAAATTGTAAAAGAAGGTATTTCTGGTTCCCAGTGGAACTGTGCAAGTCAAGAAGGTGTTGTGTTCTATACGTTGAAAATTAGCTGATGTGGATTAAAGGGTTTATTGTTGAATGTTTCTAGATCATCTACCAGAAGCTTTATAGGTCCCCGTGAAGTTTTGAGTATGTTGTGGACTGACAGTGTGTTGCTGGTCTCTATCAGTGTTCCTAAATGAAGTTTGTGTAACTATTGTTCTCTCAGTTGTTGCAGACACTTCTCTATTGTTTCTTTGTGTTCTATGGTGTTTCTAGATCATTTTTTATCTTTATGGTGTGTCCACATTATTCAAAGAGTTTGTGGTTGAAGATCTTTTGTGCGCATGTTTGGTTTCTCTTGTTTCTATCCGACATGTTGGTGGTAGCATGTTGTGGATCTTTGAGGTGTAATTAATTAAATTATTTTTGTGTTGGAGATGTTAATTTGGGTCTCCACTATGTTGTGGCCAACCTTGGTGGATTTGCATTAAAAGTTTATTTGTAAATTTGGGCCGATATTACAAATATATTTTATTTTTCTCTGGCCGACGAAGTGGTGATGGAATTTTGTGTAGTAGATATATAAGGGCCACTAGTTCAGTGTTGGTGATGATGCTTTGTGTGCTCCTATGTGTGTATGTGCTAATATCATTTGATTGCTGAGTAGAGTGTGAATAAGAATGTGCAAAGTGTGAAGAAGTGTTGAGCTTAATTGGAACTGTAATCAGGCTTTTGAAGAAGCTATTTTCTCAGTTCACAAATCTTGGATGGTTTTAATCCAAACCCTATTGTTGGAAGTGAGTTCTCTTTTGTAATTGAGTAGTGAGCTCTAGGCAGTGTGCCTGAATGCATGTGCATTCCCCTTATTGTTTCTTTTATACTTCTAGCAGAGTATAATCTTGTGGATTAAAATCCACCATGGTTTTTCCCCAAAAGGGTTTCCACACAAAAAAATCTTTGTGTTATTTGTATCTTTGATGTGTTGATTTTTTATGGTTAATTGCTTACTCATCAGATCTGAGGTTAAGTTAAAATTAAAGAGAGATTTTTAGTTTTTTTTAGTTTTTGTCACAACTGATTCACTCCCCCCTCTTAGTTGTGTGTCCTTTTTTTTCCAACAAAAGAAAGGAGAAAAGGTAGCATGGATAGAAGAGCCTACCAAATCTTTTCAAGCCATAAAGGATGCCATCAAAGAAGAGTATGTCCTGAAATCCCCTGATTATTCAAAGCCATTTCAGCTATTTACCTTTGCTTCATTTCATATAGTGGCAGGGGTATTGTTGTAGAAGAATGATGAAGGTTTTGAGCAACTTGTTGCATTCTTTAGCAAGTCTTTACAGACTATTGAGCTCAAATACAATGTGACAGAAAAGAAAGTATATGCCTTGGTAAAAGTTGTTAAGACTTTTAGACCATATCTGACCGGAGCGACTGTTGTAGTATATGTTCCAAGTGCAATAGTCAAGGATATTTTCACTCAATAGGAGACCAAAGGTCGGAGATGCAGGTGGATCAATAGGATCCAAGAGTTCAATATTGACATCTAGATTACAAAGTTGGTTGGAGGTTAGGGTCCCTAATTGGGGCGGACTTTCCCTCAAAGTGACCTTTTTCATCGTCAATTTAGTCATTTTAGGCACCCGTTTTCCTATTTCAAGCACCCATTTGCTCGTTCTGAGACCTTCCCTTCAGAGGGGTGACCTTTCCCTAATTGGGGCAGACTTTCCCTCCAAATAGCCTTTTTCATCACCCGTTTAGTCATTTTAGGCACCCGTTTGCTCATTTTGAGACCTACCCCTGTAGAAGGTTGACCTTTCCCTAAGTAGGTTGGACCTTCCCTCCAAACGGTCTTTTCATTGTTCATTTTATTGTTTTAGGCACCCATTTGCTCATTTCAAGCAGCCGTTTGCTCGTTCTGAGTGGTCTTCATCCCTCTTAATCCTCCATTTATTCATTCTGAGTAATCTTTTATCCATCCCAAGCATCCATCTCCTCGTTTTGAGAGTTGTTCATCTATTATGATCAATCATTTACTCATTTTGAGCTTTCATCTCCACAACTTGAGAGTCATTCATCCATTCTAAGTGATCGTTTACCAGTTTTGAGTGCTTGTTCATCCACTCCTATCATTCATTCCCCCAATCCGATCATCTATTTCCCCAATCCAATTATCTAATACCCCATTCCAATCACCTGTCTCCTTGTTCTAAGAGCCCATTTTCCCACTCGAAGAGTTTGAAAGAAGAAGGGTGAACCTGCCCTATAGTGGGGTGGACCTGCCTTGTAGTGGGGTAGACCTGCCCTGCAGAAGGGAAGGTTTGCCCCTCTATGAGGGCAGGTCTGCCCTGGAAGGGAAAGTTTGCCCCTTTGTAGCAAAAAGTTGGCAAATAGACAATAAACAGATCCAGCTTCCAAATTCGACTGGTGGAACCAATCCCATCATATCCTTCAATCTAATCCTAATCTGAGCTTTAATCTAATCCCAATATGAGCTTAACCAAAATCTTAATTTGAGCTTTAATTTGTCTAAGATATTTGGATATCGAAAAAAATCTTAAGATCCCTTCCTCCATCTTCTTCCAATTCATCCTATTTATTCTTTCATTTTCCATCCCCATCTTTCTAATCCATATTGATCTAATCCAACATCATGAATCCTTACCGTTCATCAATTCTTCCAAAAATAATAGTCAAGGGAAACCCTAATTACGATGATAATGAGAGTCTTGTCTATCAAGAAGAATATGACATAGATCCCCTTGATGCTATCATTTCTAGTAAGATTTCTCCATTCACTTTCCACAATCCAATCACCCCTTCAAGCTATCCCATTATGTCTTCATCCATGCCTAATCATTCTCCTTATGCTACCTTTGACAAGGGATATCCGGTACCTTCCCCATCCACATATTCATCATATTCTTCATCTACATCATTCTCTTATCCAACACCCACATCTTCCCATCCTAATCTACCATCCAATACTCCTATTACAATTCCCCATCAATGTCCCCCTATCCTAATCCTCCTTACCACTCTATCCATTTTAATCCTACACCCACACCTTCTTATCTTAATCCTACACCCCCATCAACCTATCCTAATCCAATATCCACATCTTCCTATCCTAATCCACCATCCCAATATTCCTATCTTAATTCCCCATCTACTTCCCCTAACATCAATCCATCATCCACGTCTTCCTATTCTAGTTCACCATCCTGATATCCCTACCTTAACCCTCCGTCCAATCCTAGTCCTCCATCTACTCCTAGTCTTCCATCCAATCCCATTCCTCCATCTAATCCTAGTCCACCACTCCATAATCCCAATCCTTCACCAATAACTAATCCTTCATCTATGCCCATCACCCCAACCAAGCCTAGAGTATGTAAGTTTCTCACTCCAGAAGTTCTCCAAGGACTTATGACAAAGAAGATGTCCCCAACTCCACATCCTGATGTCATGGAACCATGTCATCCCAATTCATCATCCACGGTCACTAATGATGAGACCCCTCTCTAGCCCACACCTATCATTGATGCTACCACCCCTAGCACCACTCAAATTGTCAAAACCATCACATCCTCCGAACCCACTAAGCCCCCATCTCCTACTCTAAGATCTGTCGAGCCCATCGAAGATAACCAAATCCGATCCACTCCTCTTACACCTAGATCCTCCCAATCCACTCCTTCCACTCCTAGTATCACTGCAATCCCTCCTCTTGAACTTCATGAATCCTCCATCCTTCCATCTCACCCACTTGGGGATTCCATTCAACATTCCTCCATTATCATGCCTCCCACACATGATGAGTCATGCCAAGACCCTGATCCAAAGCATACCAACATATCCCCTCCTCCAAATCAAGATCCTATCATTGCATCTAGCCCATCTCAAGATCACAACTCCCCATCCATTCCATCTCATGATCTCCTTGATTCCACCACTCCATCTCATGAGCCCTTATCTCCATCTCCATCGCATGAGCCCTTATCACCCACTACCACAAATCCAAATCCTATCATATCCCCTAATCCCTCTCCTGATACCACCCATCCAGATGCTGCTATCCCATCATCTCCATCTCATGATCCTCCATCGTCGTCTAAACCTCCTATCCCCACACTATTTTTTATATCCCCTTGGTACTCTCACATTCTTCCATGGTGGTCTCCTTGCCAAAGAAAAAAAAAGCATATATACCACCCATCATCCTCTACCTAATAATGGACTTGCATCATTCTTCTAGAATAACACAAATCCTATCATGGATCGAATGATCAAGAACATGAACTATCAAGGAAAAGGATTAGGCATTCATGAGAAATGTATTTTAGAGCCCATCCAGGTCAAAGAACAAATTTGTATGCAAAGTCTTGGACATATTTCTCAAGACTCAAAATCTAAAGATGTTGGAACAAACTCTAGACGTCCTCAATGGGCCTCTTCCAAAAGAAATATAGGCTCTTCCCATCGCCCCACCAGATCATATGCTGCTATCCTCCCTCCTCCATTGTATCACCTCAAAAAAACCATCAATATTCCTCCTTCATCCACTCCATCCATTTTGGGTCATTACATCCCTCCATCCACCATCTCCCATCCTCCATCTACTCCATCTGATCCTACGTCTATTTTGGGCCCTTATACCCCACACTTACCACCATCATCCTATCCTATTTATCCTTCTATCCATCCATCACCTATCCATATCGCCCATCATAAACTTCCCACTCTTATGTCCCCTAATCAGGATCAACAAAGGCACATACCTACACATCCTCCATCTACACATAATCCCCATAATCCTACCTCCATCGCTCCACATCATCCATCTCATCATACCCATCCCATTACTACTAAAAGAACTTTGGATGTTAATTTGAAAATGGATAAATCTAAACATCCACATGAATCTAAAGTTCCCCATGTCCCCTCTAAAAGACATGGTGAAGAAAAGAAGAATCCAATCCAAAAGAAAATTCAAATTCAAAATCAAACCCATCGGCCACAAAGGCCCACCAAAGCAAAAATCAAAACCATGTGGATCCCAAAGAAAAAAGATGCCATGCCTTCAAATCAAAAATTTATAACAACATCCAAAGTTGCTAATCCAAAATCTAATCATACACCCCTTTCATCTCCTAAATCTATTTTGGGTCATTATGTCCCAAAATTCACTATCCCATCTCCTCCATTATCCCCACATTCTCCATCCATTAATCCTCCTATCCTTTCACATACACCACCACATGTGCCAATGTTGGTCCTAAACTCACTACACTATCATACACCTACCCCATTATTCTATCCATACCATTTCCACTATCCCATCCATTATCCCACATATCTTCCCCATCAAATCCCTCTAATTCATCCTCTTGCATAATCCATTTATCCTAATAAGGTTGTACCGACATCAAATAGTCGCTTCACACATGGGCTCTTAATACCTCGTATGGAACTTGATGCTTGAATCCTTCATCCATATCCTTATCGCATATCATCTTATTCACATCCCTCTATCCTTGTCCATATCCATCCACTTTCTATCCAAAAATCTAGAAAAGTCAAAAAATTCAAAAAAAAAGAAAAAGTCAAAATCAAAAAAATAAAATAGTAAAAAGAAATAATCCATCCAATGGTGAAAACTTGGCAAACAAATGCCTTGGATAAGTACCATAATGAAAACCTGGAAAATAGGAGTCATGCGTAAATCCCCCATCCAGTTTCCTTTCACACTTGGGGGCAACTGCATCCCCTTCAACCATCTCCTCCATCCCCCCTACCATCCACATATTATCTGCCATATCCCATTTATTCCAATTCCTCCATCCTCCTTGTGATTTTGATATCGATAGGGGAAAACATATAAACATGCTTTGGACACCTCTTGGAATTCATTCCCCTCATCCATACGCTATCCTAATGCTTATTTACATTTGTCTACCTTCCTTGTCCACCCATCATGCTACCATTAATCTCCCTTCCTTATCCATGCATCCTATCCATATCCATATCACTCCCTTATTTTCCCATCTTTCCATCTCCCATCCCTCATGCCTCATTATACATGACATATTTAGAGTGGGGGCATCTATCTTCCTTTGTGATCTAGTCCTTGGAGATATCATTCATCCCTCAATCCCTCAATCCTTTTTCACCTCGCCATCCTTATCTTCCAATCCCTCCACACAATTGTTTTAACCTCCCTATCTTTATCCCCCTATCCATCCATCATAGCATCCCTTCCATCTCCCCATCCTTATATTCCTATGCATTTATCTCTATCCTCATCCCAACTCATAATCCCTTGTCATTGGTATCTAGCTATAGGCTACTCCCCATGCAACCCAATGCCATCTATCTCATGATCATCATTCCAATTTATTTCACACATCTTTCTAATCTCCTATCCTTTCTCATCATTCATCCATCCATCATATCATCCTCCCAATTCATCTTTTGATGATTCAAATAACTATCCCATCCCTAAGTTTTGTGTGATTGCTATCATCCTATCCAATCCAACAGGTTCGTCCTGTCTTATCATTTCGGTCCCATCATTTTATCCACTTATCTTGGTCATCTCATCATCCCTTGTCCATCATTTGTCATTGGCATTTGTCGAACTATGTTGCCCCTATGCTTTCACATAGGCAAGGTCGATCTTTTGATCCACCCTCAAGGCTCGCTTTTGTCTATCTTATCTTGGTCATCCATCATCGGTCTCCATTGTCCTCTTTCCACTTTTATCCATGGTTTTTTATTGAACTACGAGGGCTCTGTGCTTTCACGTAGGCAAGGCTAATCTTTGATTGGCCCCTGAGCCCCTAGGTCTTTAGGGTGTGTCAGTCTCATGTCTCATATCTCATGTCATGCCATCAGGTATATCCTTATCTAGTTGGTTCTTCACAAATGAGATCCACCTGTATCATCAGATCCAATCAACTTTGCATATCCAGTGTCATATTGATCTTTTAGTTTAGTATCCATCATCAGTCTCAACAGGATGCATCCTTCCTAATAGACTTCATCAATCCCATCCATCCCCTTGATCCTATGGCAAAGGACATTCTAAATTGATTGCGATATTTTGATGCTTTTGGTTTTTGTTTATTAGTTGAGCTCCCTATCATCACTTGTCAAGGCCACCATGATCCATCATATTATGGTGCATTTTGACTAGTCAACATAGGGGCATATCTTGATCTTTTTCTTGTTGTTGTTGTTGTCTTCTTGGTTGTCCCATGTAGTACCCACCAAGATCCCTGAGATTTTGTGTTATGCTAGGGCATCCTTTTGTGCTTGTGGTTATCCCAATGCTTGGTTTGACCAAGGTCTTCATGACTTTTGGGTGTTGGGATAGCCTTCTTATTTATTATGTTTGTTTTATGCATTAGACATGAATCGACCTTGGTTCTCCATACCTTGGCATATTATGTTTTAAGCTACAGCAAAAATCAGTGCTCTGAAGATGGAAAATTGCATTCACATTGCATTTCATTTTCCATTCCATCATCTTGCATGTATCCCCCATCCTCTCATCTATCAAAATCCCCCCATCCATTCATCCTTCATCACTCTCCCTCCCCTATCCATCCAATCTCTTATCATCATCCCTTCAATCTTCTTAGAATACTATAGATTGGTTATTCTAAGCATCTTTTTAACCATCTTGCATCCCAATCTAATCCTCATCTATTCTAGCACAAATCATTTAATCACATCCTTGGTCTTGTTCCTAGCCTTGCTACAAGCCTTGATCCAATCCTCACCATCGTCATCATCATCGGGATGTATCCTTCCCTATCCTTTGGTGTTGTTTCAGGATGTATCCTTCCCTCATCAACAACCCTTTCGTCGGGATGTATCCTTCCCTATCCTTGGGAGTTGTTTTGGGATGTATCATTACCTCATCAACAACACTTTCATCATCATCCTCATTAGGATGTATCTTTTCGTATCCTTGTGTTGTTTCAAGATATATCATTTCCTCATCAACAACACTCCATCCATCATCAACCCACTTTGGCTTGTGGATTGACTGTGGCAACATCACCTTAGTCCTTGCATCCATTTATGCTTCCCAATCTCCTACTACCTTTTCATCCATTCTTACCCATCACTTTGTATCATCTTCCTCATCTCCATTCTCATCGTCTAATCCATTTAAAGAGCACACTCATGTTCTATTGAACCCGTATGTACTCTTGAGGGGGCATCCTCAATGCCTAATCTTCAATCATTTCTCCTTCCTAGCCATTCCTTTGAATGATTGGGGCATCTTTTCCAATCTAACCGTCTTCTTCTGGGTTCTATGTTTTAATATTCTTTGAAATGATGCTACTTCGTAACACCATCTCAAAGAGGGGAAAAATGTAGACACCTAAATTTGGACACTTGCATTTGTCCAAATTTATCCCTTTTCGTCTAATATCCTCTTATTTGCATTAATTAAGTAATATTACTATTATTTAATTAATACCCTTAATTCTTCTAAATCCCTATGGCATTTAGTTAATAATTAAATACCTTATCTCTTTAATCCTCCTTTCATCAAGTGAATTAAATAAATATGAAATTTATTTAATTCCTCACATGTCATATCATTTTCCTTAATCTTAACCCATCTTCTAATCTCATCATTAGAGATGTGCACATGTCTAATCCTTGATTAAGACATGCCACATCCTCCAACTTTTTCAAGTTGGCTTCTTAACCTTCGTTAGTCACTAATCATCTTCTAATCACTGATCAGTTAAGGCTAATTAGTACCTTGGTCAACACTCCCCATCTCCCAAGGAATTTTTAATTCCTTTTTATTCACCCAAGACTCCTCTCTTCCCCATGTGAATTTTTAATTCACATTTATCCTTTCAAGGTTTTCCTCTTTCCCATGCAACTTCTAGAACCTTTGACTTGTCACATCACTCACATGTGGAAAATTCCCACCTTTTTGGAAACCCTCTCTTATCCACTAGATTCTCCCAAGCATGTGAATTTTTAATTCAAATTTATTTCTCCAACTACTTTCTCATTTCCCATGGAGATTTTTGAGGAATTCTAAAATTCCTCAAATGTCACTTTCGCTCTCACTTGGGGATAAGAAGTTCCTTTTGAGGAAATCTTCTCATCCCCCAAGGTACTTGTCCTTCCTCCACATCACTTGTCCTTATTCCACCTCACTTACACATCATCTCATCCTAGGCCACTTCACCTTCCACATGTCAAGATGTGAAGGCTTGTGAGTCCTCAACTCACCATAGCCCTTCATCTTGGCCATGGTGGCTCAATATCAACCGTTGAATTCTCTAGAGAATTCAAATTCTTCTATAAATACCCCCTCTTCTAATGCATTTTAGAACACTTAGCCATTTTCACCCTTATGCTACCAAATTGATCACTCAACTTGCAAGTATTTTCACTCATCTAGCCAAGCCACTTAGCCATAAGCATTAGCATTCTATCACATATTTCATCTTTCATCTAGCCATCTTCATAGTCATCTAAGGAGCACACAAGCATTCAAACATCAAGGGCCAACCAAGGGATTGCAACACAAAGAAGGTATAATCAATTGTGTCTTCATTTTATTTTCATCTTCTTTCTTTGTGTTATCATTTCTTAGGCTAATATTTGAAGTGTTCCTTGTGTTTTCCTTCTTGCATTTTAGTTATTTTGCACACTTAGGATAGGTTAAAACACTAGGCTCACATTTATGGCACACCCAGTGGGACCCACAAACGGGTTCCTTCATTTCACGTTTGTTGTTGTTTAGTTTTTTTGCAGGTTTAGGTCGCAGTGGGGTGGACTTTCCCTACAGAGGGGTGGACCTGCTCTCTAGTTTACTCCAGAGGGGCAGACTTGCCCTCTAGTGTTCTACAGTGGGGCGAACATGCCCTAGTTTCCATTCTATTTTCTGACATTTGACTACAGCAAGGTGGGCTTGCCCTAGTTTCTATTCTATTTTCTGACATTTGACTACAGCAGGGAAAATTTGCCTTAGTTTCCATTCTGTTTTCTGACATTTGACTACAGTGGAGCATTCCTGCCCTGGTTTTCATGTTGTTTTCTGACATTTGACTGCAGTGGGGTGGACCTGCCCTGGGTTTCATGTTGTTTTTTGATATTTGTTGTAGTGGGGCGAACCTACCCTAGTTTTAACACTATTTTTTGATATTTGTTGCAGTGGGGCGACCTACCCTGATTTTAACACTATTTTCTAACATTTTATTATAGTGGGGCAGACCTGCCCTTGTTTTGACTTTATTTCTGACAGTTTGTCATAGAGGGGTGGACTTGCCCTTGTTTAGACTCTGTTTTCTGACACTTTGTCGTAGAGGGGTGAACCTGCCCTTGTTTTGACTTTGTTTTTGATAGTTTGTCACAGAGGGGTGAAATTTCCCTTGTTTGGACTCTGTTTTCTAACACTTTGTTACAGAGGGGTAGACTTGTCCTTGTTTTGACTTTGTTTCTGACAATTTATTGCAGAGGGGCGGACTTGCCCTTGTTTGGAGTCTTTTTTCTAACACTTTGTCACAGAGGGGCAGACTTTCCCGAAGGACTGCTGGAAAGGGGCAAACTTTCCCAAAAACAAAACATTTTGGGATGTAAAACGACCATTTTAGCTTCGTTTTTACTTCATTTTTTTTTCCATTTTCAGACTCTAACCCCCTAACATTATCTGTTGCAAGGGTATTTGGGTTTTTTTCTAACATTTTGTAGCATATTTTTGTAATTGATGAAGAATGAAGGTTAAAACAAATAACTCTTGCTTGTAGGTTTATCCGTTTGTTCAAATTTTAAAAGCTTTCCTTGCTATTTTCATTAATCTAGAAACATAGTTAACTAGGGGGACACAAAATTCATTGTTTTCTCTTTCTATAAGTCTATTTTTTGTGTTACCCAAGGGGGGCATTAGTTTTTTTTTGCTTTCCCCTTGCACTTCGTGTGAGCCTGGGGAGTAGTTGGAAATGATTAGTGCCTTCCTTTTAGAGGGACCTGCTTGGGGATTTCATCACCCCAAGGGATGATCCCAACCACATGTACCGGCGAGGTATAGAAAAGTGGGAGAGCCAAAGTTGTACCCCAATCTAGTCACGTCATGTTTGGCGGAGCATTGAAGCTAGGGTGATTCCTAGATAGATGTGAAGAGTTGGTCCGAGCCCTTTAGTATCTCGTTGGGGTTCCCGACTCACGCTTGTGATGGGTTGGTGTTCACGGTTTGGGCCTCATGTACCAAGGGTATATTGAGGACTCCCTAGAAACATTGTACATCCTAGATTAAGACCTTTGTTGGCCATACCCTTAACACTAATCATAGGATTGTGCTTGTTTGAAGTGTCTTCTTGTGAGAAACCAATAAATTTTTTGACAAGTCAGCCTCATTGTTGTCATTTTAAGTCCTTTCCATAGTTGTTGCCATCAAAACCAAGTCCCTATTTCCTGCAGAGGGGCAGACCTACCCTGACCTGCTCTATAGTGGGGTGGACCTGCCCTAACCTGCTCTACAGTGGGGCGGACCTGCCTTGACCTGCTCTACAGAAGGGTGAACCCACGCAGAGGGGTGAACCTGCCCCCTTGAACAGTCAATTTCACTCTATTTAACCATTTCAAGCCTTTGTTTAACCATTCCAAGCATCCGTTTAACCATTCCAAACATCTGTTTAACTATTTCAAGTATTCGTTCACCCATTTTGAACATCTGTTCATCCCTTCCAAACTTTTGTTTCCCATTTCGATTGCTCGTTTCACTATTCGAGGACCCTGTTTTATTGCGTAGAGATCTCATTTCACCATTCGAAAGACTTATTCCATATTCTAGTGAGCTCGCTTCACCATTGATTAGGCTCGTTTGCTTAATTTAAACAAAAACTAGTGGGGAACCTAAAACCTTATCATTTGCTATGATCTAATCATTTTCATTCTCACTCAGTCATCATAATTCACCCTTTAATCCATCTGCACTTTCCATCCAAGTCAAGTCTCAGTTTTCTGTAGAGTGGAAAACCTACCTTGAAGCTTACTACAGAAGGGCATACCTGCCCTGAAGCTTACAACAGAAGTGCGAACCTGTCCTACAATTCACTACAGAGGGGCGAACCTGCCCTAAAAACAACCTTTTTTACCTTCGAAGAAAACCATAGCAATAAATACATGAATATTGACTTGGATTTCTCAAACTTCTTTAAAACTAATAAAGATTCATCATAAAATTAAAAACTACATTCCATATATTTGTATGATGGATTTCATCACAATATATGCTTAGATATGCAACAATAATGAAAGAAGGATAACAAATTTCAACACACAAAGATATAATTTATTTTAGCACATTTAAACCATAAAACCATATATGATTGTGTTCTATTATATGAATTGCATGGTTTAAAATGTTTCAATAGATAACTAATAATTTCCATGAAGACAAAAAGGATTACCAATTTAACATACAAAAATTAGTAATAATAACTCAAGTACATTCAAAACATATGATCCAAAATGCTCTCTTTATTATTTTTGTGAAAATATACAACTCCAAAAAACCCTTTGTACAAAGTGTGAGCCCAAAAGTCTTCAAAAAGCTTCTCAAAAATTATCCCTTACAATACAAAATAACCTTGTATTTATAGGGTTTTTCTTGATAACCATTGTAACTACTTCACAACTACCTTGTAACTATTTTTTGAAATATAATAATTAAAAATAATAAACCTTACTTGATTATGTTTTAAATAACTTTTTTCTAACTTTTAGTTAAAATAAATGACATAAATCACTCCAAAATTTGAGACACAGAACAAGTTATCGGTCTTGCTATAACTCTTTTCACAATCCATAAATCACTTCTTTACCAAGAACTTGGCCTTGAAAGAAAAGTGGTTCAACTACATCTGCAACTTCTATTGATGGTCCTATTGGTGTGCTCTAATGGTTCAATAACTAAGCCCTGAGAGCTGTGACTTAGAGATTAGACATTTGCACTAATTAGCTATCTTAATCATCATGAAGGTGCATTTCATTGTCAACCTAGGAAGGTAAACGTGAAATGGGTCAGCATTGTATGTGCACTAGGATTCCACTGTAGTCATCCATAAACTAGAAAAGAAATAGTACTAAAAATAAAATGCTGGAAATAAATTAACATAAGCACTGAGCATGAATCAACTACACTGAGCATCAACAACTAGACTGGAAATGGATGAAAAAAATGAAAATCTCAGCAAACAGACAAGAAATTACTCTGTCTGCCTTGGCTGCAGGAATAGTCACAAACCATAATTCTAGTAGCTACAAGAACAAAAAACTACTGAAACCGAAACTGTTGCTAAACAAAAAAATAATTTTTAAACTAAATGGGTGGAATTATCACCAAGTGGGCCCCCTTGGGTGAGGCTTCCTTAAGCTAACTCAGATGCAACAACTCAAAATATCATTTTATTCCTTGAAAGCATGATTACAACATATCAACAATATGACTATATTACTTAAACTAGAAATGCAAGTACAATCTCAAAACATCCAACCTTATGAAAAGGGGCATCTGACCATTATTTATAGAGGGAAAAACATCTAATTAACCCTAACTACCTAGGCAGTCGACTCCAACAAAATAGGAGGATGCCATTTATTGAAAGCATAGAAAAGAGAGGAAGTTATGCATGTGCCAGATTTGGTCAAAGCAGACTTGCCCCAATGAGAATCTAGCATAGCACACTCCCTAGATTTTCTCAACTAACAAAAATGACCATTAAAAGGTGGTTATAATCTTTCATTCGAACTAGGAATTTCCCTCCATTGGAAGTTTCCCTCCATTGAGAGCTTTCCTCCTTTGATGTCTTAATGACAATCTTTTTGACTTTCTTAGCAACCAACTAGTTGGCATGAGTTTCTTCCACTTTGCAAGCTTCGTTGACATCAACATCTTAATGTGAACCTGCATAATGAAATTAGCATGCACAAAAAATTGCATGTCCATAATTAAATTAAAGTAACATCCATTCAACCACATGTAAAATTAACATAGATAATTCACACAACATGTTAATGTCATTAAAAGTCACAAAGATAAGTTTATGCCCAAGGTTTAAGGATTTAAGGAAATAACATGGAAAATGTCAACAACTAGGTGCCAAAGTCTATAATAATAACAACAAATATATGATAAACCCCATCAAAATTGAGCCATAAAATGGACTCATCATCTCCCCCCAACCTAATGTTTTGCTAGTCCTCCAACAGAGGGAGCGTTATTCCTTTTCCTAGTCAGAGCTCTGAAGTCACCAACTACCAACTGTCCTAGATCAGTCTTTGTAGTATCTAAATTGGAATTGCAGTAGAATCCTTGCTTGTTTTGCAACCTGGATAAGTTAATGGTTGAGACCAATTTAGAAGCTAATCAAATCAATCAAGTTGAACATGAGAATGTTGCACCCATATGCGACACGCAAACTTGTGGATGGTATAGAAGAATTGTAGAGTACCTGCAAACTATGCAATGCCCTAAAGGCACGCCCAAAAATGAAAGGAGAACTATCAAGTTGCAGGCTATCAAATATATTACTATTGATGGTGAACTCTGGTGGAGAAGCCCAAAGGGTGTGTTACTCAGATGTGTAGATGGAGATCAGGTAGAAGACCTTTTGATTGAAATGCACAAGGGAGCATGTGGAAGTCACTACATAGCCAAAAAAAAATGCTCACAAAATACTGAGAGTAGGCTTCTGGTGGCCAATCATGTTCAAAGATGCTCACAGGTTTGTTTAAAAATGTGATGCTTGCTAAAGATTCACTAGTAAGTTAAAATTTTCTAGTAACCTTCCTCTTAGACAAGTTTCAATCCAAGCCCCTTTTCAATAGTGGGGCATTAATTTTATTGGAGATATGTTGGAAAATTCAAGTGGGGGTCACTCCTAGATCCCTATTGCAACAAATTACTTTACAAAGTGGGTAGAAGCTATTCCTACTAGAAAGGAAACAAGAAAAGTGGTAATTGATTTCTTAATGAATAATATATTGAGTAGATTTGGAGTCCCATAAAGAATTATTTTTGACAATTTCATGTGCTTCAAATCTGAAGACTTTACTAACTTTTGCAATAAACATGGCATATGTATTTCTTACTCATCTCCTTATCACCCACAAGGGAATGGAAAAACAAAATCCAACAAAAAGATTTTGATGAAGATCATCAAATGGATGATTGAGAAGAACAAGAAGGCATGGGATTCAAAACTGCAACTTGCATTGTGGGTAGATAGGACTACAGTTAAAAATTTCATTGCGTTGTCACCATTTAACCTGGTATATGGAGTGGAAGCAAAGATAGCTCATAAAAACTTGATAAAGATGTACAATGTTTTTCAAGAATATGATGATGACATTTGTGATGAGATGCAACACAGGATGGAAGAGCTAACTAAGCTTGACGAAACCAGAAGAGAAGCTCATAAAAGAAATGAGAGGATGCAACTTCAAGTCAAACACCTATATGATAAAAAGTCCATTGAAAGGAAATTCAAAGTTGGGTGCATGGTTTTAATGTGGAAATCAAGGATGGAAGACAAAGGAAAACATGGGAAGTTTGATCCTTTGTGGATTGGGCCATATTTGATTACAGATACCCATGAGGAGGACTCATACTTTTTGTAGTCTTTGACAGGTGAATTTATAGAACTGTCAGTACATGGAAAGTTCTTGAAGTCATATTTCTCATGAAATAGGTTATTTTCCATGTACATTGTATATCCTTGTAATTAGTGTATATAGGTTTGGTGTGTTTGCTTTCTATTGCATCTTCTTGCCTTGTCTAGGAAAGCTCCTAGTTTTTTTGGGTTTCTCTATGTTGGTATGCTTCACCAAGAGATTTGGATTCGCGCCATACCTGCTAGGGATATGAGTCCCCAAGCGTGAGCCATTGGTAGAGCTATACCTAATTTTTTATAAAATTGTCAGTTGATTTCGCCTTGTCATAATTCTAAGCTTCTATGCCCATGGGTAGGGTGTAGGGTTTAGGATGAAACCCTTCTTTTCAAAATCTCGCAGTCATAAGCCTTGAAGGTTTTATTTTTACAGTGACCTAGCATACCCAGTTACCAGTATTTTAAGTTGTAACTTCATCCATTGAAGTCATTGTATCACCAACCCTTTTGTTTAGATATGTTGATCATCGTGCTCTTGTTTATTGATTAATATTACCTAAGTCAGACCGAAATATTTTATGTTAAAAGACTTAAGTCCTAAGTCTTTAATCCTGAGGGTTGAGTTTCATCAGCCTAGCAGTGTCCTCATTTTAAGACTAATTTTTTTTGCATGTGCAGAATAGACCACTGTCTGATCACAAGATCTAATCCTAGCTATTCCCCGCTAGCCCCATGTGATTAAAATAAAGGCTTTAATAAAAGTCGTGGGGTTAGTGGGCTATTGATGTGTGTACCACCATACCTATGGGTCCTGGTCTTTAGTGTGGAGCCCAAAATTATAAATCTTTGAGATCAACAGATGGGATAGGATGGTGAGATTAAATCTTAGCCATTCCTCGCTCACCCCGCGGGATTAAAATAGGGCTTTGATAAAAGTCGCGGTGTCAGTAGACTGTTGCCACGTGGATTCCATGATTGTTTGGAATGAGAAAAGGTGGGGCCTATGGAGTAGATGATTTGGTGTCCAATTGGAATTCTTGTGTTGGTTGATGGAATGGTGCACGATAGTGACATGGATTCAAACTTGGTTGACTTAATATGAGTCATTCGAAAGGCCATCTCACCCAGAGATTGATAGTGGATATTCAAAATTGAAAGTATGACCATGGTAGTCATTTTTGCTTCACACGAGCGAGTAGTAATGGTGGAAATGACCTCCAAAGCTACCCAACCTCACTCAAGCTCGACATAAATGATATATTCTTGCATAATTGAGAGTTACAAATAAATATAGAGCGCACAGGATATTGAAAGGAGTATCTGCAGAGTTCAACATGATCAATATTAGGGATTTCCTACGATTAAAAGTCGTAAGTGAATTAAACACAATTTTCTATGCTTTATTCAAATTACCAAGGATTAGGGTTAAAATTCATTGTGCTTTCAGTTGAATTAGCTTTGTGCTTAGTTTTAATTTCTTTTCTAAGGTTTGAATTTGCTTTAAAAATTACAATTCTATCAAACCTTTCAAATTCTACACCTTCGAGCCGAGCCTTAGGTTTGAATTGAGAAGTTAAGTCTTGAAACCATTTTTGCCAAAACCTTAAGTTTATTTGAACTAATTTTGTTACCAATGGCACCCAAAGCACAAACTGCTAGCCTTGCAACCTCATCTAGATTGCTATCCCAGGATATTGGTCATAGAATTACAAACAAATTAATGGACAATCAATCCTTCATTAAGGATGCAAAAGTATCCTATACTGGATGGCAATTGTTCCAACACTAGTTCGGGAACATAAATATTAGGGTTCCTGTTTGCAACCCTTGGAGACTGCACATGGGAAAGATGGTAGTTCCCAATGTGTACATGGATGTATATTTATTGAAGGACATTGTTGCAAGATATGACCTAGTTTCCAGGATGGTCAAATAATTTAATGGCAAAGAGATGTTGAGGATAATGAGAGAAGAGATTACAGAGATTTTCCAACTGCATGAGTGGAGAAAAGATATGATTTCTCTTGACATGCATGTTTTCAGAAAGGAGTATGATAATACTAGGGTGCTACTCAGAATGCCAATGCTACCTATGCACACCACTAGCACCAGAACATGGAATAATATGAAGCAAATAAAGATTGGTAGGGATGAACTTGAACCCTTCCCCACGAAATATTTTGCTAATTACTTCAAGAAGGTTGTGTATTCTTCGTGCCAGATCATTAGTTTCACTCCACCTGACACCTTGCTAAGGGAATATAGTTACATGGCATGCCATCTGCAACACCCAACTTTCAATGTAGTCTATGACTACACCACATATTTGTTAGAACACATTCACAAGGGTTTAGTTTATCTAAAAAGTGGAAAGAATTGGGTACATTTGTGGTGGTATTCTTTGTTGATGCAAATGTTCTTGCATAAGGGTGAGAAGAATTTTGAGGACGTGATATTGAAGAAAAGGGAAGACGACATCCTATCCAATGTTGGACCCAAATTTTAGACAAGGATGATCATAAATTTGATTATGTGGTTTTCCATAATTCCTTTTTCTCAAAATTGAGAAGGTTCCTAATGTCTAATCCACCCCGTATCCCCAAGGAAATCCATGAATTCCTAAGGCCCATGGAAAGGAGAACATATTTAAATTTGAGCCACAATTGGGGAGACATAATCCCATATCCCCACATAACAATCTTTAGAGTCTCTGGAAAAAATTTCATTCCATTTGTATTACCAAGGGATGTGCCACTGAGGATTGGATTCTTGGAAATCATGAGATAATTTGGAGGGTCTCAAGTGGCACATTTTCCTAAGACATTGAGGAAGGGTTCATTCTTCCTAGAGTACACAATGTTTACAAATTTTGTGATGAAAAAGGGAGGATGTACAGATTTTTTGAAACTTATTGCACCTTACAACTTGAACACGATACGCCCATGGAACCATGATCCTAAGGGATTTATTGCAACACTAAAGGAAAAGAATAGGAGTGGCACTTTCGTGCATAATTTTTACTATCCTGAGGATGTAATTAGGAATGTTTTTAATTTCTAGGAATAGGAGGAGAGAAAAGAAAAATATTTGGCTTTCAATAAAATGGTGGATAATGTTAAGAAATCTAATCCTAACTATGACCCTATTCCAAATACAAGGGGTGAATTCAATAGGATTATGCATGCTATGAATAGTTTTGAGAGCATTGTGAGAGTCTTAAGGGAAGAGTGTGTGGTTATGAATATAGGGAAATTAGTGGAAGTTGAGGAGGATCCCAATGTAGCATTGGAGGAGAGACCTACTTACCAACCACCAAAGAAGATAAGGATTTACTCCAGGAAGGAGACAGTAAAGAAGCAGAAAAATTTGCAAATCCCTGCTACATCAGAGGGTTCAAGGGTAAGTTCTCCTGTGAGGTCAGTTCCATAAATCACAAGAGGTTCCCCTCCTACTATTATTGATATAGATTCACCCCCAAGAGGTCCCTCTCCATCAAACTAGCCAGTTATGAAGAAGCAAAAGGTTGAGGTAGAAAAGGTAGTTGACTACCCAGACACAGTGGAGGATGATATTCTCATTACTTCTAAAGAAATGTAGCAAGGAAAACCTTCTCCCATTAGGGATGTTGCCTCAAGTTCAGGAGGAGATGGCCTTAGACTTGGAAAGGTTGATCTCAGTGGCTTAAATAGTGTAGATGATTTGAGGAAAGAAACATGTAAAGGATTCATGGAAGATGATTCTTTCATTGAAACAAAGGATTTTAGAGATTTTGTGTGGAGGGAAAAGGGCTATGAATATATAGATAATATTGCTACAGAGAGGAGCTTACATCCAGAACTACCTGAGAGTGTTATTCAAGAAAATGTAAGAAAGGACATGAAGAAAGAATTTCAAAATATGACAGTTAAAGAGGGTAGATCCCTTGTACAGAAAAGTGGTGTGCTATTAATTCCTGAATGGGTCATTGCCAGTGCAGTGGCACTGGATACCATAAGGAGGTCTAAAAGGCCCTTATTTCAAACTAAGGAGGAGGCTAAATTGGATCTTCAAGGATCAATATTTAGTGAAAAATGGGATGCCCTAGTTATTTGGTCATTGTCCTTGGGATCCAGGAAGCCAGTGGTTGCAGAACCAAGTGATTTTAGTGGGCGACTAGTTATAAAGAGAGTGGTAGACACCCCAACATTGGAGGCAACTGACATGGCAATAAATGTTGATAAATTCACACAAGAAAGAGTGGAGAAACTCACCACTGATAGAGACATGTATAGAAGCAAATATAATAAACTTGTGGAAGAATGTAATAAGAGTCAGCAAAGGGTTGCTGAATTGGAAACTGAAGTAGCATTGTGGAAGCAACAAGTGGAAACATTGAGAAATCAGGGTCCAGCCAGTTCAAGTCATACCAAACCTACCCCTCCTCCTCCACTAGAGCAATCTCTAGCAATAGTACCTTAGAATATGGGTCAAGATCCACTCACAGTTGAAGAGCCAAGTACATCAGGTGTAGTTCCACCAATTGAGCCCACTAAGGAAGAATTATTGCAGCAAATTGGAGTATACAAAGAATTGCTTGAACAAGTTCAGAACACCATGCATGAGAACAATTCAAATATTGTTCATACTCTTTTGAAGAATCTAAATAAAAAGATTCCAGGTAAATTGAATAGTGTTCATGAAAACTATTCTTTGATGCTACGAGCAATAAATTTATCTTATAGGCATAAGGAATTGGCTACCCCAATCCTAGATAAATGGATTCCTAAGGCTGAGAATTTGAGATTCATCACAATTGGGGCTAGGCAGCAGAAGGATAGATATCCAAGGGTGGTCCCAACTTATAAATTTGTTAGTGATAGGTTAAAGAACAAAAGTTTCAAGGGTATGTTGCCCATTAGAATAGAGAATAAGAGAATTGAAGGCCAAGTTTGTTGAAGAAAATTTGACATTGTTGTCTAATATTCAACATACCTATGATGAGGTAAAACCCTTGCAAATGTGGAAGAACCATGTGGAAACTACAATTTTCTCTCAAGCAACTCTTATTTGTGAGAAGGTTGACATTGATATACTGAAGGATTCTTTGGAGAAATTGTCTTTCATCATCAGCTTTCTAGAGGATTTTGATAAGGAATCCAATTCAGTAATGATAAAATACTCTCCATATAGGTAGAAGATGGATGAAATCATTGATTTCAATTGGCCATCTAATGCAGAATATCAGTAGTGGAAGAGAATATTTATTGATGAATTGGATTTGTGAATACAAGGATGGAGAATACATATACTTGGTCAAGTATAGTACAGGTTTGGCCTCATAAATTACAATGCATAAAGATATGTTTCTCTGGATTCAAGATATAACAAATAGGTGTTGATTAGTGATGACTTGGATTGATGTTGATGTTGAGTTGGATGTTTTTTGACCTTTTCCCACCTTTACACAATTTTTTCATTTTTCTTGATGGAATGAGTATGCTACAATGATTAGAAGATTGTTCCTTTCCAACATAATGCCATTTGGAAGGTGGTTTTATTTTCTTTAGAGAATGAATAATCTTTATCTCGTGTGTGTTAGTTCCCTCCAATTGAAAGTGCAAATATAACTACAAAAGGGAATGTGTGTTGTAGCGGTCTAATTAAGATATGACATGTGTACTTTTTGTCCAGAGGATTTTTTTGATCCCTTTTTCTCATAAAAGAAAATTTAGGGCAATTAGTACGGGTCTCTTGTTGAATTCTGGATCTGAATTATGCAAATTGTGAACACTGAGAGAACATATTTGAAGTTTGTATCTTAATTTTTGAGTCTAGCAAGTGAATTTTGTCAATTGTATAGTTTATGAGCATATCTAAGTAATAATGCAAATCATTAAAGTTTATCAACTCTCCAACTATACATTGTATCTAAATTATTAATGAAAATACATTCAAGGATCATTTCATTAATCCTCATTCTCACTGTGCTTTGATGTATGTTTTAATTTAGGTTCTGATTCAGTGGATCAGTTAAAATGCTTTGATTAATTCATGAATTTGTATACTTGTGTAGTGGATCTGATAAGTAGTGGTAAAGTCTGAGTATTAATTTGTGAATTGCAAGGAAATATCATGTAGATCAAGGATGTTTAGGATTATATTCACCTTACTGTTCAATCTGCTTTGTCTTGACTCCTGGCCTAGAGATATGACATTGATCTTAAGTATTGTATGCATTTCCCATGGTTCTGGTTATCCAATTTTAGAACAACATTCATAACACTTTTTAATATATCTACCTTTTGTTGTGGTTGGTGTTGTATGGTATGCTTAGTTTTTAGGTGTTTAGTTCTTCTAAGGAATTGCAAATTTCTTGAAGGATTTCATCTATTTAGCTTCTGATGGGAATATATCTGCTTTGTTATACAATGGGTGAGATAATTTTTTAGAGGAATTGTAGGATATACATTGTGGGATCACCCTCCCAGATCTTGCAGAGCTTGAAGTACAGGAGAAGAAGCACTATCACTTATCATTTGTTGGCCAATTATCTCTCAAGTATTCGAGAATTGAGTTTTGCAAGCTCATAGGTACTTGGTGAGATCTGATTGGTTCTTTAAAAACAACCAACATGTGTCATGTGGAAGAGAAGCATTGAATGGAATATTTTTATTATCAAGTAGAACATCTTAGAATAGGGCAAAGCACTTGGTGAATGTGATGTGATAAGAGCCGAGATTTAGAAAAATCTCTTGGGCATTGGTATTCAACTTAGAAAGAAAGGGGTTACTAATGATGAAGAGAAATAAACATTAAATAAGAGCTTTAAGGAGATGATCAAAAGTCTCTATGAAAAAAAATCATTCAATGTCGAAAGCATCAGAAGAATTAGTGACATTGACTTAGGTTTGTTTCAATTCAGTGGACTCGCTACCTCATAAACAAGAAGGATTCAAACAACAAGAGCTAACAAGGATATTTGAAAGTTAAGATCTAAAAATATGATAAATCATCAACATGGTGACATGCCCCCTATTGTGTAAGCATTCTATTCTTTCCAAGATAGAGTTTCCATGTCAGTGTTGGAGTTAAAATGACACTGAGAGGGGGGGGTGAATCAGTGTTTTAACAGATTTGACCAATTTTTCAAAAACTTCAAACATATCACTAATTTTTTCTCAAATTTTCTCTAATTAATGCATTCATGAGTTGAATGTAATCATTCATAAACAAAATTGAGAAAAGTAATAACTCAACAGTCAACGAAAACAACAACATAATAAAACAGAAAGAACACAGAAGAACAAAGAGGCACAATATTTTTCCAAGTGGAAAACCCTCCTGGGGTATAAAAACCACTCCCTAAAATGCCTTCCTGGCTTAATCTTATAATCAACTGTTCACAATGCCTTATAGGCTGAATTTTGAGCACCCACTCAAGGAGCACCAACCCCTCATTTAGAGATATCTATCTCAAGGAGTACCAACCCCTCAAATTATGTTTTGAACAATTATAATGATTCAGAGGGTTTCTCTGTTTTTAGATAAGCACATATCTCTCTGTTTTCTCATCTATAGAATACCTTAAAGATTCAATAATTGAATCCCTAAAATACCTCATAGAGAAGAAACTCACAATCTCTACATCTTATTATATAGATTTTATTGTAGAGTTTTATCCATCTATTTTTTATATAGCCAAGGAATGATAATCTCAGAATTACATCAACAGTCAAATAGAAAACATAGTTTTCTGCTTCTATTTATAAATGCCAGAAAAGTAACAGTCTTCAGAAGTAATGGCAGAACAACCAACCAAAACAAGAGTCATTTCACCCAACTTCTGAAACTTGTGAGATCATTTCTCAGAAAAATCTATAACTCCCATGGCTCCATCAACCACTGTCAAGCATCCAACCAGAGAGGCGCATCAGAAAAACCTTCCATAAACCTCTGTAGGAACCGTTATAGTCAGCAACAACAGAAGCGAATAGATTATGAAGCTTTCTCATGATGGCGGCCAGGCTAGGGTTTGATACCCAGCAAGAAGAATAAGCTCAAATTTTTTTCCCTAACAACCTTTCAATTTAATCGATGACACGTTATGTTGAAGGAAAATTTAACGTTGCCAGACATCCTTATGGTTGTCACTTTCGTCAAGATCCATCAGAGTTGAGAGAAGTTATACCGAATACATCATGTTACGCCGAGAGCCATCAAACATCCTTCTAGTCGATGAGACAAAAAGAATCTTTCACCGAAAAGAAATCATCATTCGCTATCGCAATAGCTTTTGATATCGGAGAGATATCATATAGAACAACTTTGTTATACCGAAGGACATTCGATACACACTGTCATCGTGACAATTCAATATCTATGCTGAAGGCCTTTATTATTTCCAAGTCGCCAAGATAATACATAGTCGGGGAGACACTATATAGACTGCCCCTTGTTGTGCCAAAACATCCTGAGCTCACAAAAGATCACCAAGGGAATTCATTTCTTATACTGAAAGAGACCATTTGTATTCCATCAGAGAGACATATCAATGTCAGGGAGACCTCTCGCAGAATGCATGAGTCATACTGAAAGTTATCCTTTCATCCGGTGTCGTTGAGACACTACCAAACTCTCGCCGAAAGCCCCTCAAGACTTAGTCGCCAAGACTTGACGGGTTTGCTATGACATTATATCGAAACGTGTGAGTCTTACCGAAGTGTATTTCTTCATCAGCGGTCGGCAAGACAATGCACATTTGATATAACATTTCGCCAAAGCAGTAACCTTATGCCAATAAGACATTCAGTGCATCGGTCGGTGAGACAAGCAAACTTTGGAGAGACTATATACCAAAATCATTATGTTTGGTCGAAGAAAAACCCTAGATGATGTTCAGTAAGATAGAACCACTTCACTGAGACCTATTCTGATATAGCCAAGCTCTTTCCGATACACATCCATTCACCATCGGTTGGTGTAACATTGCAATCTCGCTATGACTTCATACCGATGGGATTACACTATACCGATAGACTTCCACATGCACTGGTCGGGGAGACAATATGAATTCACTATGACCTTACCCCAAGGATGATTTCCTTTGCCGATATGCTCATTTTGAAGTGGGTCGAGAAGACATAACATGTTCGATGAAACATTATATCGAAGACCTCTGGCTCATGCCAATAAAGATTTTCTTTTGTCACCAAGACCACAAACAATGTCACGCCGAAAGCTGTCAGAATGTTAAATTCAATCGACATAACATCAAAAATGTCTTGCCGATAGGCAACTCAGACATTTCAAAGAGGATCGGAGAGACCTTTCCATACTCATGCCGAAATGTTCCTTTTCTGTCACAAGATAAAGCATGAGAAACCAAACAGAAACTGTCAACAAGTAGAATCAACTGAAGGAGATTTTGTCATCAAGGACAAACCATATGATCACAACTGAGATCCAACAAACTTCCCCTTTGTCCTTGATGGAAAAACACAAATGACTCTCCCCCTTTTTGCCTCAATGACAAAGAGTAGAAGAGAAGATCGTGCATTGCCATGAAACACAACTGAGAAGCCAACCAAAAACTTCATGAGAAACAGTTGCAAAAATGAGTAACTGTGCAACAACCAAAATTGTAGGAGAGTTGCAAGTGAATCAAAAAATATAACATGCTCCCCCTAAGTAGTAGCTTGGAGATTCAGTGAAGTAATGATTGAGAGATAACTCCCAATCGAAGACGCAGCCTTTCAAATAGCTCTTTTGCTAAGGGCTTAGTGAAAATGTCAGCCACCTAATCTTGAGATCCAACAAACTGTAAGCAGACTTCATTAGCCAAAACCTTTTCTCGAAGAAAATGAAACTTAATAGCAATATGTTTCGTGCGAGAGTGCATAACAGGATTTTTTGAAATATTTATTGCACTAGTGTTATCACAAAGAATGGAAACAGGTTTAGAAACATCAATACCCATATCTGAAAGAGTCTGACCCATCCACAGTACTTGAGTACAACATGAAGTGGCAGCAATGTATTCTGCTTCAGCAGTAGAGAGAGAAACAAATAATTGTTTCTTGCTGTGCCATGCCACTAAACGATCACCAAGAAAGAATGCAGCACCACTGGTGCTTTTCCTATCATCCAAACAACTAGCCCAGTCAGCATCAGTATAAGCAATCAAAGAGAAATCATTGCTCCTAGGATACCAAAGACCATAATCAAGAGTTCCCTAAATGTATCTAAAGATTCATTTGACAGCAGTGACATGAGATTCTTTAGGTGATGCCTGAAAATGAGCAACAGTGCAAACCACCTGCATAATGTCAGGTCTAGAGGTAGTTAAATATAAGAGACTGCCAATCATTGATCTGTATTCAGTTTGATTTGAATAAGGAGAATCATTAATTTTAGTAAGTTTGCATCCAGTAGCCATTGGAGTGCTAACATGATGAGATTCATCCATTTTAAATTTCTTAAGCATCTCTCTAGCATATTTGGATTGAGAAAGAAATATTCTAGTCTCACATTGAGAGATTTGAAGACCCAAAAAGAAATTTAATTCTCCTAACATTGACATTTCAAACTCAGATTCCATTAACTGAGAGAAATTTTTACTCATAGTGACATTATTGCAGCCAAAGATAGTATCATCAACGTAAATTTCAACAACTAAAATATCAGAACCTTCAGTTTTAACATAAAGATTACTGTCTACACCTCCTCTAACAAAGCCATTAGAAATTAAATGACTGTCCAGCCTAGAGTACCAAGCTCTAGGTGCTTGTTTTAGGCCATAGAGAGCCTTTTTCAACCTGTAGACATGGTTAGGATTATCTTTGCATATAAATCCTTCAGGTTGTTCAACATAGACCTCTTCATCTAAATAGCCATTCAAAAAGGTAGTTTTGACATCCATTTGATAAGCAGTAAAGTTTTTGTAAACAAAATAAGCCAAGAATATTCTGATAGATTCTAGTCTAGCAACAGGTGCAAAGGTTTCACCAAAATCAATACCTTCTTGTTGAGCATAGCTTTTGCAGACAAATCTTGCTTTGTTGCGAATAACATTACCTTTTTCATGAACCTTGTTTCTATATATCCATTTGCCTCCAATGACATTCTTGTCATCTGGTCTTGGGACTAACTCCCAAGTATGATTTTTCTCAATCTGATCAATTTCTTCCTGCATAGAATTAATCCAACATGAATCTATGAGAGCTTCATTAAAAAATTTAGGCACAAACTGAGTAACTAAACAAAAATCAATTTGTGCCTTTTCATCAGATTCTGTAGCCTTTCTTCTAGTTTGAACTCCTGCATATTTATCCCCAATAATCTGATCTTTGGGGTGATATATAGCTAGAGTTTTTGAAGGAGCTTTTGATGCAACCTTTTTAGGACTTGCTTTTTCATTTTTAGGGCTTGTTGATTCAGCAACAAACTTTGTTGTTTCAACTCCTTCTGATATTATTTCAAATTCAATTTCTTCTTCCTCATTATCCTGCAAAGATTTAGCAATCAAATGTGGTCTTTCATCAAATTTTACATTAACAACTTCAACAATCTTGTTAAGCCTTTTGTTAAGGCATTTATAAGCTTTGTTGTGAGTTGAGTATCCCAAGAAAATACCCTCATCACTCTTTGATTGAAAGCTCCAAAGGTTATCATCATCTTTCTTGATAAAACACTTACTCCCAAAAATTTTAAAGTGTTTGACAGAAGCAGTTTTTCCATACCAAAGTTCAGAAGGAGTGTGTTTAGATTTCACCCTAAGCTGCACTCTATTCAAAATGTATACAGCTGTATGAAAAGCTTATTTCCAATACATATCAGACAACTTAGCTTCATCTAGCATGGTTCTAGCCATTTCTTTTACAGTTCCTTTTTTACGTTCAACTACCCCATTTTGTTGAGGTGTTTTAGTTGCAGCATACTGCCTTTTAATACTGTGTTGTTCATAGTAATCAATAAACTATTGAGAGGTGAACTCACCTCCTTTGTCTGATCGAAGGCATTTGAGTTTCAGATCAGATTCCTTTTCAACCATTTTACGAAAGATTTTGAACCTTCCAAAGGCTTCTGATTTGTGCTTAAGAAAAGTGACCCATATAATTCTAGTATAATCATCTACAAACAACATAAAGTACCTTTCACCATTAATAGACCTTGTTCTAGTTGGTCCACATAAATCAGTATGCACAGGTTGTAAAGGTTTTGAAGAAGAATGTTCTTTTGTCTTGAAGCTGATTTTAGTTTGTTTACCACAAAAGCATTCTTTGCACACAAAATTTTCTGGCTTGTTAAGAATTGGTAAACCTCTAACATTCTGATTCTGACTGATTCTAACCAGATTTTCAAAATTTATGTGTCCTAATATTTTATGCCATAACCAACTCTCTTCAATTTGGCCCATTAGACACATACCTTGAATATTGTCATGGCAAGATGAGTCAAGGAGATTGTACACATTTCCTTTTGTCCTCCTTCCAACTGCAACAACCTTTCCAAGCTTGTTCTTAATCTCACATCCCTGTGAATTAAAAAGAACATGATAACCACTATCACAGATTTGACTAACACTTAGAAGATTGTGCTTGAGACCTTCCACATAGTACACATTATAGATAGGAGTGTCTTCATTTAGAAGAAGTGAACCTCTACCTTTAATTTGAATACCAGATTTATCACCAAACTTGACATATCCACCTACATAATCTTCAAGTTTGATAAACTTGTCCTTGTCGCTAGTCATATGGTTAGAAAATCCACTATCCAGGACCCATAAGTCCTTTTTCTTGGAATGAAAAGTAGTTTGAACCAACATAGTTTGTTCAATGTTGTTGACAGTCTTAGGTTTCCAAACCTTTTTAATTTTCTGTTGTTTAGATTGCAGATCAGTTCTGCACTGTTTGACAGAATGTCCTAAAGTATTGCATTTAAAATATCTGATCTGTCTAACAAAACCATAGTGTTGCCTAAGACCAAACCTGGGTATTCTAGAATTCATAAGCCTACAAGTACTCACCTTATGACCAAATTTGTTGCAGAAAAAATAATAACCATAGAAAAAAGAATTATCCTTGTATGAAGGTCTATTACTTCTAAAAAACTTAACATGATCCTTACCAGATTCTGAGTGATTTGAACTTGAGATTTTGACTTCAGTAGAGGGGTTTTGTTTTTCTTTTTCAGATGAGCATTCACCCTTTTCAAAACCTACACCAGATTTATCTTTATACATTTTCTGCTTGCTGAGCATCTCATTCAGTTTTAGAGTGCTTTCATATTTTTCAATGTCCTTCCTAAGAAGGATTACTTCTTGTTCCAGTTTTTGAATTTCATGATCTTTGCAGCTCACAGTCTCTCTAAGACAAACTTCAGCTCTTTTAGCTTCTTCAAGATGAGTTTTCAGAGAGATCAATTCTTGATCTGGTTTATGTTCTTGAGTAAGAACTTGTTTTTTGAGTTTTCTGACCTCTTGAAGAGCACATTTCAGCTCACTTTCAAGATCTACTTCACCTTCTTCAGTGTCAATGGTGTTAGAATCATTTTGCTGAGAAAATTCAGCCATGAACAAAGTTTCAACTTCATCAACTGATGAGTCTTCAGAATCAATATCAAATTCATCCTTACTAAACATACTTTTCTTCTTTTTAAAATTGAAGTTTCGTTTAGGTTTGAAAGCTTTCTTCTTAGGCTGTATTTCAGTTGTCTCGTTGTCATATATTTGATCATCATAGGGACACTTTGCAGCAAAGTGACCTATTTTTCCATAGTTAAAACATTTAAAGGGAAGTTTTCCCTTATATTTTCCTGATCCCTTTTTAAATCTTCTAACAAAATGAGATTCTTTAGAATCAGACAACTCTGATTCACTGACATCGACTTTTTCTTTCTTTTCAGAGTTAAAGGCAGTTTCTTGTCTTGTTGAATTGTTTTTGCTAGTTCTCATTTCATAGGCAGTAAGAATTCCTTGCAGGATGTCTAAGGTAAGCTTATCAAAGTGTTTCTTTTCTTCTAGGGCTGAAACCTTAGATTCAAATTTAGATGGTAAGGACCTAATAACTTTTGTGACCACATCAAATTCAATAACCTCTTGACCTAGACCTTTCATTCCATTGACAACTTCATCAACTCTTAGGAAATATTTAGCTACTTTTTCATCATCCTTCATTTTCAACTCCTCAAACTAATGTTTAAGAGTAATGATTTTTGACAGTTTGACTTTTTCATTCCCTTGATATATAGTTTCAAGTTTTTCCTAGATTCCATGAGCAGATTTGCAATGCATGACTTTAATTAACACATCTTTAGTTAATCCACACAAGATGGAATGCTTAGCTCTGGCGTTTGTTTCATACTTCTTTTTCTCAGAAGCATTAGTGGGAATAGTGGCTGGTACATTGTAATCTTCTAAAACAATGCTCCAAACATCAAAATTAAAAGAAACAAGAAAATCTTCCATTCTTATTCTCTAGAACACATAATCTGTTCCATCAAATAACAAAGCTCTGGTTATAGAAGCACCTTCTTGAGAATGTGCCATTAAAAACAAACTCCAAGACCAAGATCAATCCAAGGTAATCTAAAACCTATCAGAGGACCCTACGCTTTGATACCAATTGTCGGAGTTAAAATGACACTGAGAGGGGGGGGTGAATCAGTTTTTTAACATATTTGACCAATTTTTCAAAAACTTCAAACATATCACTGATTTTTTCTCAATTTTTCTCTAATTAATGCATTCATGAGTTGAATGTAATCATTCATAAACAGAATTGAGAAAAGTAATAACTCAACAGTCAACAGAAACAACAACAGCATAGTAAAACATAAAGAACACAGAAGAACAAAGAGGCACAATATTTTTCCGATTGGAAAACCCTCCTGGGGTATAAAAACCACTCCCTAAAATTCCTTCCTGGCTTAATCTTATAATCAACTATTCACAATGCCTTATAGGCTGATTTTTGAGCACCCACTCAAGGAGCACCAACCCCTCATTTAGAGATATCTATCTCAAGGAGTACCAACCCCTCAAATTATGTTTTGAACAATTATAATGATTCAGAGGGTTTCTCTATTTTCAGATAAGCACATATCTCTCTATTTTCTCATCTACAAAATACCTTAAAGATTCAATAACTGAATCCCTAAAATACCTCATAGAGAAGAAACTCACAATATCTGCATCTTATTATACAGATTTTCTTGCAAAGTTTTATCCATCTATTTTTTATACAACCAAGGAATGATAATCTCATAATTACATCAACAGTCGAACATAAAACATAGTTTTCTGCTTCTATTTATAAATGCCAGAAAAGTAACAGTCTTCAGAAGTAACATCAGAACAACCAACCAAAACAAGAGTCGTTTCACCCAGCTTTTGAAACTTGTGATATCATTTCTCAGAAAAATCTATAACTCCCATGGCTCCATCAACCACTGTCGAGCATCCAACCAGAGAGGCACATCAAAAAAACCTTCCATAAACCTTTGTAGGAACCGTTACAGTCAGCAACAACAAAAGTGAATAGATTATGAAGCTTTCTCATGATGGCGGCCAGGCTAGGGTTCGATACCCAGCAAGAAGAATAAGCTCAAAATGTTTTCCCTAACAACCTTTCAATTTAATCGATGACACGTTATGCCGAAGGAAACTTTAACATTGCCAGACATCCTTATGGTTGTCGCTTTCACCAAGATCCATCAGAGTTGGGAGAAGTTATACCGAATACATCATGTTACGCCGAGAGCCATCAAACATCCTTCTAGTCAATGAGACAGAAAGAATCTTTCACCGAAAAGAAATCATCATTCGCTATCACAATAGCTTTTGATATCAGAGAGATATCATATAGAACAACTTTGTTATACCGAAGGACATTCGATACACACTGTCGCCGTGACAATTCAATACCTATGTTGAAGGCCTTTTTTATTTCCAAGTCGCCAAGATAATACATAGTCGGGGAGACACTATATAGACTGCCCCTTGTTGTACCGAAACATCCTGAGCTCACAAAAGATCGCTAAGCGAATTCATTTCTCATACCGAAAGAGACCATTTGTATTCCATCGGAGAGACATATCAATGTCGGGGAGACCTCTCACAGAATGCATGAGTCATACCGAAAGTTATCCTTTCATCTGGTGTCACTAAGACACTACCAAACTCTCACCGAAAGCCCCTCAAGACTTAGTCGCCAAGACTTGACGGGTTTGCTATGACATTATATTGAAACATGTGAGTCTTACCGAAGTGTATTTCTTCATCAGCGGTTGGCAAGACAATGCACATTCGATATAACATTTCGTCGAAGTAGTAACCTTATGCCGATAAGACATTCAGTGCATTGGTCAGTGAGACAAGAAAAATTTGGAAAGACTATATACCGAAATCATTATGTTTGGCTGAAGCGAAACCCTAGATGATGTTCGATAAGACAGAACCACTTCGCTGAGACCTATTTTGATATAGCCAAGCTCTTGCCGATACGCATCCATTCACCATCAGTCGGTGTAACATTGCAATCTCGCTGTGACTTCATACCGATGGGATTACACTATGCCGATAGACTTCCACATGCACTGGTCAGGGAGACAATATGAATTCACTATGACCTTACCCCGAGGATGATTTCCTTTGCCGATATGCTCATTCTGAAGCGGGTCGGGAAGACATAACATGTTCAATGAAATATTATACCGAAGACCTCTGGCTCATGCCGATAAAGATTTTCTTCTGTCGCCAAGACCACAAACAATGTCACGCCGAAAGCTGGCAGAATGTTAAATTCAATCGACATAACATCAGAAATGTCTTGCCGATAGGCAACTCAGACATTTCAAAGAGTATCGGGGAGACCTTGCCATACTCATGCCGAAATGTTCCTTTTCTGTCACAAGATAAAGCATGAGAAACCAAGCAGAAACTGTCAATAAGTAGAATCAACTGAAGGATATTTTGTCATCAAGGACAAACCATATGATCACAACTGAGATCCAACAGTTAGCTACCCAGTCATTTGGAGGGGTCATCGATAACCTGCCACCTTAGAAATAATTCTTTTCAATTGCTTTTAAATGCTATTATTTTCCTCATAAATTTATAGTTTATGTAATTCAAGAAGACTCTTGAAGTGAATGGGTATTCCAAGAAGTTGTTATTATTCTATTTATATAAGAAATTTGATGTAACTAAAAATTCTCTTAACCATTTTTTGGAAGATATACACTATTGGAAAGAGAAATGGGGGCTAGTATAGTCTCCAGGGATATATAAGCCAATATTCCCTAAGTAGTCCATTTATACCCTAGAGGATACAGTAAGGGAAACAAGCATGTAGTAGGAATCTATAAGGAATCCGTAAATGTATATAGCAGTATACTCAACAAAAGAAATTATTTAGATATCCACAACACATGCGTTTTCCTTATAACTCCTGGTAAATATATATCATATTATAACAGATACAAAAGGGTAGGTCTCGTATCTACTCTGGTTAGTCTACTATATTCTTTTACATATATTCCCTTTCTCCTATATCTCCTATCTATTACATATAAAATATATATTTTCATCTCCTTGAAAGGATGTGTCTCCTTCTTTGTGGCTATTTTCCTTTACTGGTATTGTGGTACTATACTAGTCTAATGTTGATATGCTTTATTCTTCCTTATGACCTACTAACATCATCACCCCTTTTAAATTGATGTCTTTTCCTCAAGACATGGGAAGGATTTTCTAGTATTTTACTTAGAGTTGGGCCAACATGTATGTCTGGTGTGCCTATGTTTGAAGGAGGGTTCCAATTTGCACATGGATTTCAGCAAGAATCTATTTGACTTCTAGAAGAGTGGTGGGAATTGTAATACCGTTGGTATTCATTTTGATTCATTTAGAATCAATTGAAGAAACCTCATCTCATTTTTAAAAATTTCCCTAAACTCTTGTAGTTGTTCCTTGAGTAGTTCTCTTTGTGTGTGGAGCTATTGTAATTGGATGTTCAAGTGTTCTATTTTATCCCTTGTTGAGCTTGTGGGATCATGTAAGGGATCATAGCTTTTCTATGCTATCTATTCTATTATGTGCATGATCTTGTCCTAGAGGATTTTTTTTATGTTGGACCATTGTAAGTAGAAGTGATAGATTGCTTTGACAACCTTAATTTGTTGTTATCCATTTGTTGAATTTGTACCTCTAGCTATGTTTGTATAGAAGCACATCTCTTGATGAATTACCGAGTGTTCTATTGGATAAGCTTGTCCCTGAGCTTCTCTTCTTATGCGATATTTCTAAGATATCCAATCAGTTTGTATGCTAGCAACCAATTATTATAACTACTATGGAAAAGGGAGGGATTAATCCCTAAAAACATGGGGAATATCCTTTTGTAGTGTGTTGATGGATTTCTAGAGCTACTCAATTTGTTTCTCATGTTCCTATACAAGCTCCTTTGTTGTTGTCACATGAAAATATCTCCCAATCATATTTTCTGGATAGGTGACATCCCACAAAGATTCACCTATGATTTGACTAGTGGAACTTGCAGTATTTGGGGATAATAGACCAGATGAATTTTCTGCTATTGAGATAGGAAGTGTTTGATTATGGAGATGGTATCTGGAGGATTGGATGTCTCTCGAGGATCCTTTGATGCATGAGTATCCCTAGTTGCAAAGCAATCTCGTATCAACCAAAAACATTTCTTTTCTTTCATTTAAGTCTATAGTAGTTTTAGAATTTGATTCTGCATTTCACTGGATTTTCATTTCTTAGGTTACAGAGTATGATATAGCATCTACATGAGGTCATCTACATCATATATAGATTCTAGGTTGATTGCACTTGTTTACAAAAAATATCACTCTCAGAATTTCATTGTTAATTCATAGTCAAAGCATTTGGGTTTGACTTAGTCTAGAATTCATTGTGTGAACCTATTCTAGATCATGCAGAGCTTAATGGAGCATCATACAAGCATTATTGGGTTCAAGGAGATTTTTCTTGGAGATCCATAATATGTTTCATTTCATGAAGGATTATGTTTCATGTTTTTAAGGAAAACCTACATGCTTGATCATACATTGGGTTTTGAAAACCCTTAAGGCCAATGGGGATCATAATTGGAGTTGGAGAATCATATTTAAGATCATTTGTAATTCATTAGAAGCAATCAATCAATAGTTAGATAGATAGTTCACAAGTTGGATTAGTGTCTGAATAAGGCCTTGTTCCAATTGTAATATCTATAATTCCCTTGTGGTAGGCCTATGAGTCCTAGTTATTTCACATATGAGGCATGTAAGACTGCAAGTTGTTGAATCAATAAAGATCTTGTTTATTGAGTATTTTCTTGTGTTGTTTCTATTGTGTTGACTCTAAATTGCATGGTTGGATAGTCCTTTCTAGACCCTCCATCCATGACTACACCAAGTGGTATCAGAGTGATTTTGTGAATCCTAAAGGCATTCCTTGTGGTGAATAGATCACCGACCTGAGGTATATGAAATGTGTTTTCAATTAATCACTGATTGTGAGGTAGTTGAAACCCTTGTAGCTAGATCATTGAATTGAGGTAGTTGCACTAGATCCAAGGAGAGAGATACCACCAAGGAGGGTGCCTTCTATGGTGAATGTCACTGGAAGAATGGATGAAATGATAGAGATGAAACAAGAAATGTGAGTTTATTAGATGGTGTAGAAGAAGATAGAAGAAGAGGTCTAAACCCTAGACATACAAACAAAAGTGATGATGATAAATTAGATCATGCTACAAATTGAAATGCAGAATCCATAGACAAAGAAGAAGAAGATTTAGATCAAGTGAAGATGTTGAAAGCTATTTCTAAAATTAGTAAGCGACCTAGAATTGAAATTCAAAATTACGTAGGAAATTTAAACCCTGAGGAATTGATTGATTAGATCAATGATATGGAAGATTACTTTGAATGACAATATTGAAGATCTGGAAAGAGTTAGATTTGCATAAACTAATTTGAAAGGACATGTTGCTATATGGTGGAAGGAAGTTAAATTGGATAGAAATAGAAGAGGAAAGGAGAAAATCATAAAGTGGGATAGAATGGTGACAAAATTGAAGAATCATTTTATACCTATTGATTATGAGCTTGAATTGTTGAAAAGATTGCAGAACCTAAGGAAAAAGGAGAGATCTTTGAAAGAGTATATTGAATAATTCTACAAGATGATCATTAGAGTTAGACATAGTGAAGCAAGAAAATAAAATGTTGTGTGGTACATCAATAGTATGAGAGAAAACATCCAAGAAGAATTGAGTTTAGTGAAGATGACATCAGTTAAGGAATCATACCAATTTGTGTGAAAGGTAGAAGAAACATTCAACAAGAAGTTTGAACAAAGGTAGAGAAGTGCAAGAGGAAGATTCCAAAGGAGCGGATCACAATCTAGAGAGAGAATACCTTATGTGGAGCATAACAAGGATGGGAAACCCTACCGCAGTGAAGAGAAAGACAATAATTCATACCGTAGATGAAGAGAGGAAAATAAATTCTATCATAGTGACAAAGGAGGTCATAATTCCTACAGTGATGGATTTAGGAGAGATGAAGGAAGATCTAAGAAGAGACTATTTAGAGGAACTTGTTTCAAGTGTGGAGGTGAAGGGCATAGAGAATTTGAGTGTCATCAAGGAAGTATCGGTAAAAGAACTGAGCATATTGGAAGAGAAACTTATGTGGATGAAGAACCTATTGGTTCCCCTAACTTAGTTGGAAAACTAGAGAAAGGAAAATCATTGGTAATGAGGAGATATTTGATACATGAAGAATTGATTGAGGAACCACCAAAAAGAAAGATTTTGTTTAAAACAAGATGTAAATCCAGAGGAAAGGTATGTAAAGTTTATCATTGATAGTGGTAGCATTGATAATCTAGTTTCAAAAGAAATGGTAACCAAGCTTATTTTGAAGAGATTGAAAGATCCAAACCCCTACAAGATAGCATGGATTCAATATGAGCATAAGATATTGGTGAATGAGCAATGTTTCATGAAATTTCATATAGGATCATATAAGGATGAAGAGTTGTGTGATATTATGCCCATGGATGCATGTAATTTACCATTAGGAAGACCATGGAAATATTATAGGAAAGAAATTCATGAAGGAGGAAGAAATACATATACTATGACTTCAAATGGAAAGATAATTAAATTGATACCTTTGGAAGAAGAGGACAAAAGTGAAGTATGTAGCATTGCTAGAATATGTTTGGTAGATGGAAGGAAAATTTTGGAAGGATTGAGGGATGAGAGCACATGTTTTAAATTGATCCCAAAGAAGGGTGGTAGTCTAGAGATAGAGAAGGATGTAGATCCACCACAAACATAAGTAGTAGAACTATTGACAAGATATGAAGATATTATATCTAAGAATGTACTAGATGGATTATCACCAGTTTGGAGAATCAATCATCATATGGATCTAATACCGAGAGCAAGTTTTTCTAACAAAGAAAAACATAGGATGATACTTGCAAAGAATGCAGAATTGAACTGATAGATATATGAGTTGTTGAAGAAAGGGTTGATTAGAGAAATTTTAAGCCCATGTGTGGTACCTGATATAAATGCACCAAAGAAAGATAGAGAGTGGAGAATGTGTATAGATTCCAGAGAAAATCAATTGGATCACATTCAAGTATAGATTTCCACTACCAAGGATGGATGACATTATGGATTGTTTGAGTGGAGCAAAGTATTTCACCAAGATTGACCAAAAGAGTGGATATCATCAAATCAGAATTAGAGAAGGAGATGAATGGAAAACTACATTTAAGACTAATGAAGTATTTCATGAATGGTTAGTAATGCCTTTTGTATTGACCAATGCACATAACACTTTTATGATATTAATGAATGAAGTAATGAAGTAATTCTTAGGTAAGTTTGTTATTGTTTACTTAGATGATATTATATTTTTTAGTAAGACTAGAGAAGAGAATTCATGGCACATCAAACAAGTATTGCAGAGACTAAGGGGGGAGAAGTTGCTAATAAAAATCAAGAAGTAGAGATTTATGAAGAAAAAGTTGGTGTACTTGGGTTTTTTTATTTCTATTGAAGGATTGAAGACAGACCCTGAGAAGGTTAGAGCAATTGTTGAGTGGCCTACACGAGTGAACCTTGGATAGGTAAGATCATTTCATGGATTGGCTAGTTTCTATTGGAATTTTATAAAAATATTTAGTAGCATTTGCACACCTATGACATAATAAATGAGAGGAGATAAGAAATATTTTAAGTAGACATCCATAGAAAAAATAAGCTTTGAATTGTTGAAGCAAAAGGTGACAGAGCAACTAGTTTTAGCATTGCCTGATTTTGACAAAGCATTTCAAGTTAATTGTGATGCAAGTGGAAATGCAATAGTAGTGTTGAGTAAGAAATGAAGACCCATAGCTTATTTTAGTGAGAATTTTAATGATTCAAAAAGAAGATATTCAATTTATGATTAGGAATTCTACGCCATAATTCAAGACTTGAAGAAATGGAGACATTATTTATTGCCTAAGGAATTTGTGTTGTACACCGATCATCAAGCCTTGCAATATTTGAATAGTCAAGGGAAGTTGAACCAGAGACATATGATATGGGTTGAGTTAGATTATAGAGTTATACATTTATGTTGAAGCATAGGAGTGGCAAGTCAAATAAAGTTTTAGATGCATTAAGCAAGAGAAGGAATTTACTGACATAAATGAGGACATAAGTACTAGGTTTTGAGGAATTGAAGCACATGTATGAGGATGATCCAGATTTTTTTGAAGCATGGAGCCATGTAAAGAACTAGTAGTAACAAACTGGAGCCAATGATTGGATTATTTCATTCAAGAAGATATGTTGTTCAAGGGAAATTAGATGTATTCCAAGGAGTTCCATGAGGGAGAAATTGATCAAGGAGAAGCATAGTGGAGGACTAGTAGGATATTTTGGAGTTGACAAGACCATAGCTTTGGTGAGTGCACTATTTTTAGCCACAGATATATAAGGATGTCAGGAAGTATGTTAAGAGTTGCAAAATTTTTCAAGTAGCAAAGGGGAGTAGTTAGAATACTAGATTGTATAAACCTTTGATAGTACCAGAGAGACCATGAGACTTGATATAAGTATGTATTTCATATTGGGATTTCCAAGAACACATAAAGGACATGATTCTATAATGGTAATAGTGGGAAAATTTAATAAGATGACACATTTCATTCCTTGCAAGAAGACTAATAATGTTATGCATGTTGTTGAATTATTTTTCAAGGAGGTTGCGAGATTGCATGGATTACCTAAGAGTATAGTTTCAGACAAGGAAACCAAGTTCATTGGATACTTTTGGAGGATGTTATGGAAGAAGATGAAGATAGATCTAAAGTTTAATTCAACATATCACCCATAGAAAAATGACCAAATAGAGGTAGTAAATAGAAGTTTGGGTAACTTGTTGAGATGTTTGGTTGGAGATAAAGCAAGAAATTGAGACATAGTTATACCACAAGCAAAGTTTGCATTTAATAATTTAGTAAACTATAGTACAAGAAAAACACCATTCGAGATTGTGAGAGGAATACATCCCAGAGGAGTTGTAGAACTTAGAGACATCAGCATAGAGAATAAGATGATTGCAAAAGAAGAAGAGTTTGTAGGATTCATGGAAACATTGTGTAGTCAAGTCTGAAAACACTTGGAGGACATGAACATTAAGTATAAGGAGAAGGAAGATGAGAAAAGGATATATAAGGAGTTTACTATTGGAGATGAAGTGATGGTATATCTTTGGAAGGAAATTTTTCTAGTAGGTACATATAATAAGCTAAAGATGAGGAAGTTTAGACCATGTAAGATTCTTAGAAATTTTGATTCTAGAAAGGTATATGAAGTGGAGTTACTAGAGACATTTGGTATATCACCTATTTTCAATATTGCAGACATCTATCAATACCATGAAGCACAATCAAGTGGAATTAATATCAAAGTTGATTTTAAGGTCTAGTTTCCACATCAACCACCAGAGGAGATTGAGTAGATTTTGGATACTTGAACCAAAGGGAGCACTAGGAACAAGAAGTACAAGGAGTACCTGGTAAAGTGGAAAGGAAGACTAGTGGAGGATTCATCATGGATTTCTCTAGCTGAGGTGGACCACTTTGGTTTTCCTATAGCCCCTGGAAAGTGAGGGACTCAATTTTCTTCCAACCCTTGGTGTTTGATGCAAGAACATCCTTGGTTGTAAAGAAATTTAAGTTTGTAGCAATTTTAGCATTTCATTTTTCATTTCACCATATTATTATTTCTTAGTTCATAGAGTAGGATATAACATCTACATGAGGTCATCTACATTATATCCATATTTTAGGTTGATTGCATTTGTTACTGAAAGTTATCACTCTCAAAATTTCACCGTTAATTCACAGTTAGAGTATTTGGGGTGACCTGGTCCAAAATTCATTGTGTGGACCTATTCCAAAGTGTCCAAAGATTAATGGAGCTACATACAAGCATTATTGGGTCCAAGGGGATCTTTCTTGGAGATCCACAATACATTTCATTTCATGAAGGGCTATCTTTCATGTTTTTAAGGCTGACCTACATGCTTGATCATATATTGGGGTTTGTGAACCCTTAAGGCTGATACAAATCATAATTGGAGTTGGAGAATAATATTTAAGATAATTTATAATTCATTAGAAGTAATCAATCAGTAGTTATATAGATAGTTTGCAAGTAATTTTGATCAGTGTTCGAATAAGGCCTTGTGCTAATTGTAATATATGTAATACCCTTATAGAAGGCTTGTGAGCCCTATTTATTTTGCATATGAGGCATGTAAGATTTCAAGTTGTTGAATCAATAAAGATCTTGTTTATTGAGTATTTTATTATGTTGTTTCTACTGTGTTGACTCTAAGCTACATGGTTGGACAGTTCTTTCTGGAACCTCCATTCGTGATTGTACCAAGCTTTATTCTTCTTTGGTTCTTCCCTAGATCTCTCTTTATTTCCTTTTGATTCTTCTTTCTTTACTTCTTCTTTGGTGTTTGGAGGGACATTCTCCTATCCTCCAATTTCTTGGACAACATTTTCTTCTCCAAATTCTTGAGAAATAGTCTCTTCATTCCTGATGCCTTGAACAACATCTTCTTCTTGTGTTGGCCCTTACTTCAGGTTATTTTTCGTTGTCTCATATAGTTTCCAAGTGGCTCTTTCATTTCTTTTTGGAGAGACTCCACGTCATCTAGATCATCTTGCATTAGCCTATCAACACACTACTTTTTCTAAAAATCTCATGGTTGTTCTCATTGCAGAGCTTGTTTTTATTCGTTGGCTATATTGGCATTGACTAAAGAGATAATCCCTCTATGGCTTGTTTTTTTTCCCTTATTGATGCATCAATTGCATCAGGGAATCCCTCTATGGCTTCCTCAAGACTTTTATTCAAGTATTTAATGTATCTTGTCAAAATCTAGATTATTCTATCCTAATTGGCTTCATCATAATGTTCATACATATTTAGGATCTGTGGTAGCATGTTTTGGTTGAAAATAACATTAAATGTCTTCAGGACATTTATTGGATCCACTAAAAGTGTCAAGGGTTGTTGTTACAGTGTTTCTTTCTATTTTTCTTACAGCTCTGGTTTGATTGGTGAATTCTTGGAGTTTCTCCTTGTTCGTTTGTTTCTTTGTAGAGGTTATTCCACCTCTCCTTCTTCCTCATATATTTATTCAATCTCAGGTTCATCAAATTTTATTTTATTTTTGGTATCTTTTTGCTTCACCATTGCATGTTGAGTTCTTTTTAAAGTTCATGATGATTGGCCTAGATGAGAAGCTATCAGTGTTGATGTTGCTATGCCTACCAATAATTCGAGAGGGGTGGACTGGGACCTTGTGGTCCTTCTATCAAAATATTTGGAATGTGTTGGGGTGGTGGCAGTAGGTTGTGGTCCTCCTTGTTTTTGGGATTTCTTTTTCTTCTTTTCCTCATCCTTCTGGGCTTCTACTTCTGACCTCATATCCATTACCTCTTGGTATATCCTAAATCTACGAGCGATAGTGTCCTTTGGGTTCCAGAGTAAGGCTACTACATATGCATCGATCTCTTGTGTTGTGATCTCATAAGGAAGTGTCAGAATCCATATTGAATGGGATTCAATAGCCTCAACATATGTAAAATCATTATTAACCAAGAATGTTATTGTGTTCTCATATTGTTTAGCTGATAGATAGGGGACTCAACTCCTAAATCACATTTATTCTTGTAATTTTTTAATAAACCCCCAATAAGTTGTTTGTCTAGCTTTGACTTTTGCAAACTGGTAGGTGTGGGCCTTAATTTGGGCTGCTATGGTTTTTTCTATTTTCCAAATTTTACCTTTGAACCTTGGTAGTTCATTTAGGAAATAAAACATCAAGTAGATAATGAGAGAGCCATACATGGAATGGTACCTGGTGTCTTTGATCTTCTTCAAGTTATCCATTAGTTTCTCTCGCATCACCTTGCACAAATCAAAATATTTTCCTTTGACCACCATCTAGTAGGTGGTGTGGATGGTTGTGGCAATGGCAGAGTTTTCTCAGTTGGCATAGTATACTTTATAAATGATCCCCATTGTTGCATACTTCGTTGGTGGATTTATGCTTGACTTCAAGCTCATACTCCAGTTGTCAAATGTGGCTCTCGTCATCCTCTCTACTTTACTATTTTTTATATCCTTTTTGGTCAGGATCCCTCTGACATTCTGTAGCCTAATCACTACATAAATATATTCATTTTTAATCTTGTATGGCTTGTTGTGGTACACAAAATAATCATGTATCAAACTCAGGACAATCCAGACCCATTCTTCTTCCAATAAAAAGTTTGGGAAATCCTTCCAAACTTCCAAGATTTTCTTTCCAACCTCAATACATTCTTTTTTGTATGTCTTCCCATCCTCCATTATCAATTGTTGACAAATCTCTTCCATCTTAGTATGATTGATTTTGGCAATGGTTTCGTGGATATACTTTCTCACATCTTCCGCATGGACTACATTGTGTGGAATTGATGAGAATTATCCATCTTTGTTGGTGATCCTTACTTTGAAGGGGAGTAATTTCACCGCTAGTCCAAGCATCTCAAAGATGCAGATGACTATAGGAATGCCCATTCTAGGGATTTCTTCCTGTGAAATTGCCATTTTCTCATAACTTTCTTTATGAAATTTTCTAACTTTTTTCAATAAATGCTCTATTCTCGTAGTGGTAGTATATGAATATTGGGAGGGTATTTTGGGGTTTTTTTAAGATGGAAATTAGTGGGGTGTAAGTTGTAGTGGGTAGTAGCTGCTCTTTTAATGCTCTTCCCATTTTGTGGTTTTTGCGAGTTGTTTAGTTGATTTGATTGGTGTCAATGGTATTAAGGTGGGTTAATATTTTGTTTTAATTACACTATGGTATAATGTATTTTGGTGAAATTAATGCATTTTATTCTAGCAAGAGCTAATAGTGCTTCAAGTTTGTGTCATTAATGTGCCCTACCAATTTTTCCATTGAGTTGTCAGATTTTAATGACTCTAAATTCATTCTTTTGATGAATGTATAACAACCTAGCCATATAACTTTTAACTTCCCCTATTTCTTGAATTTACTATCGTACACCAACACTAGATCCCTTGTTTGGAATTTCTTTAGGTGCAAGTTCTAGTCATTCCATGCTTTTTTCCTTTGACATTCTAACTATTGATTGTATATGACAACTTGCCAGTATTCATCCAATTTTTCCAATTTTTCTACCCACATCTTTAGGGATTCATCCTCTTTGAGCCACAAAGTTAGGGTAGTACATATATTCAAAATAATGAAGTTCATGGGTATTGTTGCATTAAGGCTATAAACCAACTGAAATGGTGTAAACTTGATTTTCCATTTATAGGAGGTGTGATATTCGCATAATACTGTTGGTATCTTAATGTCCCAATCCATCTAATTTCCCTCACATAATTTTGTCAATGCTTTGCCAATTATTATTTTTAGGGCCTCACTAGCTTCATTAGCCTATGGATGATAGGGTGAGATTTTATTGTGCATTATCATAAATTTTTGCAACAATTCCCTTATCATGTTGTTTATGAAATGTTTCCCTTGATCACTCACTATGCTTAGTGGGTATCCATCTCCAGTGATAATATTGTTGTATAGAAACTTGGTGGAAATTTTGGTGGTCCAATCTCTAGTTGGTTCTACCTCTACCAGTTTTGTTAGGTACTCCACACCAATGATGATAAATTAAGCTTTTGAGTTCCTTTTTGGTGGGCCGATTGGCCCTATAAAATCAATTGCACATTTCTTGAATAGGTTTTGGGCTAGTACTGGTTTGAGGGGCATCTCATCTCTAGCGGTAGGCCTTCCTACTCTTTGAAAAATGTTGCATCCTCTTACATAGTTTGAGTCATCTTTGTGTAATATTGGCCACCATAGACCTCCTAATTTTACCTTTCTTGTGGTAGATTCTCTAGAATTATTTCCTCCGAAAATCCCATTATGTGCTTCTTGTAGAATGGATTTTCTTTCATGCTTGTAGAATAATCTCTGATGGATGCCATATTTTCTCTTGTGGTGTAGTTATCCTTCTAATATGGTGCTACTCTACACACTAGTGACTATCTATCTTGTGGTGTTAGGTCTTTGGGGAATTCTCTAGTTGATAACAAGAAGGAGATATCCTCTAGTTCCTTTGGTACTACTATAATTCTAAACAAATGTGTTCTAGGTAATTCTTCCCTGTATGCATCTGGTTTTTCACTAGTTTCAATCTGGGATAGATAGTTTGATCCTTGGTTATTCTTTCTAGGTTTCACCATTATCTTGAAGTCAAATTTTTGGAAAAGTAACAACCATCTGGAGATCTGGCAATGAGTTATTAGTTTTTTTAATAGGTATTTTAGGGGTTCATGAGCATATACCATTGCTAGCACTTCTCTTTCTATAGTGGTGTAGTTATTTTATGCCATAGATAATTTCCTACTAGAAAATGCTATCAAATGATCCTTATTACCTTTAGGCTGAGTGTGCATGAATCCTATTGTTATTCCAGAGGCATCTATGTAGACATGGAAAGGATTATTCTAATCTTGAGAAATTAAGATGGGTGCCTCTACTATTTTTTGTTTCAAAGTATCAAATGCCTTTTGGGCTTCTTCATTCCATTCAATACTTTTCCATGATTTCTTCCTTAGGAGGTCTTCTAATGGTGTTTTAATTCCTACATATCCTTTAATCAATTTTTGATGGTATCTCGTGTATCCTAAGAATTTCTTGACCTCTCGACCATTCCTTAGAAGTGGTAGGTTCAAGATTAGAGCTACTTTCATTGTATCTACCATGAGTCCCTCCTTTCATATGATTTGGCCTAGAAATATCCCATAGGGCATCACAAAAGTGCACTTCTTGAGGTTTAGTGAGATTTGCATGATTTCACGCTAGTTGAGCATCATCTAGAGGACTTGGACACGTTCCTTTACTAGCATATAGACTTTCCATTTGTCTAGGTAGACTTTGAGAAAATCATGAATAAAATCTTTGAAAGTGTTAATCATTATTTGACTGAATACTACCAAAAAATTCTTTAATCTGAATGGCATGAATGTGTACATGCACGATCCCCATTCAATAGTAAAATTTGTTTTGGGTTGATATTCTTCCTTGATTATTACTTGGTGGTATCCAGAGAATCCATCCACAAATGAGTAGATCTCCCTGTCAACAACCGATTCTAGTATTTCCTCTATAAATGGTGTGAGGGATAGATCATGTATGCATGCTTTGTTTAATTCCCAAAATTCAATGCACACCCTTATCTCTCTAGACTTATTATTCTAAACTACCATTTGGCTTATCCACTTTGTGTCTTCTATTGGTTTAATTATTCTAGCGGCCAACATTTTGTCTATTTTGGTTTTCAATTTTTTCTTCATATTAGAATTTAATCATTATGGTCTCTTTCTAGAGTGGTTTGGCTCCTTGTTTAAGTTGAATCTTCATAATTCCTTTCATTTTAGTGAATTTTTTGGGAAACATGTCTTGGAATATGGTTAGTGTTTCAATAGTTTGTGCAACTACCTATTTACCCCAATAATCTCCTATGCGTGCTAGCTTTGGGTTACCTTTTGTTGCAATGTTTGTTTATTTTTTTGAGTGGTTCATTGTAGTATTTCTAATTTGGGCTGATCATTTCTTCTATCTCTCTTGAATCCCCCTAGCCGATTTCTATATCCGATAGTAGTTCTTCTTCATCATTCTATATCACCCTGCAATGTTGTTTTGATCTAGACATCTCCCATTCCATCCAATCCTTGTGTTTATATGTCTACTCTGATGGTGTGGAATGGTATTCTAGTGTTAATATGTCATCTTCAAGTGGGTTGAAGATAATCAATTTTATTCTCCCGAGTATGGTTTGTATCTAAGGGTCTTTATTGAGAAGTGGAAAGGTCTAAACAAAATCACTAGTTAATTCTATCCGAGTTCTGGTTTTCATCATTCTCTCCTGGTCAATATACCACATTTGTGCTATTGGTCATAATGTCCACTATAATAACTGAATGCATAGCCAATCATCATATTCATAGTTACCTTCCCAGTAATATCTACATTTTCTAGGTGCTTCTCTGGTGGGATGTTACCTTTGTATGGCAGTATATCCTCGTAATCCCCTACTTTTGGTAGGAATCCCACCTTCGCTATGGTTTTAAATGTATCCCACTTCTTTATGTTATTCTTATGGTTATTATACAAGTACACGACAGTGCAGGTAAGAGTATGTGGTAGTTCAACTAGTTTGTCTACTTCCTATAGGAAGGTTTCCTTGTTTTTAGTTATATAAGGTATTAGTTCACCTACTCTGGAGTATTTGGGAAACTTCCCTAAAATTTCTTTTGGGAAATATGAAAAATTATGTGAGAGTTGCTTCTATAGTCTCTCCTTCCTTCTTAATGGAACCACACATATCATGTGCTACACTTCCTTTTTCCCGTGGTGTTTTCCTTATCATGAATATTCTTCAAGAGCTAGAGAGCTTTTGAGAATAAAAGTCTCGATTGTCTTGGAGCCATGCTTCTAATACTGCTTCGGTATTTGGACTAACTTCGGTATCTATTATTTCTAGTTCACCTTTTGAATTGGGTTCTTCCATAATTTCATTGATTGGTATGGTTGTGTTTATGGTCTGGTCATTGTCTTCATCTTCTTCCACATTCACTTCTTCTATATAGGATCCTTCGAGTTTTTTCCCTAAGGGAATGTGGACCACCCTTTTGTCATTTGCAAAGAATATTTCTTCCTTTTGGGCATCTATAATTCCTTTGGAATATACAAGCCATCTTAATCCTAATAGTTCCTCAAATGAATCAAGCATTTTCTTTAAAGTGACCACCTCAAAATCTATTGATTGTTTTACTCCTTTAACATTAACTTATACATTTTTCTAGGTACCCATCTTTTTTATTTTGATACTGTCTATCAAGTTGATATTGTAAGGTGTAGATTCTAATGTTGGTTTTCCCAAGTATTCCCATATTATTTTAGGAATTAGATTGACATTTGATCCTAGGTCAACCATTACTTTTGGGATCCTTCTTTGGTGGATATGGAGTTCAATCATGATTGGCCTCATTGTGAAATGTTTGTCAATGGTTCTAATTTGTGGTATATTTTTCTTATTCAATTATTTACCAAGTTGTCTCAGTTTGGTGAGGATATCTTGTTGTCTGGCTAATCTTGCAAACTTTTTGAGGACCTTCACTTCTAGTTCTATGAAATAACTATTTTCCATTCTTTCTCTATTTTGTTCTTGTTCTATATTTTTTTTGGATATTTTTACTATTTGGTCATGTTCTTTTGTGGGGTGGAATTCCAACTCTTCACTTGAGATTTATTCTTCTTATGAAGTTTCTGCATTCATCCTTTTAGTATTCATTCCTTTCCTAGTTACTACTACAATCTTTCCCTTTTTCTTGGATCTAGCTTTGTCCCTATATTCTTTCTTAGTGCCATCTTTGTCCTTTACATGCTCCTCTCTACCTATATTTTAATTAACTCCTTCCATATCCTTAGGTGTTTTCTAGAGGACTCTGACCCCTTTTATATTACTGGAATCTTGTTGCTTTTATTTTTATGCATAATGATAACATGCTTTTTCATAGTGAAATGCATCATGGCCTTCTTCTTTGTAAAATCTGCATTGTTTCTTCTTTTCTCCCCAAAGTTCAACAACAAACTACCTCAATTTTCCATAGTTGAAACAAGTAGCATATGTTCTTCTTCCTCTCCCTCGATCGTGGCCTCTTCCTCCCTAGTATGGGTCGTTATCATCATATGGTCCTAGTCCTTGGATGGCATTGGTGGTTCTCTGGTTCTTCCATGGTGGGACCCTGTATCTATGGTCCTGTGCATACAAGGGTCCTTCCATTATTCCTTTTACATATGCCATATCCTAGTTGTAGTTTGGTTCTTCCTTTACTCAAAATTTATGTGATGGGAATTCTTATGTTTTATGGTTGTCCCATTCTTCGCATACCCCACAATAGACTGAGTTGGGTTTTTTGGTGTAAATAAAGTCTTGTACCTATTTAATTCATTACTAGGGGACTTATTTACATGTTAAGTTTACTTAGGTCCTAGGAAGGAATATTTCTAGAAGGTGTTAGTTGTCATTAGTTTTTATCTTATCTTTTGACTTGTAACACATGTGACCTAGGTAGTTGTGATAAGTTGTCTCATGTCATATGATTAAGACACTTGTCATAATTTTATGACATCTTGTATCTCACCTTGGCTATATAACCAAGGGGTTTCTCATACATTGTACACACAATCACATTGAATCATATTTGCATAATTGATAAGAATACAATTTATTCTTGTCATATCCATATTCTCTCCTTATTCTTTCTATTTTGTCTCAAGATCTTGGTAGGCTATCCCCATAGCCAATTCTAACAAAAACAACAACAATATGAGCATGACACAAAGTAAAACGTTGGGAGGAAAAAAGGAGACACGAGTGGAAGATGTCTTCAATGGAAAAATCCTATACAAATCACTATATACAAAGGAAATACCTCTAGAAATAGCACAAACATATCCTACTCCAATCATATAAAAAAAGTTCATATTGGAAGAAATATTATTTTTCATATCTACTATCCCTTACACAAACTTTGATCTAACAAAAGATTTCCAGAAACTGGAATGCCACAAAATAAAACTTTGGGAGGAAAAGAGGAGACACAAGTGGAAGATGTATTTGATGGAAAAATCCTATACAAATCACTATATACATAGGCAAGACCTCTAGCAATAGCACAAAAATATCCTACTACAATCATATAAAAAAAAAGTTCATATTGGAAAAATAATTATTTTTCATATCTACTATCCCTTACACAAAATTTGATCTAACAAAAGATTACCGAGCTAGATAATGAAATTAGTTGCATTATCTCAATCACCAATGGGATTATAAATCGGGCCATATTTGGTAATATTACAGGTTAGTCTAAAGTGAGGAAGTTGAACTAAAAGAAGGATAAGAACCAGGATGAAGAGGCTTGGAGGAATGACACATTCAATGAAACAAAGAACACTTGGAATAACAACCTCAAGTTGTTAAAGATGAATTGGTAACTTATCAACAGTTCAAAGGAGTAGTGTTCTCTATTGGGAAGGGTTCTTTTTTGTTGTTTCCTATGATTTTCTCAAGCCCACGTGCTTGTTTCTTATAGGTGTAGACACTAAAAATTGTCCTAAGCTTGAGATTTCTAAATTCTTTATCATTTCCCCTTTTGTCTTTGCTAATTAAATAATTTTTAATTATTTAATTAATTCATTCCTACTTTTATTTCTTGCTTGATTAATTAAATGAATTTTATTTATTTAATTATGTCACTAATTAGGTCCCCTTCTTTCTAAAATTAAATAAATTCTTATTTATTTAATTTTTGTCCACTATCCACTATAATTAAATAATTATTTTAATTATTTAATTATTCATTAGCCTCTTCTCTCATAAATTAAATAAATTTTATTTATTTAATTTGGTCCACTCTCTTGAATTTTGAATTAAATCATTATTTAATTTAAAATAATTATGTTTGTCATATTCTTCTATAATTAAATAATTATTTTAATTATTTAATTATTCATTATCACCTAAATTAAATAATTTTAATTATTTAATTTCTCCTATCACCTCTTTGTCCATGCCAATCTTTTCTTCCAAATCAAATCTTATCTCTTGACATCTCATTTAATTTCAGCCCTTGATTGAATTATCTTATAATTCAATCTTAGCCCTTCATCTTTATCATTTGCCCTAATTTTGACCTAACCCTAGTCCATACTACAACTTTCAATTTTTGCCATTGATTAAGACATCTTATTGACATCCAATCTCAACCGTCAATCCAAATCAGACATTTCCTATAAATAAACTCTCTCATAAGCCATTTAGGGGGTTGATTCTTCAAGTATTCTTATGCTGTCAAAATCATTCTTGAATCTTTTCAATTCTATCTATTGTCATTCATCTATCATCTCCATGTCAATGTTATGCTGCTAAATTGAGCAACCAACATTCTTCCAACAATCAACCTTCAAAATATTGCATTCTCATGCAGGTGGAGAAGAGCCATGGAGGTCAATCAAGTCTAGTTTGAAAATTGGTTTGCATTTCCTTTGTTTATTTGCATTTTCATTCTAGTTTGTGCTTCATGGTGCTTAATAGGGTTTAGTTAATTTGTTGTTTTCAACATTTAAATCTGAATTTTTCCCTATTTACATTGGTGAACCCAACATATTTTAACACATTTTGAGAAATCTTGGAGTTGGATTCTTTTGTTGCAGGTTTGACATCATTGTGGATAAAGCCCTAGTTTCCAAATATTTGACCATAACTTTCAAACGGCTATGTATTTTTTCACAAAAAAAATTTCTACAAGTTGGAGACAACGTCTAGAGCTTCCATTCCAAAAATCAGATTTTTCAGAGCTGGTTTAATTTTTTTATAATTTTTTTTTCTGTTTTTCATGAAAAATTAATTTTGAGAGAAAATTATTGAATTTTTCAAATAGGTTTACATTTCTGGAAATCTCTCTAAATTTTAATAGGGGTTTTTTCTTTATCATTCAAATTTTGACGCACAATTATTAGTCAAACAATAGATCTTTTAAAATTAGGGTTTCACACATATTTACCTATATCTCACAAACGGTTGTAGATCTGATCATAAAATTTTTTTTACAAATTTGGAATGATAGAATACGACTTCACTAAAAAAATAAAAATTTTTGGAGCTGTTTTGTATTTTTTATAGTTTTTTTATGATTTTTCATAAAATATTAATATTGGGCGCAAAATAGGGAAATTTTCTGACTTCTTTATATTTCCGGAAAGCTCTCCGAAAAATAATAGTAGTATTTTCTTTTATTTTGTATTTTTCAGATCAATAATGTCTTGAAATAATCGAATCTAATTTGACTATGTTAAAAATATGTATCTGAAATTGCAATTTTCTAATGAGTTTATTTTTTTCATGGCTGCATTATGATATTATTTCTTTTGATTTTGTAGGTGATCATAAGGAGTTTTAGTGGCAGAAATATCTTTCATACACAACAAATTGGAAAGCGAATAATCAGGTGCACATATTTCATCTTCCATTTCTTAATCTTGTTTGTCACACATTTGGATTTGGGCTCTTAAAAATGAATTTTGTCTTCAATAACATATCAAAATTGGGTCTAAAATTAACCATTGTCTTCCTACACATTTGAATTTGGGTCAAAAATAACATGTGCTTCTATTGTTTGCATACAAACATTTCATTTCTAAGGGAAATTAATCACTGCGAGTGTGAATCAAGTGTGTGTGTCCTCCAAAACACCTCACTTGGTTTGCTTTTGTCATACCTTTTTTAGGAGGCCTGCTTGGAGCACACACCCCTCCAAGGGATGACCTTAATCGAGTGTGAATCTAAAGACACACTCATTTGGAAGTTGAAATCTTGTCACTCTAAGCTAAGCCCCAAAGAACTTTATACCTTTGGGAAGTGAAGGTGAAGGGTGGGTTACCCCTTTCTCCCGGCTTATTGGCAAGATTTTTCTTTCAAAATTCTTCCTTAGTCAACCTTGTGCAATCTAGCTTGAGACCTAATTGGCCATACCCCACTTGACTAGTCATAGGGCTTGTTGTTGTGTATTCAAGTGCTTGATTAATCATAGCATTTAATCTTGAAAGAAAAATTTATCATTGTGTTTGGTGTGGGTGTTTATGCATTTACATGTAAAATCTTGTGTTTGATATTGCCCAAGTCAAACTTCCAATAAAATTTTTCCACATCATCCAAGTCATCCAATCTTGTCATTCCACATCATATCCTAATCATCATCATCTCTTTAATCTAATCAACATCATTTTACACCATGACAACATTTGAAGACATAGCACTAGAGCTTATTCACATGCTTCATGAAGCTCAAACAAGCCAATCACCTTTAAAACAACAAATCATTCAAAGAGTCCATGACATGATCCAACAACTTCAAAAAAACCAATCACCTCAAATGCAACAATTCATAGCACAAATCCAATACCTCATGGCCAATGGTCAAGTCCAACAAGCACATTATCAAGTCCAATCACTACATCAACAAATTTCACATCAATCCTATGTGTCACCTATATCATCATATCAACCTCATCCATCCACATATCAAGTTTCCCCTTCATCGACCTATCACACCTCTTCTAATGTCAACCCTTATCCACATCAATCAACCTTTCAACAGTCGTTACCCTATACAACCCCTCAATCATCATCACAACAACAAATCATATCACAAGTCCAAACACCATTTCAACCTCAACACATTCAACCCCAATCCTATGTGTCACCTTCATCATCATGCCAACCTAACACATCTATCTATTATGGCAATGCCACATCAACATGTCCACCCATATCACAACAAGAATATAGGATCCCAAGTCCACCTTGGAAACAACATCAAGATCCTTTAAGTCTTAATGCCACCTTTGACAAGGGGAACACCAATCTAGTCCATACACCCTTACCACCATCCAATCAAATGCCTATCCCTAATCCACCATGTCCTAGTCCTAATCCATTGGCATCTCCACCTTCTGACCCATCAAAATCTTCATTACACCCACCATCATCTAATCCTCCATCAACTCAATGCCTTACATTTAGATATTTAAAACATAAATTGATGGCATTACATAAATCCACCAATTCACCTACAAAGGATGTGACCCAAAGGCTACTAGCAAGGAATCAATTGTTGCCATGTCATTCAACTCGTCTACTTGAACATACAAAAGAGTCCTCAAACATCATGCCAAGTCCTTCAAGTCAACCATGCCATCTACAACCCCTTGAGCCAAGTCAAGATTCCCCCCTCGTAAGTCCAAGTCACCCTCTTTCATGCTCCTATGTTGTTGACCATCTAGCACATGTCGATCCCATTCAAGAGTCATCCCCTTGCACTTCCATTCAAGCAACCCAAGAGGCATGTCAAGAGCCTACTCCTAAGCATGTGGAAACATCAAGCCCTAGTCCTAATCAAGATCAAATCACTTTCATCCAACCTATTCATAACATTTATCTTTTCCATGATCAAGATGATATCTATAATGATGAAGAGCCTATCCATGAGCAACTTGATCCTACACCTGTCCATGAGCAAGATATTCAAATTGCTCCTATACATCCTCCATCTAGCACCATCCATGACCTTCGAATATCCACTTTCCTTGATGAGACACTTGCCTCCCAAGCTAGTATAGAAGATCAAACCAATAATGTGGATCTAAATGAACATACTCAAGATCCTTTAAATCCTCCATCATCCACTATCGACCCCATTGCAAGTCCTCCATCATATCCACTTGGTCTTTCCAATAAGGAACTTGTGTCTAGTGTTCCACCTACACCCAGTCCCATTGTCCATTGCATACCCCAAGGACACCAATCTCAAGATGTCGGTACTTCACCCATGTCTCCTAAGTCCACCCCCTTCCATTATAAGCCCTATCATACCCCCAAAACATACATGGCCATCCCCTCTCCATCATCCTACAAGTGTCAAAAGCATGTGACCATACACCTTCCTCCATCCAATTTACCACCATTACTTCCAACTCCTAATACCCCTCCATCCGCTTTGCCACCATTACTTCCAACACCTAATATTCCAATCTTTCATAAATACCCTAAATATCCTAGTCATGACCAACAAATGCACACATTGTGTAAACATAAAGCTTCCACTCATTCCATCCAACACATGGGATTCAAAAATAAAAAGTTGGATGCCTCTATTTATAAAGTCAAAAATTCTAAAGGTCTTAATGCCTTAGAATACAATTTCAAAAATTCAAAGCCAAATGCATCCAAAAAGTTATATAAGCCCATACCTCCAAAAGAAAAGTCTAAAAACAAAATGGTTTGGGTACCTAAGCAAAAAGAAATCAAGTCAAATGAGGCATCCACATCACAAAAATCCCAACCATCCACTTCCATCCAAAATACACATTCCATTCAAAAATTACAAAAATCCCACAAGACAAATAAAAGTCATAAAAATACTAAGTCTATGTGGGTGCCTAAAGCCCTTCATCCACCATCTCCTAAGAAAACATCTCCATTGCTTCCTACACCCTGTCCACATCAAAAGCTTCAATGTTTATCACAATGTGTGCAACCATTGGTCATGATTCCATTCCAACATACCTCTATCTTTCCATCCCCCATCCACTATCCTACATATCTTCCCCATCACATCCCTATGGTCCAGCCTTTGGTTAAGCCTCCCCATTCATCTTTTGCATAATTCCCATATAATCCACCATTTCCCTACATAATCTGCATCATAATCCACATCATAATCTGTCATCTACCTACTCCATCTCCCTTTCATGTCATCCCTTACCAACATCTATGCGCATAATGACATTTGACATGGTCCATGTGATGACATCCATCTCTAGTGAGGCTATCACCTTTCATGGAACTAGACACTTGAGTCCCTCCTATCCTTCCCCTATTCAAAAAATCAAAAAAGTCAAAAACAAAAAAAAAAGTCAAAAAAAAAAAAGAAAAAAAAAGTAAAGAGAAATCCCTTCATCCAACGGTGAAAACCTGGTAAACATGCGCCCTGGATAAGTACCATGATGAAAACCTGGCAAACAGGCGTCATGTGTAGGTTGATCTTCTATGTCACTTACACTTGGGGGCACAATGTCTTATCTATCCAACCTATCATTTTCATGTCATATCATTTCCATCCTACCTACCATCTTAGCCATCATATATACCTATCATATTGGGTCCACTTATCCACCCTTCTCCTTTTGATCTTGATGAATAAATAGAGGTAAAATGTTGTAACATGTTTTGGGTATCTCTTGACATACCTCATCCTATCTAAACCAATCATATCATTATCCTATTGTCATTAGCTTTGTCATGAAAAATCCTAAGTCTTGTACCTAGAATGGGGCATGTTATTCCTATGCGACATAGTCTTTGGAGATCACATCCTTGCTCTCTTATGATGCATGCATCCTTTCCATCCGTCCATCTATCATGAGCCTTTTATCCCTTATCCTATCACCTAGCCTTGCACCTAGACTTGGTTTTCCCCTTGTCATTGGTATCTAGTACAAAGGCTACCCAAATTTTCATCCATTGACACCTCAAAATATTCTCAAAAATCTAAAAAAATCATAACATGTCAAAAATCCAAAAAAAAATAAAAAATATCAAAAATCCCAAAAAAATCATAACATGTCAAAAATTCCAAAAAAATCATAACATGTCAAAAATTCCAAAAATCAAAAATGTCAAAAATCCCAAAAAATCATAACATGTCAAAAATCTCCAAAAAAATCAAAACATGTCAAAAATCCAAAAAATGTCAAAAATCAAAATATCAAAATATCCAAAAAAAAAACCCAAAAACATCCAAATAATTCTCAAAAATCCCAAAACATATTCAATGTTTGTCATGTCAGTCAAATAAGTCAGACATAGTCAGTCATTTGAAATGTCGACATTTAAATCGTTAACCAACATACAACATAGTCCAATTAGTCATCCTGTCAAAATTAGTCAAATTGCCAAAACAATGTCAAATCAGTCTTCAAATTATCCCAACCACATCAATTCTTCTATTCAATTCATCACATCCTCTCATCCATGTCAAATCTTCATCAGTCATTCCAAGCAATAGTCCAAATGCAAGTAAATCCTTAGTCCATACCAATCAAGTCAATCAATTTTTCCAAATAATCCAATCATATCCTTTGGTCTTGATCCTAATCTTGTTGTAAACCCAATCAATCAAAGTCAATCAATCAAATAGTCAGTCATCCTTGTGTTGATCTAGGGATATGTCTTTCCCCAAAATGACAACACTATCATCATTAGTCACCATCATCAATCAATCAATTACTCATCGGTTTGTAGCTTGATAGGGGCAATACCTTGTTTGTTTTTGTATCATTTGTGCATGCTTGCTTGCTTGCTTGCACGTGTTATCATTTTTATCTTGCATTTGTGTCAAGTCCAACTTATTCCAATTAATATTCATATCTTGTATCTAGACAAGGTTGTATTACGCTGGGGCACGAGACATATCATCACCTTGGTCCTTATACCTTGGTGCATCATGTCTAGTGTTACATCAAACATCATGGTTGCTCACTTTCTTGTAGCATAATGTATCATTCATCTCCTTCATCTACTTCCTATCTTACATCATTCATCTTGTCCCTCCTTATCATTTCATTTCGAGAGCATACCCGTGTTTGTCGAACCCACCTATCCTCTCGAGGGGGCATCATCATCCCACTCTTATTTCATCATCATCCTATCTTCTATCATCATCCATTTTCCTCTATACATACCTTAGCTTCTTTGAAATGATGTTACTTGACACAAAGTTCATCTTCTCGAACATCATCTCAAAGAGGGGCAAAATGTAGACACTAAAAATTGTCCTAGGCTTGTGATTTCTAAATTCTCTATTATTTCCCCTTTTGTCTTTGCTAATTAAATAATTTTTAATTATTTAATTATTTTCTAAAGTCATATGTCTTCTATTAATTAAATAATTTTAATTATTTAATTTATTCATTCCTACTTTTATTTCTTGCTTGATTAATTAAATAAATTTTATTTATTTAATTTTTGTCCACTATCCACTATAATTAAATAATTATTTTAATTATTTAATTATTCATTAGCCTCTTCTCTAATAAATTAAATAAATTTAATTTATTTAATTTGGTCCACTCTCTTGAATTTTGAATTAAATCATTATTTAATTTAAAATAATTACGTTTGTCATATTCTTCTATAATTAAATAATTATTTTAATTATTTAATTATTCATTGGCCACCTAAATTAAATAATTTTAATTATTTAATTTCTCCTATCACCTCTTTGTCCATGCCAATCTTTTCTTCCAAATCAAATCTTATCTCTTGACATCTCATTTAATTTCAGCCCTTGATTGAATTATCTTATAATTCAATTTAGCCCTTCATCTTTATCATTTGCCCTAATTTTGACCTAACCCTAGTCCATACTACAACTTTCAATTTTGGCCATTGATTAAGACATCTTATTGACATTCAATCTCAACCGTCAATCCAAATTAGACATTTCCTATAAATAAACTCTCATAAGCCATTTGGGGGGTGGATTCTTCAAGTATCTTTATGCTGTCAAAATCATTCTTGAGTCTTTCATCCATTTCTATCTATTGTCATTCATCTATCATCCCCATGTCAATGTTATGCTATTGAATTGAGCAACCAAAATTCATCCAACAATCAACCTTCAAAATCTTGCATTCTTATGCAGGTGGAGAAGAGCCATGGAGGTCAATCAAGTCTAGTTTGAAAATTGGTTTGCATTTCCTTTGTTTATTTGCATTTTCATTCTAGTTTGTGCTTCATGGTGCTTGATAGGGTTTAGTTAATTTGTTGTTTTCAATACAATTAAATCTGAATTTAATCTCGTCACTCTTTGGTCCTCTTCAAGATGTGTCCTTCTTGGAGTTGGACCTCGTCAAAATGTCCTTTTCCTTTTCAGGATGTGTCCTTCCTGACAATAGGCCCCGTCAAACTGTCAACACTGTCAAATTGGAAAAACCCTTAAACTTTCCAAACTTTCAAACCGACAAGAATTCAATCTTTGGCAAACAAACATTGGCAAACAAAATTAAATGGTTGTTAATTTTTCTGGTCTATCTTGTCTTATATTTTGACTATTTTGGCTGTTTTGGCTTATATTTTTACTGTCTTGTCTTTTTGGTCATGTTACTAGTTACCTCGAGGATGTCCCATGAAGGATTTAGAGGTGTGATGATGTCTCCTGGCCTATTTTATTTTCTTTGACTGTTGTATGTGGATTGTCTTGACAAAAAGACTGGGGCAACTTCGCCCTTAGTATGAGTTAGGACATTCCTTGTCTGTGACTATTTGTTTTTCAAATGGATGACCTTGCACACCTTGGTCTACGTCATATCATGGTGTTTGTTGTCCATTTGTGTCATTTTACCACCCAATGATGATTAAGAGCAATAATTATTAAGGTCCTATGGCAATGTTTTGAAGGATTTGGTCTAGGAACTAACATGCATCTTCTTTAGTCTTGTCATCTTCTCTCACCCATCTCATATAAGCATTTCATTCATGTCTTTTGCACTAAAATTTATTCATCTCTTCATATTCTAGTCTTCTAATCAATTTCGAGAGCACACCCATGTTCTTGGAACCTGTCTGTCCTCTCGAGGGGGCATACTGCAACCCTCCTCGTCGTTCTTCCTCATCTTATTTTGCACTGGGACATATTTTTGACTTATTTTCTTTGTCACAACGCGACAGGCGACATTATGACAAAGAGGGGCAAAATGTAGACACCTAAAAATGACCTAGGCCTGCAAGCTTCGTTTTTACCACTTTCGTCCTAGCATAATTAAGACATTTAATTATGTCCTTGGTCCACATTCGACTATTAATTAAATAATTCACAATTATTTAATTAATTCATGTCCTTTGATTCTTCATGATTATTAAATAGATAAATTTTATTTATTTATTAAATACGTCATTAATTGTCTAAGTCTTCCCTTAATTAAATAAATTTCTTAATTTATTTAATTACCCTTCGTCATATATTTCTTCCCGATTATTAAATAAATAAATTTTATTTATTTATTTAATATGTCACTAATTGTCTTAATTAAATAAATTGATTAATTAATTTAATTAATTAATCTTATCTTCTAAATTAAATAATTAAATTTAATTATTTAATTGCCAATTTATTCCTCTCATTTTAAATAAATGAAATTATTTAAAATGTCATCACTTTCTTAACTGTCAGTCCATTTTGGTAAATAATCTGAAAAAGATTATTTATTGTCTCACAAAATCATTATTTTGAATTAATTTAATTCAAAATGGTAACTAATCTTCTAAAAATCAAGTAATCAGGCAGATTCTTGATTTTCCAAATCTGATCTTTAGTCTAAATCTTATCTTCTTGATTTTTTGAATCTCACAAATCGGACAATCTTATCTTCTTGATTTTTGGAAATCTTTATTTCTTTAATTAATTTTCTCATTTATTCTCCACCGTCGATCCGATTTTGTTCTGACCGTTCGATTAAGGATTTTTCCCTAACCCTAATTAGGGATTCTTAGGTTTAATCTGGATCGCTCATTCTAGGTTCTCATCATTGATTTATCTCGTTCATCCATTCGAAATGGCATTTTCTATAAAATGCCATCTTCTTCTCACTTTTTGATTACACACACACATGCTGACATTTTGCATAGGCATTATAGACATTCTATACACTTTCACATTTACATTCTTAGATTTATTATAGCATTTATTATAGTCATTTGATCAATTTTGGCATTTGTTTTAGGCATAGACATTGGCAATAGGCATAGGCATTTAGACATATCAAATCCTTCAAGGCTTGTTGTAGGACTAGACAATTTTCAGATTTTGCTCGCACAAAAAATCTGAGGGCCACACTATCCAACAAGTAAGAAGGTATTACGAAAGGGAATCATGGAGGTATCAGCAATCAAGTATAATTGTTATTTCATTTACTTCCTTTGTATTTCGTAAGATCTTTGGGTTTCATTTATTTTTATTGTTTATTGCTAACAACTTTCTAACAAATCCTACAAAGAAATCCCTTGATTACAGTGAAATCACCTTAACCGGTGTTCTATAATTGAGAATTAACATTCTTCGTGGTTTTTCCCTTATTGGGTTTCTATGTAATTATGGTGTTCATTGTGCATAGTGTTGTTATGTGCTTTCATGTTCTTATTTGTTAGATTTTTATCTGATTAATTTAGGTTGGCTCCAGATTAATCAAAGTTAAGAAAATTATTTTGGATAACTGATTCACCCCCCTCTCAGTTATCCAGGTTGTTCAACAATTGGCATCAGAGCTTGGTCCCTTGGAGATAGAGCTTAACTGCTTAAGGGAGATCTTGGAAGTTTGAATAGATGGTAGGAGATTATGAATTTTAGGAAGAACTGAAGATAATGTTAGATGATATGGAAAGCACAAAATCTGAAAATGAAGAACTGAAAGAAAATCTGAAGGAGGCAAACACTTGTATTGCAAAGCTAAGGGAACAACTACGGAAGTTCAAAGCAAGACACAAAGAGGTTAGCCAGGAATTAAAAGAGTCAAGAGAAAGTGTTGTGAATTTAAAGAAGCAATTGGATGAATGCAAGGATACTGAAGAAAATCTTAAGGATACCATTAAACATAAATCAGAAGAAAATGAGAAGTTAGATCAAGAATTAAGAAGGTTGAAAACTAAAGAAAGAGTATGCGAAAGTAGCATGATTCTCGATCAAATTTTGTCTCAACAGAAATGTCACAAGGGTAAGGGAGGACTTGGTTTCTCCTGTGAAAACTCAAATTAGGACACTAAGGGTGATGACAAAGTAGTTGAAGCTAAAGCGAGATCTAGTTAACAAGCAAGGTCCATAACTCTAGAACACCTAAAGGACCTTCAATCAGGATACCAAATGCTCAAAGGTACTTATCATTCAATAGTCATTGTTTTCTATGCAAAAATTTTGTACATAAGGCTATAGAATGTAGAAGCAAGATGGAATCGAATACTCAATGCTTTAAATGTAACAATTTTGGTCATAAGGCAAGTCATTGCAGAAGTGAATTATCTTATCTGACAAGAAGGAATGGAATGAACAATATCTTTCATGGTTCTTGCTATTTATGCTATGGTTATGGTCACAATGCTAATCAGTGTAGACCTAGGGTTCACTTAGCTAAGTCAGGACAAAGATGTTATAAGTGCAATCAACCTAGACATTATGCTAACACGTGCATATATGTTGCTCTAGAAAAGCCTTAGAACAAAAAGAAGGTTGTATAATCAAATTAATCTAATAAGAAGGCTGCCAAAGTTTGGAGGAAGAAGGAAACAAGTGTGGAGAACTCTTCCATGGTACTGGATAACAATACTTTCCCTACCGGTATCTGAGCCAATCTTCCTTGGCTCAGGGGGAGTTTTTGCATTGAATATCTTGTCAGCTCCCCCTCTCTAAAGTAATATTGAAGTGATTTTTAATGATTAAGTTCTAACTGGTTGATGATAAATGATGAAGCTTAAGTAAAGTACAATTGTTGGCATCATCAATGTGCATCTTTGGTGGTGAAATCATTATGAGTAATTAAGAGTAAAAGGTGGGAGTTTTCAAAATCATTTCTCATAGTTTTCAAGAGAGAAGAAAAAGAAGTTTTGTTGAGCAATAAAGAGTTTGAAGAAGATAAGCACGATGATGGAATCTATTAACAGAGGATCAAGTGGTGATATTCCACAAAGGCTGAAGGGAGTTGAGTTGGATGAGTTTGATCATCAAAAAATGAAGGAAATGGTACTAGGATTGAAGATAGATGAATTAAAAAATGTAAATACTTTGGGTATGGATTTATCGGGAGAATTTTCCTAGTTTGCAAACAAATAATCTATCTTGTTCTTGTTAAATTGATTCAAGGATGGAAACAATGTTTTGGAAAAACCCTATCTGATCACGAAGGAAGCCATTGAAGCTATTACTAGTTTGTACAGTGTTTGTGACCTCCTTGGGAAGAAAACGATGAAATACAGAGACATGGAGAAACTTACTAGTATCGACAAAGACCCCCAGGCTCTACTGATAAATACCATTGTCGATCCTGCCTTAAGGTATGTTTCTTACGACATCACTTATAAAATCGACTTCAGAAATTATGAAGGTTCTACTTTGACTATTGTTGTATATCTTGCACACATGATGGTGAAGGAAAATAAGTAGTTTGATTTGTGTAGCCTAATAATGGAAAACCTAATTGAGAATGTTAGAATTTCTTTGGTTGAGAGTTATCCCTTCTGATTTGGATCTCTGCTCATATGTTTGGTATTTACTTTTTGAGTTCACTACCGACAAAAGAGAATGTTAAGTGGAAGTCCAACATCCCTGTTGGAAAGCAAGTTTATAGATATTTGGAATGTATGGAAGATAAAGAAAGTGCATGAAAAGTCTATTTATCATCCTTGCAGATGAATCTATGCTCTCGTGTGATAGTGCCCAGTCAATTTGAGGAGGGTTCCTCCTCTAGTAAGAAGGAGTTGAAAGTTTTTATTGGTGGTTCCCCTCCAGAACCCAAAAAGAGGAAAGTTAACACAGAAGATGTCGTCACTATCTCAGAAGAAAAAGAGAATGAAGAAGAGTCTCTACCTGGATATGATTTCGTTGATCCAGATGATGTTCGGTTGGTGTTAGATGAAGGTGATATGAAGAATATTGGTGAAATGTGGTGTGCCAACACTCCGACTAGAAGAATGAAAATTGATGATGCTTTGTTGATTATCTACTCAAAAAGGGTATTACTATTTCAAATGTTCCTGAAGATATGATTGAGAGAAGATGTTTCAAAACTAAGCAAAATTTATCCAAACACATTGGTGAGACATTAAGGAGATGTCTGACATCTACAGGTATTGTTTGCAGTGGCCTACTTCTGTTGATAATTTTAGAAGCATAATTTAAGCTATTGATTCTGAGATGAATAATACTAGAAATAGTTTTGATTTCTTCAAAGACAAAGATGGAAAATAGAGAATAAGAGTTGGTGAGTTGCAAGTAGAGTTTTTGGATATTCATAGATAGAGGGAAGACTTGGTTATAACTTTTTTGTTGGTCAAGGAAATGGTTGAGGTCCGGTTGGATCATATCTCTAAGATACTTTTTGATGCATAAGATTGTGAATGACAATGCCTATCCCAAGACTGGCCATCCTTATTTATGTCATTGACTATGTTGGAGAGTATGAGTGCTAGATTGGATTCTGGGGTGCTAGCTTGGAAAATGATTCTTCTAATTGTGAGAGAAATGTAAAATAAAATATTTCATGTGAAAAATGTTATTTTTTCTTGAGTTCCTAAATGTTTGAATTTTGGCCCTTTTCCTTTGATGGAATTAAGGGGGAGAAAAATGAAGAGATAAACAAAAACAAAAAGAGGTATTGAATTGCTTAAAAAAGGGGGAGTATTTGGAGTTTTTGGAGTTTGTAGTTTTGGAGTTGGAATTGTGGAGTTTTGTGTTTTTGAGTTTTTTTTGCTATTTTGCAATCAATGCCAATGGGGGAGATTGTTGAGAAGTTGTTGAAGATATTTTAGCATTTTTGTCATTGATTTTGAAACCTTGGTTCCAGAAGGTTGTGCTCTGGATGATGAAAAGACTTAATCTATCCTATTGAGTGCTATGATGTTACATAGTATGGATATTATCCTTGCTCCAGATATGGCAGTACTTCTTTTGGGACGTTCATGGAAGTCAGTTTATGCAGTATAATGGAGGCTAATATTTTGATGTTGGATGTAGTGCTCAAAGCTTTCTCCAGGTAACCTTGCTATCTGAAACTTCATATAGCATGTTGTAAGTTTTTGTATGTCAAATTGTGGTTGTCCAGTTGACACTGAAATTGATGATAATCAATATTTGGTCTTGGTTGTGGTTTTCTCATTGGCTCCAAAATATATTTCATGTAATTCAAAGTTTTCTATCTTTTGGAAATTATGCTATCTTATGTATGACCTATTTTTGGTCCCTTGGTATCATGGTAAGAAGATCATTATGTGCAACCTATTTTTTGGGTTTAGTGTTAGTGTGCAAGGTCTTATTGAATATTTCAAGGTTGTTCTTCATGCTGACATACTTTGTGGTGATCTAAATTCAAATTGTGTTTGGTTGAATTAAGAAGACTATTGTGTGTGGCCAACTTATTTTTTTCTACGAGCATACATATATATAGAGAACATCTTTTTGATTGAAGATATAGAAGTATGGAAGAAGTATGATGTGTGCGAGTAGATAAAAGAGTGTGAATGTGTGAATTGAAAAAATAATGTGAAGGAAGGAGTAATCTATTTTTGCAGAAGGTTGTGCGAAGGTTGTGGAAGGAAGGTGTGTAGAAGATTCTTAACCAGATCTATTGCAGAAAAAAATTATGATCTTAACTAAAACTGAACTCATGCATATGAAGATGCAACTTCGTTAGTTCACTTTTGTCAGTGAGACTATTTTGTAATTTGTTGTTTTGTATTTAAGTAGTGAGTCCACTAACAGTGATCCACCCTACAGTGAGCATTTTGGTAGTGAGCCCTTTTGTAAAATCACCTTAACCAGTGTCACCTTAACATGTGTTCTATAATTGAGAATTAGCATTCTCAGTGGTTTTTCCCTTCTTGGGATCCATGTAATTCTGGTGTTCATTGTGCATGGTGTTGTTATGTGATTTCATGTTCTTATCTGTTAGATGTTTATTCGATTAGTTTAAGTTGGATGTGGATTAATCAAAGTTAAGAAAATCATTTTGGATAACTGATTCACCCCCCCTCTTAGTTATCTAGATTGTTCAACAATTGGTATCAAAGCTTGGTCCCTTGGAGATAGAGCTTAACCACTTAAGGGAGATCTTGCCAATTTGAACAAATGGTAGGAGCTTATCAATTTTAGGAAGAATTGAAGATAATGTTAGATGATATGGAAATAATAGAATATAAAAATGAAGAATTGAAAGAAAATTTGAAGGGGGAAAACACTTGTATTACAAAGCTAAGGGAGAAAATCTGAAATTTCTAAGCAAGACACAAAGAGGTTATCCAAGAATTAAAAGAGTCAAAATAAAGTATTGTGAATTTGAAGTAGCAACTGGATGAATGCAAGAAGACTAAAGAAAATCTCAAGGATACCATTAAACAAAAATGAAAAGAAAATGAGAAGTTAGATCAATAATTAAGAAGGTTGAAAACTGAAGCAAGAGTATGTGAAGGTAGCATGATTCTATATCAACTTTTGTCCCTATAGAAATGTCACAAGGATAAGGGAGGACTTTGTTTCTCTGATGAAAACTCAAATTAGGATACTAAGGGTGATGACAAAGCAGTTGAAGTTGAAGTGAGATCTAGTGTAACAAGCAAGCTACGAAACTCTAGAACACCTAAAAGACCTCTAGTCAGGCAATCAAAATTTCAAAGGTACTTATCATTCAATGTTCATTACTTTCTATGCAAAAAAATTTCACATAAGGTTGTAGAATGTAGAAACAAGATGGAATCGAATACTCAATTGTTCAACTGTGACAAGTTTGGTCATAAGGCAAGTCATTGTAAAAGTGAATTATCCAATCCAACAAGAAGGAATGGAATTAACAATCTCTTTCATGGTTATTGCTATTTATGTTATGGTTATGGTCAAAATGCTAATCAGTGTAGATCTAGGGTTCACTCAGCTAAGTTAGGACAAAGATGTCACAAGTGTAGTCAACCTGGACATTATGCTAGCACATGTAGATATGTTGCTCCAGAAAAGCTTGAGAACAAAAAGAAGATTGTAGAATAAAATGAATCTAATAAGAAGATGGTCACGATTTGGAGGAAGAAGGAAAAAAGTGTGGAGAACAATTTCGTGGTATCGGATCCCGATACTTGCCCTACCAGTATCTGAGCCAATATTCCTTGGCTCAGGGGGAGTTTTTGCATTAAATATCCTATCGGTTTCCCCTCTCTGAAGTAATATTGAAGTGATTTTTTATGATTAAGTTCAAACCGGTTGATGATAAATGATGAAGATTAAGTGAAGTACAATTTTTGGCATCATCAATGTACATCTTTGGTGGTGAAATAATTATGCGTAATTAAGAGTAAAAGGTGGGAGTTTTCAAAATAATTTCTCATAGTTTGCAAGAGAGAAGAAAAATAAGTTTCGTTGAGAGATAGAGTTTGAAGAAGATAAGCACGACGATGGAATTTTTTAATAGAGGATCGAGTGGCGATATTCTACTAGGGCTTAAGGGAGTTGAGTTGGATGAGTTTGATCATTGAAAAATGAAGAAAATGGAGCTAGGGTTGAAGACAGATGAATTGTAGAACGTAAATACTTTGGATATGGATTTATGGGTAGAATTTCCCTGGTTTCAGACAAAGAATCTATCTTGTTCCTATTAAGTCAATTCAAGTATGGTAGAATTTTTTTGGACAAACCCTATCTAATCACAAAGTAAGCCATTGAAGCTATTACTTATTTGTGCAGTGTTGGTGACCTCCTTGGGAAGAAAATGGTGAAATACAGAGACATGGAGGAACTTACTAGTATCGAAAAATACCCCCAAGCTCTATTGATAAATACCATTGTTGATCCTACATGAAGGTATGTTGCTTACAACATCACTTATAAAATCTATTTTAGAAATCATGAAGGTTCTACTTTGGCTATTGGTGTATATCTTGCATACATGATGGTGAAGGAAAATAAGTTGTTTGATTTGTGTAGCCTAATAACGGAAAACCTAATTGAGAATGTCAGAATATATTTGGTTGAGAGTTATCACTTCCGATTTAGATATTTGCTCATATGTTTGGTATTTACTTTCTAAGTTCGCTACCAGCAAAGGAGAATGTTAAGTGGAAAACTGGCATCCTTGTCGGAAAGCAAGTTTACAGATATTTGGAATGTATGGAAGATAAAGCAAGTGCATGCAAATTCTATTTCTCATCCTTGCAGATGAATTTGTGCTCCGGTGTGATAGTGTCTAGTCAGTTTGAGGAGGGTTCATCCTTCGATAAGGAGTTGGAAGTTGTTATTGGTGGTTCCCCTTCAGAACCCAAAAAGATGAAAGTTAACACAAAAGATGTCGTCACTATCTTGAAAGAAAAGGACAATGACGAAGAGTTTATGCCTAGATCTGATTCTATCAATCTAAGTGATGTTCGATCAGTGTTAGATGAAGGTGATATGAAGACTATTGGTGAAATGTGGTGTGCCAACACTTTGACCAAAAGGCTTAAAATTGATGATGCTTTGGTTGATTATTTGCTCAAAAGGGTATTACTATTTAAAATGTTTCTAACTTGTTACTGGACAATCTAATAGAATTTGTTGAAGAAAGAATTTTGTTGGAAGGACCTAAAGTGCATAAGCTCGAAGCTATGATTGAGAGAAGATGTGTCAAAGCTAAACAAATTTGTCTAAACACATTGGTGAGACATAAGAATGCATTAAGGAGATGTCTAACATCTACAGGTATTATCTTTGATGGCCTGCTATTGTTGATAATTTTAGAAGTAGGATTGAAGCTATTGAATCTAAGATGAATAATATTGGAAAGAGTTTTGATTTATTCAAGGACAAAGATGGAAAATAGAGAATAAGAGTTGGTGAGTTGCAAGCAAAGTTATTGGCTATTCAGAGATAGAGGGAAGACTTGGTTAGAACTTTCTGGTTGGTCAAGGAAATTGTTGAGGTTTGGCTAGATCATCTCTCTGAGATGCTTTCTAATGTAGAAGATTGTGAATGATAGTGCTTTTCCCAGGAATTGTCATCCTCATTTATTTCATTGACTATGTTGAATAGTATGAGTGCCAGATTGGAAAAGGATTCTTCCAATTGTGAGAGAAAGGTACAAGAAAATATTTCATGTGAAAAGTGTTATTTTTACTTGAGTTCCTGAATGTTCAAATTTTGGCCCTTTTCCTTTGATGGCAAAAAGGGGGAGAAAAATGAAGAGAAAAACAAAAAAAAAAGAGGTATTAAATTGTTGGAAAAAGGGGGAGTATTTGGAGTTTGCAGTTTTGGAGTTGGAATTGTGGAGTTTTGTGTTTTTGAGTTTTTTTTCTATTTTGCAATCAATTCCAAAGGGGGAGATTGTTGAGAAGTTGTTGAATATGTTTTATCATTTTTTTCATTGATGTAAAAACCTTGGATCTAAAAGGTTGTGCTCTGAATTATGAATAGACTTAATCTATCCTATTGAGTGCCATGATGTTACATAGTATGGATATTATCCTTGCTCTGAATATGACAATACTTCTTTTGGGATGCTCGTGGAAGTTAGTTTATGCAATATAATGGAGGATAATATTTTGATGCTGGATGCAATTCTCAAATCTTTCATTGGGTAACCTTGCTATCCATAACTTCATATAGCATGTTGCAAGTTTTTGTATGTCAAATTTTGGTTCTCTGTTTGACACTGAAATTGATGATAGTCAAAATTTGGTCTTGGTTGTGGTGTTCTCATTGACTCCATAATATATTTCATGTAATTCAAAGTTTGCTATCTTTTGGAAATTATGCTATCTTATGTATGACCTATTTTTGGTCCCTTGGAAATGTGGTAAGATCTTTATGTGTGACCAATTTTTTTGGTCCAGTGTTAGCGTGCAAGGTCTTATTGAATAGTTCAAGGTTTTTCTTCATGCCAACATACTTTTTGGTGATCTAAATTCAAATGGTGTTTGGCTGGCTTAAGAAGACTATTGTGTGTGGCCAACTTATTTTGTTCTACGGGAATACATATATATATAGAACATCTTTTTGATTGAAGATATAGAAGTATGGAATAAGTATGATGTGTGCGAGCAAAAAAAAGAGTGTGAATGTGCAAAAAAACAAAAGAGTGTGAAGGAAGCAGTAATCTAATTTTCTAGAAGGTTGTGTGAAGGTTGTGGAAGGAAGGTCTGCAGAAGATCTTTGACCGAATCTGCTGCAAACACAAATTATGCTCTTAATAGGAATTGAACTCATGCATATGTAGATGCAACTTTGTCAGTTCACTTTTTTCAGTGAGACCATTTAGTAATTTGTTGTTTTGTATTTAGGTGGTGAGCCCACCGAAAGTGTGTCACCCTACAGTGAGCATTTTGGTAGTGAGCCTTTTTGTGAAATCACCTTAGCCGGTGTTCTATAATTGATAATTAGCATTCTCCATGGTTTTTCCCTTCTTGGGTTTCCACGTAAATCTGGTGTTCATTGTGCATGGTTTTGTTATGTGCTTTCATGTTCTTATATGTTAGATGTTTATATGATTAATTTAAGTTGGCTCTGAATTAATCAAAGTTAAGAAAATTGTTTTGGATAACTGATTCACCCACCCTCTTAGTTATCCAGACTGTTGAACAATTGGTATCAAAGCTTGGTCCCTTAGAGATAGAGCTTAACTACTTAAGGGAGATCTTGACAGTTTGAACAAATGGTAGGAGCTTATCAATTTGAGGAAGAACTGAAGATAATGTTAGATGATATGGAAAGCACGAAATTTGAAAATCAAGAATTGAAAGAAAATATGAAGGAGGAAAACACTTTTATTGCAAAGCTAAGGGAGAAAATCCATAAGTTCAAAGAAAGACACAAAGATGTTGGCCAAGAATTAAAATAGTCAAAATAAAGTATTGTGAATTCAAAGTAGCAACTGGGTGAATGCAAGAAGATTGAAGAAAATCTCAAGGACACCATTAAACAAAAATAAGAAGAAAATGAGAAGTTAGATCAAGAATTAAGAAGGCTAAAAACTGAAGCAGGAGTATGTGAAAGTAGCATGATTCTGGATCAAATGTTTTCCCTACAGAAATGTCACAAGGATAAGGGAGGACTTGGTTTCTCTGGTGAAAACTCTGTTGGAAATAGGATGCCATTTAATTGCAAATCCTAAACATTAATTATTTCATGTGTCTCCTAGATTTTTGGAATGTGTTCAACAACACTAAAATTAAGATGAGATTAATATTTGATGAAATAATCATGATTATTGACATTTGTAATTAATTCTAAATGTAAGAAGCATGTGAGGGCATCCATAGTGAGTTCCTAAATAATAGGGACACATGGGACACTCACATGGTAAGGTGAAACTCACCTTGTGTTCAGTTAACTATACAGAGTAACAGTTAACACTTCTAAATGCATGAAAAGATCCTAGGAGTTAGGATTTGATGTTTGCATGCTTGAAGTTTAGTTAAGTTCAGTTCAGATCAGTTTAGTTCAATTCAATTCAGTTTAGTTTAGAATCAGTTTAGTTTAGTTCAGTTTATTTTAGTTCAGTTCAATTCAGTTCAGTTAAGTTTAGTTCAGTTCAGTTTGGTTCAGTTATCTTTAGTTGCATGCAAGTGCATGTTGCATGCATGTTGGTTATTTTGAGTTGCATGTAGTTAGCTTTAGTTAACTTGTAATGCATGGCTAAATAACATTGAGTTGTAAGACAGATAACAAGGACTACCTCCAGTTAACAAGGGATGACCATTCTTTGGGAATGGTGTTGAGTAAATGTTTCAGTTAACTATAAAGCACTTGGAGCCAACTTGGGCACCCAAGATGCTTTATTGGATTTACCTCTCATGCATGATTAGATATTTTTGAAGGCTCAGTTAAGTAGCTTTACTTAAGGGCGCCAACTTTGAGGAAGAGCTTTGGAATTATCAACAGAATGAAGGTTGAGTTGTAGCTTCAGTTTGGGACGCCCAAATGGATGAAGCACATGTTTTAGCATTGTTCTTCATGAGATAACCCTATTTGCATGATATATGGCATACCTTTTAGGGATAGGGCTTGTGCATTGTAATTGTAACTCATGTTGAGTTTACAAAGCTGATTAAAGCCTATTTATCTCAAACAAGTTGAATAGAGTTGGGAGAATTGTTATTGCAGGTGTGAAGAAGATTGGAAAAGATAGAAGAAGCATTCTCAAGCAAGAATTGGAGCTATTGTAATTCAAAGATTGAATAATAGAATAATTCTTGGTGGAGTTTTTTCCTGAAAGGGTTTCTCCACGGTATATCTTGTGTGATCTTTCTAATATCCTATCTAGTTCTTCTATCAAATTCTCTCTATATTCTACAACAGTAAAATGGATTAATCAAGATAATCACCCACAAAGAATATATGTAACAAAGAAAAGACTTACTTAGATCAGCAATATTAAAGTTTTACAGAGTATTAAGCTAAGAAAACACCTCGTTTTTCAACATTTGGTATCAGAGCTAAGGTTGGGTAGAGTATTGGGACGCCTTTCTCTTAAAAGATTGGAGGTTTTTTAGCTTAGTGGGAGCTCTTATTATTTTTGTTATTTGCTGATTTTGGAATTAAGTTTTGTTACAATGAATTCAAGGTTAGAGATTGAAAGGTTCAATGATTCTAACTATGAAATGTGGAAATTAAAAATGGAAGATATTCTTGAAGAAAGAGATCAATGGTTAGCGGTTAATAATGAGACAAAGACACCTACAACTATTTCAGATGAAGATTGGGCTAAGTTAGATAAGAAGGCAAGAGGAACAATAAGGTTATGTCTTGCTGATGCTGTTCTTTTAAATGTTTCAATGGAAACCAGTGCATATAAATTATGGAAAAGAATAGGGGATATTTATCAAACTAAGAGTCTCACCAATAAGTTGTATCTAAAAGGAAATTATATTCATTGAAAATGAAAGATGGTGATTCAGTAGCACAACATTTAAATGCTTTCAATTTAATTCTCAGTCAGTTAGCATCTGTAGATGTAAAGCTAGAGGATGAGGATAAGTGCATTTTATTACTTTGTTCTTTACCAAATTCTTGGGAAAATCTAATTGTTGCAATTAGTGGAAATGGTGCAGATCCAAAGATGGACAACATTATTCCTACTCTCCTATCAGAGGAGATGAGGAGGAAGTCTAAGGAGGAAATCCAAGATGCCTTGTTTGTAAAAGGTAGGCCTAAGAAAAAGGAGCCTAAGGGAAACAAGGAAGGGAAGGGTAAGTCAGAAGGATGAAGTAAGGTAAAGTGTTGGAACTGTGGGAAACCAGGACATGTGAAGAAGGATTGTAAGAACAAGAAAGAGAGTTATGATTCTTCTATAGAGGAGTCCTCAGATAATAGTAATGATGCATTGGTTATTTCAGCTAATATTGTTTGTGATAACTCTTTGCTTCATGTTTGAGTAATCTTCAGAGAGAGGATGGTAGTCACGATGCCATGTGTGACTCGGTATCATGTTTCAGTGGGAGTTGTTGGCAGTGACTTGGATGCATCATTGGTAATGTTATCTCCATGTGATTAGAGATATGGTTTCTTGGTTTAGAGTATATTTGTTATGGATGTCATGGTTTACTCTTGATATGCATTTAGAGTTTGGCATATTACATGGTTCTCTTGAGACTAAGATGTATAAGTATGTTATGATGCATGTGATCTCCTAAGAGGAGATGGTTAGATCATGGATGTCATGTTTATGTTCCTGATTCATGATTGGAGCTTTGACAATGATCTTGTGTAGTTCTCTTAAGTTTTTGCATTAATCATTTTCTTGATTACTTCATGAAAGTGTTGTGTTGCATTTGGAGTTTGGCATGGATTGGTTGGTTACAGGTCCTCATGGATACTTGGAGAAATAGGTGAGGATGGAATTCTCTTATGGTAAGAGACATTTGTTGGAATGGTTACTTGTAAGAAAAAATTTTTCAACAGAAAAGACCGAGGAGTCTACACCTTGGTTGAATGTGAATTCAACACACTCGGTGGTTTAGCATGCCTCTAAAGAGGTGGTTTGGTTACAGAGGCTTGGGAAAGGTAATGGTTTGGTTGATAATGGGAAGGTATTAATTGAAAAAGTTAACACTTTAATTAATGTTATAGATTATCTTATGAAACCATACAGATAAGTTCTCTTAGTTTTAATCATTTGCTTGGAAGCTTCATGATTATGCAGGTTGCATTTGAAGTTAGCATGGTTTGATTAGTTGGTGCAAGAAGGCCATTGGCCTTGAGTCTTGTACTTGTTTTATTAATCCTTGTTTAGAATAATTGCAATGTATAATGTCAAGTGGGAGAATGTTGGAAATAAGATGCCATTTAATTGCAAATCCTAAACATTAATTATTTCATGTATCTCCTAGATTCTTGGAATGTGTTCAACAACACTAAGATTAAGATGAGATTAATATTTGATGAAATAATCACGATTATTGACATTTGCAATTAATTCTAAATGTAAGAAGCATGTGAGGGCATCCATAGTGAGTTCCTAAATAATAAGGACACATGGGACACTCACATGGTAAGGTGAAACTCACCTTGTGTTCAGTTAACTATACAGAGTAACAGTTAACACTTCTGAATGCATGAAAAGATCCTAGGAGTTAGGATTTGATGTTTGCATGCTTGAAGTTCAATTAAGTTCAGTTCAGATCAGTTCAGTTCAGTTCAGTTCAGTTCAGTTCAGAATCAGTTTAGTTCAGTTCAGTTAAGTTTAGTTCAGTTAAGTTTAGTTTAGTTCAGTTCAGTTATCTTCAGTTGCATGCATGTTAGTTATTTTGAGTTGCATGTAGTTAGCTTCAGTTAACTTGTAATGCATGGCTAAATAACATTGAGTTGTATGAAAGATAATAGGGACTACCTCCAGTTAACAAGGGATGACCATTCTTTGGGAATGGTGTTGAGTAAATGTTTCAGTTAACTATAAAGCACTTGGAGCCAACTTGGGCACCCAAGATGCTTTATTGAATTTACCTCTCATGCATGATAAGATATTTTTGAAGGATCAATTAAGTAGCTTTACTTAAGGGTGCCAACTTTGAGGAAGAGCTTTGGAATTATCAACAAAATGAAGGTTGAGTTGTAGCTTCAGTTTGGGACGCCCAAATGGATGAAGCGCATGTTTTAGCATTGTTCTTCATGAGATAACCCTATTTGCATGAGATATGGCATACCTTTTAGGGATAGGGCTTGTGCATTGTAATTGTAACTCATGTTGAGTTTACAAAGCTGATTAAAGCCTATTTATCTCAAGCAAGTTGAATAGAGTTGGGAGAATTGTTATTGCAGGTGTGAAGAAGATTGGAAAAGACAAAAGAAGCATTCTCAAGCAAGAATTGGAGCTATTGTAATTCAAAGATTGAATAATAGAATAATTCTTGGTGGAGTTTTTTCCGAAAGGGTTTCTCCACGGTATATCTTGTGTGATCTTTCTAATATCCTGTCTAGTTCTTCTATCAAATTCTCTCTACATTCTACAATAGTAAAATGCATTAATCAAGATAATCACCCACAAAGAATATATGTAACAAAGAAAAGACTTACTTAGATCAGCAATATTAAAGTTTTACAGAGTATTAAGCTAAGAAAACACCTTGTTTTTCAACAAACTCAAATCAAGACACTAAGGGTGATGACAAAGTAGTTGAAGCTAAAGTGAGATCTAGTGTAACAAGCAAGGTACAAAACTCTAGAACACCTAAATAACCTTCGGATAGGCAACCAAATGCTTAAAAGTACTTATCATTCAATGGTCACTATTTTCTATGCAAAAAGTGTTACATTAGTGGTTGTCGTTGCACCAAAAGATCGATCTGCCAATGCCCAATACAACCAATAGATTTATGTAAGATCCATAAGAGGCGGTTAAGCCATGTCAAAAACCCAAGCATTGTGTTGGACAAGGAAGGCCAAGGGACACACCATCTTGCAATAATCCCCCCAACAAAAGTGAGGGGTTTGAACCTGTGACCTTGGCTTTGATACCAGTTATTATATTGTTGGTTGTCATTGCACCAAAAGATTGACCTACCAATACTCAATACAACCAATAGATTTATGTAAGATCCACAGGAGGCGGTTAAGCCATGTCACAAACCAAAGCATTGTGTTGGAAAAGGAAGACCAAGGGAGACACCATCTTGCAACAAAAATTTTGGACATAAGGTTGTAGAATGTGGAAGCAAGATGGAATAGAATACTCAATGCTTTAACTGTCACAAGTTTGGTCATAAGACAAGTCATTACAGAAGTGAATTATCTAATCTGACAAGAAGGAATGGAATGAACAATATCTTTCATGGTTATTGCTATTTATGCTATGGTTATGGTCACAATGCTAATCAGTGTAGACCTAGGTTTCACTTAGCTAAGTCAAGACACAGATGTTACAAGTGTAGTCAACTTGAAAATTATGCTAACACATGCAGATATGTTGCTCCAGAAAAGCATGAGAACAAAAAGAATGTTGTAGAATCAAACGAATCTAATAAGAAGATAGTCATGGTTTTAGGCAGAAGGAAACAAGTGCAAAGAACACTTCCATGGTACTAGATCCTGGTACTTTCCCTACCGGTATATGAGCCAATTTGCCTTGGCTTAGGGGGAATTTTTGCATTGAATATCCTATCAGTTCCCCCTCTCCAAAGTAATATTGAAGTGATTTTTAATGATTAAGTTTGAATCGGTTGATGATAAATGATGAAGCTTAACTGAAGTACAATTGTTGGCGTCATCAATTTGCATCTTTGGTGGAAAAATCATTATGAGTAATTAAGAGTAAAAGGTGGGGGTTTTTCAAAATCATTTCTCACAGTTTGCAAGAGAGAAGAAAAATAAGTTTTGTTGAGTGATAGAGTTTGAAGAAGATAAGCACAATGATGGAATCTATTAATAGAGGATCAAGTGGTGATATTCTACTAAGGCTGAAGGGAGTTGAGTTGGATGAGTTTGATCATCGGAAAATGAAGGAAATGGAACTAGGGTTGAAGACAGATGAATCGCAAAATGTAAATACTCTGGGTATGGATTTATGGGTAGAATTTCCTTGGTTTGCAAAAAAATAATCTATCTTGTTCCTGTTAAGTCGATTCAAGGATGGTAGCATTGTTTAGGAAAAACCCTATCCGATCATGAAGGAATCCATTGAAGCTATTATTGGTTTATGCAGTGTTGGTGACCTCCCTTGGAAGAAAACGGTAAAATAAAGAGACATGGAGTAAGTCACTGGTATCGAGAAATACCCCCGGGCTCTACTGATAAATACCATTGTTGATCTTGTAGCAAGGTATGTTTCTTACAACATCCCTTATAAAATCTATTTCAGAAATCATGAAGGTTCAAATTTGGCTAATTGTGTATATCTTGCAACATGATGGTGAAGGAAAATAAGCAGTTTGATGTGTATCCTAATAATGGAAAACCTAATTGAGAATGTCAGAAAATATTTGGTTGATAGTTATCCCTTCTAATTTGGATCTCTACTCATATGTTTGGTATTTAATTTCTGAGTTTGCTACTAAAAAAGGAGAATGTTAAGTGGAAGTTCGAAATCCCTATTAGAAAGCAAGTTTACAGATATTTGGAATGTATGAAAGATAAAGCAAGTGCATGCAAAGTATACATTGTAGATGAATTTGTTCTCCAATGTGATAGTGTCTAGTCAGTTTGAGGAGGGTTCCTCCTTCGATAAGGAGTTGGAATTTGTTATTGGTGGTTCCCCTCTAGAACCCAAAAAGAGGAAAGTTAACATAGAAGATGTTGTCACTATCTTAGAAGAAAAGGAGAATGAAGAAGAGTCTCTGCCTGGATTTGATTATGTTGATCCAGATGATGTTCGGTTGGTGTTAGATGAAGGTGATATGAAGAATATTGGTGAAATGCAGTGTGCCAACACTCTGACTAGAAGGCTTAAAATTGATGATGCTTTGGTGATTATCTAATTAAAAAGGGTATTACTATTTTAGATGTTTTTGACTTGTTACTGGATAATCTAGTAGAAGTTGTTGAAGAAAGAATGTTGTTGGAAGGACTTGAAGGACATAAGTTCGAAGCTATGATTGAGAGAAGACATGTCAAAGCTAAAAAAAAGTTATCCAAACACATTGGTGAGACAAAAGAATGCATTAAGGACATGCATGACATCTATAGGTATTGTCTCTGGTGGCCTACTACTATTGATAATTTTAGAAGCAGAATTGAAGCTATTGAATTTGAGATGAATAATATTGGAAAGAGTTTTGATTTCTTTAAAGAAAAAGATGGAAAATAGAGAATAGGAGTTGTGAGTTGCAAGTAGAGTTATTGGCTATTCAGAGACAAAGGGAAGACTTGGTTAGAACTTTTTGGTTGGTCAAGAAAATTGTTGAGGTCTGGTTGGATCATCTCTCTGAGATACTTTCTGATGCAGAAGATTGTGAATGACAGTCCCTATCCTAGGACTAGTCATCCTCATTTATGTCATTGACTATGTTGGATAGTATGAGTGCCATATTGGATTCTGCGGTGCTAGCTTGGAAAAGGATTCTTCCAATTATGAGAGAAAGGTACAAGAAAATATTACATGTGAAAAGTGTTATTTTTACTTGAGTTCCTAAATGTTTGCATTTTGGCCCTTTTCCTTTGATGGAAAAAAGGGGAAGAAAAATGAAGAGGAAAATAAAAACAAAAAGAGGTATTGAATTGCTAGACAAAGGGGGAGTATTTGGAGTTTTTGGAGTTTGTATTTTTGTAGTTGGAATTGTGGAGTTTTGTGTTTTTGAGTTTTTTTTATTTTGCAATCAATGCCAATGGGGGAGATTGTTGAGAAGTTGTTGAAGATGTTTTAGCATTTTTGTCATTGATGTCAAAAACTTGGATCCAAAATTTTGTGCTTTGGATGATGAACAAACTTAATTTATCCTATTGAGTGCTATGATGTTATGTAGTATGGATATTATCCTTTCTTTGGATATGACAATACTTCTTTTGGGACGTTCGTGGAAGTTAGTTTATGCAGTATAATGAAGGCTAATTTTTTGATGTTGGATGTAGTGCTCAAAAATTTCTCCAGGTAACCTTGCTATCTGAAACTTCATATAACATGTTGCAATTTTTTGTATGTCAAATTGTGGTTCTCTGATTGACACTAAAATTGATGATAATCAAGATTTGGTCTTGGTTGTGGTGTTCTCATCAGCTCCAAAATATATTTCATGTAATTCAAAGTTTTCTATCTTTTGGATATTATGCTATCTTATGTATGACCTATTTTTGGTCCCTTGGCAACATGGTAAGAAGATCTTTATGTGTGACCTATTTTTTGGGTCTGGTGTTAGCATGCAAGGTCTTATTGAATATTTCAAGGTTGTTCTTCATGTCGAGATACTTTGTGGTGATCTAAATTCAATTGGTTTTTGGATGAATTAAGAAGACTATTGTGTGTGGATGACTTATTTTGTTCTAAAGGCATACATATATATAGAGAACATATTTTTGATTGAAGATATAGAAGTATGGAAGAAGTATGTGTAATGTCCAAAAATATCACTTACTAATTATAACTCTTAACTTCCAAAGTAATTTAATAGAATAAAATTATTATAAAATGGTGCGGAAAAAGAGGTATAATTCAATTACTTTCATCACTATATTTAAATATTATAACATACATCCATGAATCAAAGAGTATCAAAACAAGGTTAAGTCATTACATGATATAGCCATATAGGCTTACACCAGATTTATCATATCAGCAATGCATATAAATTCATATATTGTAATGTAATTAAGGAAATAGAAAAATCATAAATGCAACCATAACAAAACCATAACACAAAGATTTTCATGAGTGGAAAACCCTCTTAGGGATGAAAAAACACTCGTAAAAGTACCTCACTAGCTTAATGAAATGCCTCACTAGTAAAGCCATACTGGCTACAATGTCTCAATAGCTATAGGATGCCTCACAAACAATGATCATACTATCTCATTGTCATGATCATTTATTACATATCACAAAGAACATATTGTAGTTCTTTTACAAGTTACATAAATCTACAAGTAACAATTTCAAGTTTCCCCAATGCATCATCCTTGCATAGGAAATTAAGGTAGTGCCAACACTATCATGAATCGCTCCCAAGAAATTGCAAATAGGATAATCCCACTTCTAATGACCTTTCAAATATTACACAAGTACACTTACAAACATAACCAATTACATAAAGCTTCATGAAAGTAGTCCTAGTCCTGTTAAAATGTACACATGCCTATGCAATTATAACTAGAATGCTTACCTATAATCTCAATGATTCATAGGGTTTTATCAATAAGAAAATAATACTATAAAAGAGTTAAGAAGGTATGGCTCATGAATGCATATGAGTACCTATATAAGCTAGAGAGTGTGAGTATTCACTCTGATAAGTACACAAAAATGACATGAGTTGCAAATAGATGATAACAAGGTACTACCATAGGTTACCGACATCTTACCTTTGTCTCATTCTAGACTATAACTATGAAATTTATCGAATGGATACATTAAGTAAGAGAAAAGAAAGAAAAGGAACCTTTGATCCCAAATGTTCATATAGCCTTCCTTCTTACAAAAGATAGTCAGAGGTTGTTGGAATTACTACCTAAGTTAGCCTTTATCTCTAAAGAAAATATAAGTATCCACTTTACATCAATATACATATAAATACCAACACATATCCATTTAATAATGCAATTTATATGCCAAAAATAAAATAAAATAATGCAATTTATATTTAAAAGAAAATTACATTTATGTCAAGAAGAAGTTTTAAATCATACTATATTTCAAATTTCCAAGAAACACAAGGAATACAACTTAAAAAACTATTATATTCAATAAATAAAAAAAGAGTGGATCGAGAAACTGTTATATTCAATGAATAAAAAGAGTGGATAAAAGAGTAGTTAATGTATAGTTCCTATGATTTGTACAAAGTTCAATAGTTCAAGCATACTTTTGGAAGCAGTTACATTTCCAAAGTTCACTATTTGGCTATATAAGAGAATAGTTCACAATAAATAAATTCTAATAGCTAATAGCAACTACATGCATAAGTGTACCTGACTCTTTGCTAACAAAGTGTCCAATACTCCATTTGTAATTTAAATGGTTCAAAAAGATAATAAGTTTTCATATAATTGAAGGGAGTACATCCAATCAACAATGTATATATATTTATATTGAAAAGTAACAATTGGCTCATTCACAGATACTCGTATGTATAAGTATATATTCAAATATTCTAAAACCATTCAATCTAATAAAGAAATATATTAGTATAAAAGAATATATAAAATGTTCCAAGTCAGATTTAATATCTATTCCTTTAGAATTTAATACATGCTCTTATGCCCAATGTATATATATTTATATATATATGCATGCGTATTATCATCAGAAATAAAAGAAAACCATAAGTTTTTGTATATAATATCAGAATTACCCACTAAAATACCAAATTTTCACACACATATACACACACACACATAGAGATTCATTTATAAATTCACAATTATTGGTAGCCTTAGAACAAAAATTAAAGTAGTCTAGAAAAACTTACAACAGGCGCATTTAACGGAAGAGGTCAATTTTTATTAAGGCGAGTTTCCAAAGATGTGCTCAAGTTTGAAGTTTGGAATCTAAATTTAACTGAAAGCTCTTTAATATTCTAATACATTGACCATAATCTATTTTCAAGTGTTGCAACTGTGATAGATTGTCAGTAGATTCAAGGAGGTTATTTAAATCTTCAAACTTCCTATTATGTTCAAGTGTTGCAGCTAAGACAGGTTAACAATGGAATCAGAGAGATTATTTAACCTCCACAAAATTCTAGTGGTGGACTCCCATTGGGGAGGCACTACCTATGGAGGGTAGCGCCTCCCTTCCATAGGAAACAAAGAAATTGTGAGCCAAAATTTGGAAAGGAAGGCTGCAAACAGTTCATTGCAGGAAGATATAATAATTTGGTGGTAAGTTATGTCAAGAGTCTAACATAGTAGGGGACAACCAAGAGAGCCTTTTCATTGTATGACTTCAGATAATCTTCATAAAAATATAATGTTGTTGGAATCTTGTGATTTTTATGCTATCAAGAACCAATAAAGGAAAGAATATTGTTGTGTTCACTGTCTACTCAAAACACTCAATGGAATAGGTAAGAATCTTCATGCAAAATGAAAATGGGATTCCTAAAGCATCTACATTGTAGACATAACATATGCATACAATGTACATAGCTCCTAGTATGAAGGTCTGAATCAAAGAGATAAATGTTGCAATACTCAGATAAACCACTGACATGCAGAAGGAAGGTGGGGTTGTTGGCATTGATGAGAGCACCATAGATCCATAAGATAATTTTAGCCCAAAAAAATGATAATTGAAGCATGTAACTATGATAATACAAATCAAGTGCAAAATAGTTGCTAGATAAACAAATCTGTTTCTAAAGGAAATTCCCACAATTGTATGAAGCAAGTGTTATATACAACAAATTCCAAAACAAAATTCATAATTTGGGGATATACAAGAAGGATGTCATTTGGAGCTAAATGGGTTATGGGAATCATTGTGATGCCCTGAAGAATATTGTTACATAGGCACCATATTATAGGGCGTGATTGGGACAACCCCCATCCCTTTTGATTTTTTTTTGCTGGGTTTCCAAACCAGAAATGACGACTCCATAAAATGTATTTTGATTTCATTTATTTGGTATAACAATATTATATATTAAATATATACATCAACATTGATAGTATGGTATAATTATATATACATATATATTAAATATATATATATATATAATCAAAATTTGACTCGATATATTTTAATTAAAAGACAAACGAAAATCCCCATCCTAAGCATAAAATATCCAATGCAAGGGTTTGCATAAATATATGTATATATATTTTAAAATAGGTAGGAAAGAACGTACAAATTTGTACAATCATGAGGATAAAAATCAACTTTTCAAAATACAATTAATTACTCTCACATTTCAAAATTAAAATGCATTGCAAAGGATTCAAAAAAAAAACCTAGAAATTGCCCTTTTGATTGAGTTTCCATTCTTCTTCTCTTTTCTCATCCTTGCCTTCCTAGGAATCACTTTCTATAGAATTTTCCTTTTCCACCTATATTTCTCTTCTTATTTCTATTTTTTTTTTTTAATCTTCTGAAATCTAAAACTTTTATTTGGCAGCTATTTTCAGTTATTTTTGCAGAGCAATTCAAGAAGAATATCAAGCTATTGTGTTTTCTCCTTCTTAATTTCCTCTTTTTAAAGGTTTTTCTTCCATTCCCAAGACCTAATCTTGAAAAGAATAAAATAAAAATAAAGTTTTCTTTTCAACTTCCTTAACTAATCTTGAAAATAGAAAATTAAGTAAAATCTATTTCATGCTCAATATTTATCCCCATTTAAATATTAATAAGAAATTCCTATTTTAATTACAAATGAGCATTCTTCCTCAAAAATAATAATTAAATAAGTCATTATAATTGCAATTTATTTCAAACATGTAGTATGGCAATAACATTTGTGTGATTTTATGTGTATCAAATGTAATATTAAAAACAAATCAAAACACACCGATAGAACATTATATCAAAACAAAAAATCAAATAAGAGAATGAAAACTCAGTCTTCTGTTCTTGATGTCGTCCTATCATCCTCTATCTCTAATGTTTTGTCGATTCCAGCTTGCTCTCATATTGTGTGCTAGGCTCAACAAACGGTCTTCCTAGAGAACGAGATTTGAAGATGAATGCATGCTAAGCAAAGATATGATTAACATGCTATGAATATTAAAATGAAAGACTACGAAATTATGATAGCTAAAGATGATAATGACAATGCTAAGATGTTAGAATGCTAGAATGCAAGTAATTTCTAATTGAACCAATGCTTGGATTTGCAGCGGTATTTATAGAGTTTTCAAAAGCTTCTGATTGGATGATGTGATCAATGGCTGTGAAAATTCCCGACAGATCGAACGGTCAAAGATGGATAAGACTAGAGAGAAAAATAGAAGAAAACATAAAGAAAGATTTGTTTCTTCTTTCATGTAAAAGATAAGATGAGATGATAAAGATGAATTGTAAAAATCATCTTTTTGTGAGATCGAAGAAAGATTTTGAAGATAAATAATGAATTTATCAAATTCATTATTCATTTATTGGTGACATGAAATATTTTCTTAATTAAATATTTAATTAAGATTTGAAGAATAATGGAGGAATTCATAATTAAATAAAATATTTAATTATGATTTGAAAAGATATGAAGGATATTTAATTAAATAAAAATATTTAATTAAAGATATGAAGAGATAATATGAGATGATAAAAATCATCTTTTTAGAATATTTTAGAAAGATTTAAGAAGATACATAATGAATTATAAACTCAATTATTTATTTATGGAAGAGATAAGATGAGATGATAAAAATCATCTTTTTAGAGGATTTTGGAAAGATTTAAGAAGATAAATAATGAATTATAAATTCAATTATTTATTTATGGAAGAGATAAGATGAGATGATAAAAAATCATCCTTTTAGAGGATTTTGGAAAGATTTAAGAAGATAAATAATGAATTATAAATTCAATTATTTATTTATGGGTGGAATGGAGATTTTTCTCAATTAAATAATCATTTAATTAAGATTTGAAGAATAATAAAAGATTTCATAATTAAATAAAATATTTAATTATGATTTGAAAAGATATGAAGGATATTAATTAAATAAAGATATTTAATTATTTTTTCTTTAAGAAATGACACGTAGATGAAATTAATTAAATAAAATATTTAATTAATTAGAAGAAAGATTTTGAATAGGAGAAAGGAAATATTTTAAATTTAATTAAATCAAAAGAATTAATTAAATTCAAAAGGTGATAATTAATTAAGATAAATAAAGGATATTTATTTAATTAATTAAGTAGACATATGAATGTGAAATAATTAAATAAAGTGAATTTATTTAATGAAGGTGGAAGAATAAAGTGAATGAACAATATAATTAAATTAACTAAATTTAATCATATGTAGAGGACTTTAGAGAAATTAATTAAATAATAAATATTTAATTAAATGCCAGGATTAATTAGACATGACCAATTTTATGCATATACATTTTTCCCCTGTAGTGCCCCTCCGTATCGGTTGTTCTAGACTTGTGTGTGAGTTTTTGTGTGTGCTTTATTGATACTGTGTTATTTGAATTTGTGAAAAATATCATATGTTTGTAGTCATGTTTAAATAATTAATTAAATCATAAGTGATTTGCAAGGTTATTTAAAATATGATTAGAAATTTAAAATAATAATCAATTAAATTAAATCAAATGATTTAGAACAAATGATCTAATTAAACTAATTCGTTAAAAGTAAAAGTGATATTGTTAGATAAATTGATTTAAATTGTTGTGTTAAATTGAAGATTATGAACAAAATAATCTTGAAAAGATAATTATTATAATAAGAAATTTAAATGGATAAGGAGATAGGAAGCTGAAGTGTTTTAAAGCAAGAAATGAAACTTCACCTATAGAGCATTTGGAAGTCGGAGAGAACTGGAGAATATGAAGAATAAATAAATAAATGTTGTAGTAGTTTACGAAAATATTAAATGTGTTTTGAAGAAAATTTTGCAAATAGTTGATTTTAATTATTTTAATGTGGAAGTAATTAATTAATAATGTATTGTGGAGATAATGAATATATATTCAAATAAAAGTTCAATTTTGTGGATTTAAATTTATTTATTTTTAATCATATGCATGAAAAAGGCAACAAAAGGAATTAGAGGATTAATAATTATTTTGAGTTATTTCTTGAGATGTGACTTTTGGTATTCTCAGGAAGAGGAAATGGAAGGGAATTTTTGTGTGTGATTTTATTTAGGGGATTTTTGTTGGTAGGGGGTTGTATTCTCTTTCCAACAGATTTTGGGGAAATTTGGCAGTCAATTTTCTGTTATAGTATTGCATTCTTTTATTATTCTGGGAATTCATTTGAAGATTGAAGTTTGAGGGAGGATCTTGGAGCTGCTGCTGGAAGGATTGGATCAACAAGAAGGATAAAGCTTCTACAGTTATCTACAGGCGCAGGATGCCAGGTTCTCCTTCTTCTTTTAAATTATCTTCTTTTTATAGCATCAAATGAAATAAGAATTCTTTGTTCTGGATTTGAAATTTAATACATGTAGAAAATTCTCGAATCCTTATAAATGTTTTGGACTGTGTCTGAATCAAGAAAATTTTACCAAGGTTTGGGATTTTAGTTGATTAAATGAAATTATTTGTTGGGTTTTGGATTGTTGTTTATTAAAATGAAGCTTTGGTTGGGATTCTGTAAATAAACAGTATTGCTGTGGTTTTGTTCTGGAAAATAAATAAATGGAAAAATAATCCCCTTACTGTGAATTTCTGGGTTTATATATATATATATATATATATATATATATATATTTCAAATACATTTCTACTGTAACCTATATTGTTGATTGTCATTCTCTGTTTTTGAATTATTTATAATACAATATATACATGTATATATATATATGTATATATATTAGATATATATATATACACACACACATATATATAAATAAATATTGAGTGTAAAATTTAATTCTTAAGTTTTGAATTGTCACCATATTAAATTTGTTTGAAATTATAAAAAAAAAATAATAAAAATAAAAAAAATTTGTAGACTGGGTGATGGTTCGGCCTTCGGCCGTACCCACCACCCATCCGGCAGTGGTACTGGAGCGGCAGCCTACGGGCTACCACGCCAGCCCGTCAGACTGCTGTGACAGTTCGTAGACTGTCCACGGCAGTCCGCCGGACTGCTGTGACAGTCCATAGACTGTCGCGGCCGGGCCCTTCAGCCATGCTTTTATATGGGATTTAATTCCCATTCAAAATAGCATCTTAATTGTTGTCTAAAACAAAAAATTTATATAAACTTTAATGCATGTTTAAACTATTATGAATATATACATATATATATATATACATTTATATATATTCAGTAATTTATGTAATTAGATTTCATTTATTTAATTGTTAATTTTATCAATTATTTATGTCTGTAATCAGTTTGATTATTTTTCTAATATGATCAAAATGAAATTTTATTCTAGTGAAGATATGGTAATAGAAAGGAACTTCTAACAATTTGTTAAATTGTGAACTTTGATAGGATAATTATAAGGGCAAATTGTGAATATATATTTATATCAGCATTGATTGTTTAATTCTTATTTTTGAAATATGTATAGGGTGGAAAAAGAATTTAATATAAAATCGAATAAGTTATCTTTTTATGAAGTTAAGCCTTGTAGACTTGTTGGATTCTTAGAAAAGATCTATTCTCTTTCTCTTTCCCTCCTCGAAAAGAATTAAAATAAATAGATATGTAGTGGTTTTAAAATGTATTTTTGGGTGTAAATTTATTTAGATAGATTTAAGATTTTAGGGTGGTAATTTCTAATAGGTAGTTCAAGTATTTAGAGTATTGTTATTATTGTCATTTTTAAAGTATAGACAATTGGTCTTAAATGGGTTTCACAATTAATTTAAATATTGGAAGTGAATGTTAAGTTAGTATGATGAAAGGAAAATGAAAATAATGTTTTGGACATAAGTAGTTATGAAATGATAATGAGTTAACTACCCAATTATTAAGTAGTTTACCATTTTGTTGATAAATGAAAGGGGAAATTTAAATGTATGGGAATGATTAGTGATTGATTAGGGTATTCTTGAATTGGATAGTTATTGGTGAATGGGATTTTAATCTTTTGAGAATTGACTTCCTTTATATTCATTTAATGGTTGATTTGTAAGCTCTCTTTATGGATAAGTCTTTTAGAATACTTGTGATGGTTATCATAAATTGTTTTAGTTAATGGAGTAATTTAGATGAGTAAGTTGTAAAGTTATTTAGTTCTGGTTGTTAATTGATTGGTTATTAAATATTGCTCTTGTTTGAATCTTTGGTTGTTGTTTATTATGCGAGTGTTTGGTGGAGTGATGTGTGGTTGAGTATTTAAGGTGTTCTTAAATTTGGTGCCTTGGATGCTTGGTTGAATGCTTTTACCTCTGTTGTTGAAGGATTGTTTTTGGATGGTTCCATGTTGGTGTGAATGCCTTTGGAGGTTAGTTTGATTCAAGGAATCCTTTGTCATTTAAATTTGTGTTGCAATGTAATTGGGAACTTGTATTTTGTTGATGAGTTGTGGGAAGTTGATCTTCTTGGATTTCTGATTTATTTTGTATCAAAGTTGTTTATGTGGTTTGGATGGGGTGGTTGATCTTATTTTAATGTATTCACTCATTATATTTGAATTGAAAATAGATCTGGTGGCCTTGCAATTATTGTTGTCATTGCTATGTTGTTGTTTTTATAAAGGTGATTTGCGTACCATCATAAGGGGGTTCTTGTGAGGAGAAAATTGAGGTCTCCCATGGAATGCCTAGTTGGTGGCTTTTGGTTTCATTAAGTGATTTCGTTGAATTAAAGGTTGATTTTTTTTTGCGTTTTCCTATTTGAGGTGACACCATTGTTGATTTGTGGATGGGTCTTGATGAATCTTCTCTCTTTTATGGCTTTTCTGAGTTACTCTCATATTTGAGGAAATTTTATCCTTGTGTTGGAATTATTGGAGAAATACTCATGTTGCTTCACTTTACCCTTGTTTGTGGGTTTTCATTCTTTTGGCTTCCAGAGGCTTGAGATGATTGAATTTTGATGTTCTCTCTCTTTATGTGCCCTTGATGTGGCAAGTGTTTTGGTTTCATGATTTTGAAAAGGGTTGTACGGGAATTGTTGAGACTTTGATTATGTATTTATAGCGAGATGGGTAATGCCTCGCATGTTTCTCTATTGTGATCTAATGTTCTTATTATGATGGTACAACCCTTGGTTTCTTGGTTGTTATGTTGTTGGGTCTCTAGGGAGAGTGGCTCCTCGTGGGGGCCAGCACCCTGTTTAAGGGGAAGGGCACAAGATAACCCACGAGTGAGTTAGTAATCAAGTGAAAACCTAATAATTAACTTAGGTGGGATGGGTAGTAATATCATTATAAGATTTAAAAATGGATGCCTCGTCTTCATTAGTGCTATCACAGACTAATGGAAGGCTGAGAAGGCGTGGTTGGCAAGGTCATGACCTCGTCTTCACGAGAGGTCTATGGCTCCGCATGAGTCACCCTATGGACCGGTGCCTCCAGTTGGGAGGAAGGGCACAGGATAGCCATAGATGGGGGCCAGCGCCTCCAGTTGGGAGGAAGAGTACAGGATAACCCATGTAGGACTATGCAATGACACTCTCCCCTAGTTGCCCATGTGTTTTACTTTATTGTGTTCCTCTGGAAGTAGGTTATGGGAGTTGGTTTAGATTGTTGTTTGAATTGATTTAAATTGATTATTGTTTTAATACATCTTTGGTATACTTTGTGGTTTTGTATGATCTCATTTATATTCGATTTACGGTCTCGTATTTTTATGATACTGTGATATAATGTTATTGTATTGTTTAATTAAAACTTGGAATTGTATTCATTAATGCAGTTTGATTTGGAAGTATTTCATGATTATCCTTTGGTTACTTGTTTACTGGTCATTGCTTTGATTTATGTAATGAGATTTATGATTTTAAGTTGTTTTGTTGACTCTTGGATGTTGTTGATTACGTCATTGTAATCCTTGAATTTTATGATACTTTTGTATGGTGTTGAGTCTTGTGGTTCCCTGCTTGGATGTTCTTGGTTGAGGTCTCTTTCTTGTTAGCTCCTAGCACGGGGGGTGGGTCTTCGGACTCACATGGTCGGGTGGAACATGCTAAGCACCCCATTGGGTCCCCAGTCGAGGATCGAGAGGTGCGGATTGGTGCGGTTGCAGCGACTCCAGAGTTGTACTTGTCTTGGAGCCAGTTATGATGCTTTGTATTCATCTATTTATTTGTATCATGTTATCTTGTGTATGGTTTCCATTTATGTTTGGAAACACTTTTGTATCATTGTACCTCTAGAACATTGTACTATAATGTAATGTTAAACTCGGTGTGATTATTGGCCATGGCAGTTGTTATTCATTATGTTGAGTTAATTATGTATATGTTGTACTTACTCAAATGGTTTCTTATCAATGATTATCATGTATGTGTTATATTTGTTAATGTTTATTTTTTTATGGATTATATCTTTGGATTTTATTCTTTATTGTCGTTGTGTGGATCTCAGTCTCGTAATGACTCCTCGTGTACCCCAAGGGATGTATGTGCTAATGAATCTACTTAAATGAAATTCATGGCATATCTTAATGTGTATTACATGTATGTTATGTTATTTAAAAAATAAAAAATAAAAAAATTGTGCTATAATTATTGTTTAATTGTCCTTTGAGGTTCGCACGATGGGGCGTTATAGCCCCTCTTTGAAGTGATGTGTGAAACTCATTGCTTCAAAGAAAATATTCCTGCTTTTGAAATTTGCTGCATTTGATTTTGCCCTTGGTTGGAAAATTTTAACTGATATGCCCTTAATTAAAAAAAAAGGTGCCTGATATGCCTTTTGATTTGAATTCGATATATTTTTTATTGAAAAAAATGCGGCTGGTATTGATGATGCCCCCTTAGGAGGTAAATCACTAATGATGAGAAAAATGTTGAGTTGATGATGAAATTCGGATGATGAGAGGGATATAGTGATTTAGCTCCCGATAATTGATGAAAGAATGATGATGTATATTGTTTCTTTGGTCAATAGATAGATAAATTGTCTTGTCATCATGTTGATATGGATATAAATGATGGAAGATCTGATAAATGATGAATTGATAACTTTGCTTCCCAAAATAGAAAACAAAGAGTAGATAGCTGATAACTTTGTTTCCATTGAATGAAAAAAAAAGAGTAGAATGATTGATATGACTTCTGATAAATTTTCTTTCTGCGATAGAAAAAAAATAGTAGATGATGTGATTGAAAACATATTTACATTTGTGACCGAAGTACAAAGAGGAAGATGATTTGATTGTTGATAAGTTTGCTTTCCTGAAAAAGAGAACAAATAGTAAATGATGATAGAGTAGATTGATTTGATATTCAGATAGATAGATTTTGCATTGATTTCATGATATGAGTCACTTAGATAGAGCATTTGTTATGGTAAACTGATATGATGCACTTATATGGGTCATTGATAGGGATCATTGATAGATAGATATGGGTTGTGATTGCATGATATGAGGCATTGATAGATAGATCACATGATATGAGTCATTGATAGATAGAGATATTTAGATTGACCTTTGCATAGTTGAGATGTGTCAGGAATACATAGAAATCCTGGGGCAAGAGGTGCAGGAGGCGGTGGACTTCCAAAAATGATAGATTTCCAAGGAGGCTAAGCATTATCAAATCAGATACGAGGATTTGTGCCCTCCTGACCGCAGAGAGCCTTACCCTAGATCCCACAGTAGATCCAGGAATAGATCATGGACTACGAGACACAACAGAGGGGTCATAGGGCTGCGACAAGATCCTGACATAGGGGGTAGTGGTAGGCCACCATCCTCTAGACCAGCTCTATCAGGGGGAACCACTAGCCAACCTTGATATGTGATTTTTTTTTATTGATGTAGTATTATGGATGTACTTCACATATGTATATCATTTTTGGAGCATGTACATTGTTTTTAATCATATCTTATGTATCTCTATAGACTTTTCAGTTTCATTGGACATTGGACATTTGTATGTATTTTTGATGAGCGATGATATGCAATGGCAATGAGTTTTGATGATGTGCATTTTTTATGTGATGATGTGATGATGATATGGATATGGATATGTTTGTATATGTTATGAGATGGATTTGTGATGCTTTTGATGGTTTGATGACTAACATGATATGTAGGATGATTCATGCTATGATTACAATTTGTGATGTGTACTAATGATGTCATGTGGGTGGATGACCTAGGATGTTTGGTTATGAGAGTGTGCACAGAGATATATGATATGTTTATGAAAAATGATGTGGAAATGTAATGTATGCATGGAATGTTTGTTTTTGGATTTTTCAAATGCAGTGAATAATGATGATTACATGAAAAATGAATGGTTATGTTTATGTATATGAGATGCATCATGAATGTGTAGTATGTATATGAATTAGGAAAATATTTGAAATGATATGTGAGATGGGTCAAATGTTATGTGAAAAATGGCATGATATATAAATAATATGAAAATGATAGATGGGTAAAGATATGATATGAATGTAATGTGACTAATGATAAATGATATGAATAATGATATGAAGTGAAATGATTAATAATAATGAAATATGTGATAAGATGATAAATGGTATGTAATGAAATGAGATGAAACAAATGAAATGATAAGTGAAATGAAATAGATTATGAAATGATGACACAAAGATAAAATATGATAATGAAATGGTAATAAAGATGATAAATGGTATGCAACTGTGTAGAATGAAAATGAAATGGATATGAAAATGATAAGTAAGATGTTAATGATATGAAAACGATAGATAATATGAAAATGAAAGTGATATGAAAATACCTAATGAATAATGAATGATATGAAATGATAAAGGATCAAAATGATATGATAATGAATGATAAATGATAAACTATATGATATGTACAGGGCCTAGATGAAATGATAGTGATTAATGAAATGATGATGAAGAAATATGATGATGAAACAAATGTCTAAATGTCCTCCACAAATAGTCCAAAGAGACATGACAGCCATTGATGTTTTTGTTCAGCCTTTCAAAAATATGATGCAAATCCAGTATGCAGATATATACATTGATCTAAATGAAATGCAACTAAATGAAACCAACTGTTTGTTGAGCCTTTTGTTAGCTTTCTTGAATCATCATAGAGCGTTTTTAAATGTTGGAAGTATGTACAAGCATCAAAGGGGAAATTAGCACCAATGATGACCTAAGTACAACTTTCATGGTTTTTGATATAGCAAGTGAACACAAGCATTGAGGTATAATTGAACGGAGATGACTTGAGCATTTCTTGCATAAACAGACAAAGATTAACCACTTTCTGATGTAAATGTGGAACTATCATCAATGATACACTGTAGAAATCATGTCTCGTGACATATTTGCACCAAATTGATAGTTAACCTTAAGACAATAGACAAAGAAAAATCATCCTCTTTCCTCACCACTCTAGTTTAGTACATCATCAAGTGTGCTCTAGAGAGATGATATCAAAAAATCAAACAACCATTGTTCAAAATATAATACTGGTATTCTAAACATTATTCAGATTTTAGATCATCTAGATATGAGTCATGATATGGTATTTGCTAATAATAGTTGTGATATGGATCAATGATTGGATAGTTGTTCATAGGATTTGATTGTTTGTTTGCATGATTGGATTCTATGTTATTGTCTCGTTGTTTTGGTAGAACCTGAAAGTTGATTTCCCCTAGTATTGTCAATGTTTGCCCCCAGTATTGACACAACTTGCTGAAATAGATATGTACAATGATCAAGCCATGGTAAGACATTATCGCTCTAGGAAAATGATGGCAATATGATGCTGATACGATTCTAAGATGATGGTGAAAAGATGCATGAAATGAAGGCTGAGAAGCTAGGTGCAGAACATGAACTAATAGATGGAGGGCTACAAATAACGTTTGTTTGCCACATTTTCACTATCTATCTTTATTGCATTTTTCTGATTTCTTTTTCATTTTTTGTATTTTTCTTGTCAATAGACTGCTTGTTGCCAGGTTTTCATCCTATGACAATTTTTTTTATTTTTTTAGATTTTGATGTTTTTATTTTGATTTTGATTTTTTGGATTTTGATGTTTTTTTGATTTTTTTTTTTTGGTTTTTGATGTTTTTTTATTTTTTGGATTTTGATATTTTTTGATATTTTTTGTTTTTTTCAAGGACATTTAAGATGGAATGGGATGACCAATTGAAGAAACAAGATGCCCCACAATATAAGAGAAGATGCATGATGAAGGATATGGTATGGAAGATTTGGATGAAGTGAATATGATAAGATGCATGATTTTCAAGAAGATCCTTAACCTTGTCAAGATCAAAGGTGAAATGAGGATAATGACCATGAATGATAAGAGAAAAATGGAAGATAGTATATGGATAGGGAGATGGATATGAAAGATAATATTTGCATGATAGGGGAATGGAGGAATGGTTTAAGCATCAAGTTTCACAACTAATATCCCTCGAATATGTGCTCTAATAGACCATGGGAATGGGAATTAGACTTATAAATGTTGGCATGATAGTAGAAGCTAAGGCCTTATTCAAAGCTTTGAATTAAATGAGGAGAATGGGGATTGGATGTTGGATAATGATAGGAGGTTGGAAGGCTTGGTGATGGATAGATGGAAAGGATGGCAAGTTTAACATTGGCACACACCTTGAAGGGTGATGGAGTGATGGAGGAAAAATGGATTTGGAAGGTGATATTTTTTTAGATAGGAGATGAGGAGAAGCTTTTGGATTAGCCAATTTGGATGCCAATTTTGATTTTATTGCTTCTATGAGAATTTTAGGAATCCACATGACTTTTGATTTTGATATTTTCTTTATGGGCCTTTGTGTCCTTTTGAATTTTTCTTTTTCTTTGATGGGCCTTTGTAGCCTTTTGAATTTTTCTTTTGATTTTTGGATCGAATTTTCTTTTATTTTTGCATGACTCTTCAAGGAGACATGTTGATCCTTTGATACATGTGGATTTTTATATTGAAGCTTTTGACATTTGGCACCCAAATTTCTTCCAAAAGCAATGGGAGGAGTGTATTGAGATGACTGATATGGAGGTATGATGGATGAGTTAATGTAGGAAGAATTTTGAAAGTGGATCAAGGATGTGTGCCTTTGTTGTTCTTGAAGAATAGGAGATGGAGAAATGTGGGACTCTAATATGGATGGAAGGGTTGATGAGCTAGGGTTGGGATGATAAGGACCAAGGATGGATGATTTGATGAACTAGGATAAGGACCTAGGATAGATGGAAGGTTTGATGAACTAGGATAAGGACCTAGGATAGATGGAGTTTTTGATGGACTAGGATAAGGACCTAGGATGGATGGAGAGTTTGATGGACTAGGATACCTAGGTTGAGCATGAGGATATGGATGTGCTTGAACAGAAAGGGGTTATAGGATACCTTGCTCATGAAGGCCTAAGCCTTTGCCTTTGTAATTCATAATTTCACACATTCGTTTACCCATGGGATATGAATTGTTTGTGAAACAAGATGTGATTCCATTTTGAGGAGGATATGATATGGATGAAAGGATAGTTTTTGGAAGTAAACTGGAGTGGATAAAGGTGGAGGATCCCAATTTATAGGTGTGGGGTTCATGGATGGCTTGAAGAGGTGTGAGAGGTTCTTGACATGAGGATAATGGGATACTTTGATCTTGACTAGGAAAATAATCGTTAGATGAAGGAGATGGAGTAGCTTGATCATCGGATGGAAGGAAATCTTTGAATAGGATGGGAGAATTGTTCTACTCTTGGGATGTGATGGAATCATAAGAGAGTATGGATTCATTGAATGAGGTGGATGGAGAACTTGGAAGAACATTTTGTTCTTGAGATGGAAGAGGATTATCATAGGTGAATAATGAAAGGAGGGGATCATCATATGGTTCTTGAGAGATGGGATCTTGATCAAAGATAGGAAGGGTTTGTAGAATGTTTTGATCGAGATGTGTAGATTGAAATGAATCATTGGATGTAGAGGATATGATAGAAGAAGGTGATTGAATGGAATCATTATCTTGGGTGAAAGAATAGTGAGGTTAATTTTGAATTATGGGGGATGAAGATAAATGCATGACATGACAATATTTGTCAATTTTATTTGATGGCTTAGATTTGGGCTTCTCATTTAACCTTTGTAAAAATTCAAAAACATTGAATTTGGATGATGTTGTTTTTGGAGGAGAAGAGGTTACATTCATATTTCCATCAAAGGAATTCTTAGTTGTGCCCCCTTGTATTTCCTTGATTTTCCTTTGGAGTGATCTTATTTGTTGGGTAAGAGTACTAAGATCATTTAAGGGAGTTTCAGTCTTTTTAGGATCTTCCTTAATTTTCTCCATATCGCAGTCAGAGGGAAATTTGGTACCTTGGTTTTCCAATAAAAGAAAGTAGCCTTCTTTATTTCGCTCTAAGATCTTGTTCAAAATTATGTGAAAATGTGGATCCTGTTCAACTTCTTGAATCATTTCATTGGTTATTTCATCATTTGAACTATTCCCAGTATGAAACCTATGAAAAGGATTTTCTTCCCTATCACCCATGTTGTAAAGTGGATCTCTTCTTTTGTCTTCTTCTTTGTGTTTTTTTTTGGGACCATGTGACAACAAGCATATGCTTTTGAAATGTTCTTCTAAACTTAGATCACAAGTTTGAGAAGTGCACAAATGATGATGTCTTGATCTGATAAGATGAAAATCCTATGATATGATCAAATGATGTTTCTAACTCTTGATTGTGGCTTCCAAGATGAAAGGATATCATAATCCTATTGGGGAAGTTGAATCAATAATTAGAAACTTTTTTGAAAAGAAGCACTTTTTGAGATTTGATCCTAGTCCCAAAAAATGATAAGTGTATCAAATAGCCTAGTTTGTTTTCAAGATCAGTGAATGATTTGGCTGGGATGAGTGGGATATTCAATTGAGGGTTGCGGTATGAAATCAAACTCAAGAGGTTGATTGTGATTGTCATTGAGATAGAACTATTCTTTGGAAATAGTCTTGGCAATACAAAGGCTCTACAACGTACTCGCCAGTAAATCCCCTAACAAAATCTTGGTACATATGAAGGAGCAAGACGTTTCAACTCTTGTAAATGAATTTTCTTTGTTGCAAAGTCTTTTTGTAACCTAAATGTTTCTTAGGTTTCTTGATCCTATTGGCAATCAACTTCCTAACAAACATGGTGGATTTCAAATCTCTAAGCATAGAAGATATCAGGGATGTAGCTAGTCCAATGATGGTAGAAACTCAGATTCTGGTAGAAAGGCTGATGCAATCAAATTCTTAGTGCTTTCTTGGATGATCTTAATCTGATTTAACATGAGGAAAACATAGCAAACACTTTGAAAATAGTTGATCTTTTAAGCCCTAAACATTGAGTGTATGTTCAATTTTTTTTTCAAGAAATGTTTTCATGGGTTTTTGCATAGAACAGACAATTCAGAAAGACTCACTCTTAGTACTCAAGTAGGTCATCATAATAATTAATAGCCCACATCTTAGAACTGTGTCAACTCACACAGCCATGTCACCCTCGAAGGGGCACCCGTGTTTTTGTCTTTTCCAGGCATGTACTCAGAGTGACATAAGTGGATACTGGATCTCCTGAGCAAATGGTCCTTGGTAGTTATATGGTGAGTGTCTTGGGGGCAGATTCTTCCCTCCGTTTGCACTGTGATTATTAAGATGTTTGGAAACTAACACAGTTGGCTACTACACTAGGTTCATAGTAAGGGTTTTCGTTTGGTGCGGCAATAATAAACTCCCTCTGGAGACCTCCCAACCTTTAGAACAAAGGCTTTGGGGATGGTTATCTTGCACACTACCAGAAAAAGTGGGATTCTCCATATTTGCTTTAAATTTTATAGTGGGGTGGAATAGCTTAGCTTTGGCTTGAACCCACTTGGGTCGTTCCTCTTTGGGTGAGTAATTTTTCCCACAAGAGCAGGCCCTCTAAAGGATGTAATAAAGCATTAAAATTGCAGAAGATGAAAAGGAAAGTCTGGTATTCTAATCACCCAGTTAAGGGGAGAGAATAGATCTATTTCCATAAACAAAGCAAACAATGTTCTTTTTAAAGCCCAAATGACAATGATTTAATCTGTGTGAAGACGTTGCTTCACAACAAGCATGAGATTCATTTTAACCACAAAATTAATGTGTGGTGACTACCTTAGGATTGCTTCATTTTAAATTCCATGTCTATCCTAGGATTGGTTCATTTTAAATTATTGTGTCTACCCTAGGATTGGTTCATTTTAAATCGATGTGTCTACCCTAGGGTTGCTTCTTTTTAACAAAAAAAAAAAGCTATATTTGTGGAAGGCGTTAGACTCAAAACTTTGTTTAGTTACAACTTGCATGCGCTAAAATATCATATATATGCACTAAAACAAATAGTCTATGCGCTAAAACATAACCCATAAGCGCTGCAGAAAATACTAAATGCGCTAATCTAAGAATGCCAAAATTTATTTTTTTAGAACTTTAAATGAAGTGAGCTAAATGGACGTGCCTTTTTGTTTCCTAGATGCGTCATTATGTTCCCTAGATGCACTTAAACAGTTCCTGGATGCAATGAAAGACCTACAAAAGCGTTGAAAGAAGCCTTGGATGCGCTAAATAAACCCATGTATGCACTAAATAAACAATTTTTTTTGAAAAGCCAAACTTCAGAACGTGAAAACCTGCAAAGTAGATGTTAAAAATGGGGCAAAAGCCCCATGGTGGGCGCCAGAAAATGTGCGATCGATTTTTGGAAGTGTATCAAATGTAATATTAAAAATAAATCAAAACACACCAATAGAACATTATATCAAAATATAAAATTAAATAAGAGAATGCAAACTCAATCTTCTATTCTTGATGCCATCCTATCGTCCTCTATCTCCAATGTTTTGTCGATTCCAGCTTGCTCTTAGATTGTGTGCTAGGCTCAACAAACGGTCTTTCTAGAGAACAAGATTTGAAGATGAATGCATGCTAAGCTAAGATATGATTAACATGCTATGAATATTAAAATGAAAGATTACGAAATTATGAAAGCTAAAGATGATAATGACAATGCTAAGATGCTAGAATGCTAGAATGCAAGTAATTTCTAATTGAACCAATACTTGGATTTGCAGCGGTATTTATAGAGTTTTCAAAAGCTTTTGATTGGATGATGTGATCAATGGCTATGAAAATTCATGGTAGATCGAACGGTCGAAGATGGATAAGACTGGAGAGAAAAATAGAAGAAAATAGAAAGCAGGATTTGTTTCTTCTTTCATGTAAAAGATAAGATGAGATGATAAAGATGAATTGTAAAAATCATCTTTTTGTGAGATTGAAGAAAGATTTTGAAGATAAATAATGAATTTATCAAATTCATTATTCATTTATTGGTGACATGAAATATTTTCTTAATTAAATATTTAATTAAGATTTGAAGAATAATGGAGGATTTCATTTAATTATGATTTGAAAAGATATGAAGGATATTTAATTAAATAAAGATATTTAATTAAAGATATGAAGAGATAATATGAGACGATAAAAATCATATTTTTAGAATATTTTGGAAAGATTTAAGAAGATAAATAATGAATTATAAATTCAATTATTTATTTATGGGTGGCATGGAGATTTTTCTCAATTGAATAATCATTTAATTAAGATTTGAAGAATAATAAAAGATTTCATAATTAAATAAAATATTTAATTATGATTTGAAAAGATATGAAGGATATTAATTAAATAAAGATATTTAATTAAATTTTTCTAAGAAATGACATGTAGATAAAATTAATTAAATAAAATATTTAATTAATTAGAAAAAAGATTTTGAATAGGAGAAATGAAATATTTTAAATTTAATTAAATCAAAAGACTTAATTAAATTCAAAAGGTGATAATTAATTAAGATAAATAAATGATATTTATTTAATTAATTAAGTAGACATATGAATGTGAAATAATTAAATAAAGTGAATTTATTTAATGAAGGTGGAAGAATAAAGTGAATTAACAATATAATTAAATTAACTAAATTTAATCATATGTAGAGGACTTTAAAGAAATTAATTAAATAATAAATATTTAATTAAATGTCAGGATTAATTAGACATGACCAATTTTATGCATATACAACATTCAATTACAATCATATTGATTTCTCAAAATAACAAAGCTTATCATTTAATTAAATTGTAACAGAAATAGTTATCCTAAATAAATAATACAGAAATATCCTTTAATTGCAATTTAAATATTTGTTCCAAATAATTAATAAAGAAATATCATTCAATTGTAATTAAAATAGTTATTCACATAACAAGAATTATCCTTTATTTGCAAAAATAAAATCTATAGTTAAATTATAATAAATTCATTTTTGTTTCATTGCACTTTTATTCTCCTACGAATTAATTTAATTAATCATTCAGAAATACAAACAATACATTCATTCACTAAATTAAATATGAATGCATTAAAATAGTATTATTGAATTATAAATTGCTTATTGAAAATAGGGGTCGTGATAGTATGATGTGTGAGTAGATAAAAGAGTGTGAATGTGTGAATAGACAAAAGAGTGTGAAGGAAGGAATAATTTGTTTTGGAAAAAGGTTGTGTGAAGGTTATGGAAGGAAGGTGTGTAGAAGATTCTCGATTGGATTTGGTGTAGACAGAAATTATGCTCTTAACCGGAACTAAACTCATGCATATGTAGATGCAACTTCGTCAGTTCACTTTTGTTAGTGAGACCATTTTGTAATCTGTTGTTTTGTATTTAGGCAGTGAGCCCACTAGTAGTGAGCCACCCTATAGTGAGCATTCTGGTAGTGAGCCTTTTTGTAAAATTACCTTAACCGGTGTCACCTTAATTTGTGTTCTATAATTGAGAATTAACATTCTCCTTGGTTTTTCCCTTCTTGGGTGTCCACATAATTTTGGTGTTCATTGTGCATGGTGTTGTTATGTGCTTTCATGTTCTTATATGTTCGATGCTTATCTGATTAATTTAAGTTGGCTCTAGATTAATCAAAGTTAAGAAAAATATTTTGGATAACCGATTCACCCCCCTCCCAGTTATCTAGACTGTTCGACATTCCCAACATGGCTTCTTTGGGACATGTATTTTTCACCTTCAATGGTAGAAAAACTCTTGTCCTAGCTCAAAGGGATGACATACTAGTGGTTCCCTAAGGAGTATATCATATTTCACTAAAGAAACAATAACCACTCCTATAGAGCATATGCAAGATATTGTTAACGTATGTTTTATCCATAACATTACTGAAGAGAATATGGATATGATAGTCTTAGCTAATTCCTTGAAGGGAAAGGCATTACATTGGCATAAAGGGTTGCTGCCTAATTTTATAAATGACTAGGATGAGCTATGTGAAAAACTTGGAAAACAATTTTGAGGACAAGAGTGATCACTTGTCACTCATTGGATAAGTGACCATAATCAAGATGGATCCTCATAAATTCAAGGGATATCTCAAATTTAGATTTCAAAAAATTGGGATAGGATCCCTTCCTTAATTAAATCTTCCACAAATCATGCCTTGTATAATTTGAGAGCTCATTATAATGATGTCATTATTGTGATACAATCCATAGGAGGGAAAATATACTAAATTCTTATGACATTGCAATAAGGGAAGAAAATTGTTTGATATAGGTTGGAAAAATAGCTCCAAGACATCAAATGTCTTTATTCCTAGAAATCCTACCTAAATAGCTCATCTAGGCACCACTTCTGATTGCATCGACCAGTCAACCATTTGCTTCTAATACCCCTTAAAATGAATTGCATGAGGTAAAAACCCTATTAGAGAATTTTGGAAATAAATTTATGATGATAAAGAGGCAACACGCCAAAAATAATAGGCCATACTAGTCCCAAAATAAATCTTACCTATAGTTCCCCTCTGTGTTTGCTTGGGATGTGTAGGTAGTCTAGCTAAAGAATCTGAAGAGGAAGATGGAACAAGAGCTTTTGATGGTACTTTTGTGAGTATGATGCACATTGTTTTGTTATTATTATGATGCAGAGATTTATTGAGTAGTTAAGTGATGTAGTAGAATGTTGTGAGGATACGTGGAAAGGGTGACATCATACCATTGAATATATGGGGACATACGAGAATGAGATACGATTGCTAGAGTTCCTTTTCTATCACCTCGGCTATTATGAATGTGTACTCTAATTTGTATGTTTGAGTGAATAGGTACAGGACATCGGCTCCACCTGGATTCATAGGTCTGAGCGTGTCCACTACTCAAGAACAATGTTGATTGGGAGATAGTAACTGGTTAACCTTGTCAAACCTTTACTCTAACACAGTGTGTCGTCAGTCTGTGTGTTGGTCATGTTCCTTATCCATGTTGGTCTTGGTATTTTATTTATCGTGCAAGTTTAATTGTAAGGATTAAATTATATGTTGTGATTAAGTATTTAATTAGTATGGAGATCTTGGTATAAATTAATTAATTAATTAATTTAAAGTTATATTATAAAGTAATTTTAATTATTAGATCAAATATGATTTAAATAAATAAGTGATTTAAATGTGATTTGAATTAAATAAATTACTTTTAATTTCAAATGCATGTATTGGGAAAAGATCTTAGAAATATCTTGGTTGTTAAAGAAAAAATATTTGTTGTGTTAACTAGAAGTTAGAAGGTTTTGTTTTCTAATTTTTTTAAAATTGATTTCCGGAGGGATTGATGGAAAATTGTGAGAAAAAGAAGAAGTTGTTTTCACGGGAAATAAAAGAAAGAGAGTGGTTTTTGGAAATGGGAGAATTGTTTTGAGGTTTGAGGAAATTGTGAATCTTAGAATCTCTCTGATAAATTTAGGAATCTAGAATCTAGTTTGTTGTAAATTCTTGGTTGTGGATTATATTTTGTTCTTTGGGAAGTGGCAATTCTTCTAGAGGAAACTTTGGCAATTGAAGATTAAAGGAAGCTCGACATCAATCTTCGAATCGTCAGATCTTCTAGAACAAGTTCCTTATTGCTTTGTAAATTTTAATTTGAAACAAATATTTAATTTTATTGTATTGCAAATTGGAAAAGAATTAAAGATGAATTCTTTTATTTTAGAAGCTTTTGTTTTTGAAAGAAATTGTCGTGAATGTTGAGCCTCTGTAGAAAACAATTTAGATCCTCTATGTAAATTGATTATTTGAAATAGATTTATGCTAAAGGAAATTATAGATAAATCTTAGAGCCTCTGTGAAAATGGAATTGAAATTGTAGGAATTTGTAATCCTTTGTGTCAAGATTATTATTCTTCTCTACATAAAATAATAAATTTTCGTGAAAGATTTAGATCTTTGTAAGAAATTATTTTTAACACAATAAATAATTCAAAAGAAAATATTTTGGAATTTAGGAAACCTTTGTAAATTTGTGAATATTTCCTGTAGAAAAAGTTTTATGAATAACTTCATGTAGGGAAAATTGTAAAAAAAAACAATGGAGAGAGAGTTACTAAATTAATCATAACTAAAAATTTACAAACTGGGTATGACTATTTTTTTATATGTGTTAAAAGACATGGTGGCCCACCTTCAGTAAAAATTTCAGAGAAACTCAGATCCGAAATCGAAAGTTATTAAAGTTACAACAGATTGGTTTTATGTTTAATATTGTTTGAAAAATGTAAATTAATATATATATATATAGAAAAATTTACATATAATTTTAGAATATTTAAATAATATATTTAAATATAAATATTTATATGTATTTTTAAATAGGTGCATGCACATGCACAATTTAGATATATTAATATGAAATATTTTATTAAAAAGAATTGATGTTTATTATTATGTGTGATTGAGTAAATTGAAGTTAAACAATTAGTTTTGGTTTCTTATTTCTATTGTAAATAAAATTATAATTTAAATGATTTATTTCACGCAGTGTGATTATTTGAATTGGATTATGTAATTAGATAATATATATATATATTTAAATATATATATCTATTTAAAAAGGGTATTTATTTAGATGGATTTTATTGCTTTAAGTGCATGCAAGCATAAATTGTTAACTTTAAATGATTGATTATTCTAATTGTAGATTTGAGTTAATTAGTTTGAGTAGTGAAAATAAAAGTTAAACATTTAATTTTTATTTCGTTGTTGATTTATTAATTAGAATTAAGCTTAAATGATGTATTTTAATTATGAGATATTGATCTATTGGATTTAGGAAATTTGAATGGTAGTGATTTTAATTACATGTATTTCTGTAATTGTGAATTGGGGGGATATTTGTTGTTGAGAAAGTGTAAGTCTTCCAGAGGTTGTAAAATTATGAAAGGGTTGTTGTGTCCGTTTTTCACCCTTTGAGATTTCCTTGGGTAGTGCACGTATTTGGGATTCAGTATTTGACATCCGTAGAGATGTGTTACCTCTTGAGATGTGGTAGTTATTTGTTATCAATTTTAGTGCATTGTCTACCCTTGGGTTGTGGAATAAGTTATTGTGTTGTCAATAGGGGAATGGAAAAATTGTTATCTTGTCTTCTTGAAAGATAATCGATTTTGCACTGGTGTGCATGTGGGGCCAGAGTTCGTAAGAGGTTACTAGGATAACCCAGAATGGGGGCTGGGACCTGGGAAGATCTCTTTTGGATAACCAATGCAACCTTTGTGATAAAAATCCTCCTATGACAATAGTCGATTATATTGTGCAGTGGTTGTACTTGATTTTTTGATTCTGGAAGCAATATAACCCTATGTTTTATATTTATTGGTACAGTGTGGTTTTGTACTTTGCCTGTGTCTAGAGGTAGTAGGTTAGTCTTGGTTACCTGTTACTATCTCCTAGCACGGGGTTGGTCCTACGAGTACCACATGGCTGGGTGGCATGCACCTTACACTATTGGGTTTTCTCTTCATGTTCATGATGGTGGGATCTTCTAGTCTAAGGAGCTCATGTGTTTCTATGGATTTGTACTTCTCTTATATTCATTGTAATAGTGGACACTATATATTGTATTCCTTATTTGTAATCAAGGAGGATTCCTTGTGTTGTAATTGTAACATTATGTATGATCTATTCATCATTGGATTAAATGGTATATATTTTTTATATGGTGTTGTATCTGTGGAAATATGTTCATTACTTTTCTTTGTGTTAGATTTAATATGAAATGGTGAATGCTTTGTTGTACGATGTTATCATGAGTTAATTCTATATACTATGTTTTAGAATAATTTTTTAAGTTTTGAAATTCACATGTAGATGCGTTGTGTAGCCTAGAGGATATATGTGTTAGAGTAGGTTACTTTACTCATCATTGCTACTCTTTTTAAGGAAAAAAATTAGTTGTGCTTCCACAGTGTTGCATCATCCTCTAGGTTGTGGGATGAGGTTTTACATTACCAACCAAACATGCAACCATACCAAGGGAAAAACTAATGGAATTTCACTAGGCCCTTGAACACCATCAATACAACTACTATTTTCACATCAAAGGGCATTGTTCCAATGCAAAATAATATGGATCAAGAACATGAGTGGTTCCACTCACACAATCAATCACACAATCAAATCTTATGTCAAAATGAAAAGTTTGGTCAAGCTTTGATGGTTTAAAATACACTAGCTTCATAAAAAAAAATTTAAATATCTTAGGTAGTAGTTGAGAGGAAAGAAAAAATGTAGAGTGATTCTACATTGGTAAATTTTCACGAGGAAAAATTTTGTTGCATAAATTTTTTTACTAATTTGGACAAGAGTGCCGATTAAATGGCCCAAGAACATAAGGTTAAACAAAATAGAAATTGAAGATGAAACATCTCCCAAAGTTGGTTAGACATCAACTTCCCAAACATCTCAAGGAGTTGCACGTGTAAGTATGTAACAAATATAGCCAACATACAATTGAGTCAAGATGTTAGCAAGGATAATAAGACACAAGATAAACCTCAAACCAACTAGATAGCAAGAGTAGACCCTGCTATTGCAAAATTTTTGTTGAGGATTAGTCACACACATTTCAAAATTGTAGAGTAGATGAAGAAGGCTAGCCTAAATGTTACCATGTAGATTTGGTGCAAGAAGCATTAGAAGGACTCAACAAAAAAGGAGGTGTTTTAGAAAAGGAAGGAACAAAAAATCCAATCAACCTCATCCAACTAAAGGAAGAAGGAAATAAAAGAAAAAAATAATCCACCTCCCTTTTACATGTATTTGATTATTGGAGACCTTCTAGTCCATAATTGTATGATTGATTCAGGAGCTAGCAACTTTATTATTTCTAAGAAAATAACTGATATTATTGGAATTAAATATGATAATGTGTCTAAAGGAGTAGTGAAATTAGATGACACTGATGTTAAGATAGTAAGGGTAATTAAAGACAAGAGATTAATATTACATGCATGCCCTTGTTGCATATTTTTGAAAGATATATTTGGTCATAGACCTCCTTGCATTATTTTCCATTTGTTTGTCTAGGGATTTCACTGCCATGATAGGAGGGTACTTTCCTTTGAATGGTCTCATATGTTATTGAGAACAAGGTATGGTACAAAGGTGACCATAAAGCTTGAACCTATCGTAAAACATCACATTGAACCCTACACTCCTAGCCTTGTCAACATGAAATATACATTGCATGACCTTGAGGGAGAGTGTGATGTTCATGAGTTTTCTTCCCTTTTTGAGGAGGTCCCTAATTGCTATCTAGATTAGTGGAGTAATTATTTTTAATTTTTTTCATATAATGAGGTAGAGGAGACTAGGCTAGGCACCTATTAGATACATGAGGATAATAATCCTATCCCCAACCTTATGAATGTTCAAGAAGACACAAAGGGTCTATAGAAATTAGTTTTTGATGGCTCAAGAATAAAAAATGGTGTCAATGTTGGTGTAATGATAGTGTCTCCCAACAAATAAAAGTATTATTTTTTATTCAAAATTCAGTTTAGTTTCACTAACAATGTAGTTGAGTATGAAGCTCTAATCTAAGGTCTTCAACTTGCACATAAGAGGGAAAAAAAATTGCAAGTATTTGGGAATAGAGAGTTGGTTGTACATTATATTAGAGCTCAAAGCATGATGAGGAACTATTTTTTGAAGGCCTACAAGCATAGGGTATGGGACCTAATTTAAGGATTTGAAGTATTTGACATAAGACTTGTTGTGAGGCCTATTATCCTAGACAACTAGAAAAATTGGCAAGTAGTTGAGAATGATCTATAGATATTCAAATTCCTACAAGAGGAAGAGTTCTCTAGAAAAAATAAATCCAAAATATAGCAATAATATGGAGACCAAATCAAGTAGCTAAACACAAATAAGTTGCAAAAGGGTCTCATCACTCTAGAGGGAATTTTCAACTTAGATGACCAAATGAGAAATAAGAGGATGAACCTAGTTGCAAAGAAAGGGGAAGACAAGAAAGTAATTATAAGAAAAGAGAAATATTTGAAGCTGAGAAAGGTATAATCTTAATCTAATCAAAAAAGTTTCATTAGGATTATTAACCCCAAAATCGAGCCCTTGATAAGGAAGCAATTGACCAAATTGATAGAAGTAAAAATCAATTTCCCCATCAAGCATTCTTCTTAGGTGAAAAAATTAGTCCCTATGAGAAAGAATAATGGGGAGATAAGATTGTGTATATACTTTAAAGACCTCAATATAGCCTCTCTTAAATAACACTATCCCCTCCATTCAATGGATTAATTTTTTCAAAAGGTAAGTGTCTTAGAAAGGTTTTCTTTCTTGGATAGGTACTTAGGCTATAATATATATTTTTTGAATGAACAAGACAACTGAGAGGGGGTGAATCAATTGTATCTAATCAAAACATCAAAAACCATCAATAGTAATCAGATCCACACAGATTCATTAACCCCTTATTCTATTATAATGATTAAACATGAAGCAAAGATAACAAAAAATGAAATAACAACACCATACACAAGAGAACACCAGATTTACGTGGAAAACCCAATGAGGGAAAAAATATAGTGAGGATTAGCTCACAATATAAGTAATTGAAAAATCGGCACAAGAGCTCATTGCTAGAATATGACACACTATCCAAAAAGGCTCACAACTAGGGCTCACTACCACATAAATAAATACAAGAAGATAGAAGAGAGATGTTATACAAAGAACACTTTCTCAATGCAACAAGGAATCCATCACAATGCTCCAACACATTTGTAGTATAGCATGAAAGATTTTGGACACCTTTGGTTCACTGCATTCAGTAAATTCAATATTTTGAAGTTCACACTACTTTGCTCAAATTCATATCACACACATCACTTGCATTTCTCTCACATATATCTTTCTTCTCTCTTGATTCTTCCTTATCAACTCTCAACAACTCTACTCTTATTTATATCAACCTGAACCTTAAATGTATTCTCCAAGGTCAACATTTTATTTGTTATATTAAAAATTCAAATTAGGTTAGCACCTAAACATTCCTGCGGTGGATAGGAATCAAAGGGGACCAAAACAACACTTAACCAAGACCCAAAATTAAGTCTCACACACCATGCTATGAATCCATTAATACTTGAACATTTTTGGATGTAGTGTAGACTCTAGGTCGACTATTACCCATGAAAACACAATAAAAATTAAGTACAAGCTTCTGAAACATTTGATACACCTAACCAAAAATCCTCTTGACACAAACAAGAGAACAACACAATTAACTTCGCTTCAAAACCACAAGTCCTAAAAAGAAAGTGTAGAGAAATATGGAGCAAATACATTTCTCCTCGACACCTCTATACAAAACTACAAAACTAGTTCACATACTGGTAAACATAACTTCATCTCACCAAGGATCTTGAACCCAAAATTCTGAATATAGCAACCTTTAACAACCTTGAATAAACATACTAAATCTGCACAGACATAATATCAATACAGAATAATTACGGAGCACGATCTAGAGCACATTGTAAACACTTGCACAACACTATTTTTTCTATTTATAAATTTTTCTCAAAAGCACTTGGAAATCAAGTACCAGAGACATCATCTCAGCTCATTACTTCATTCCAATTCATCTCTAGACACTCTAACAAAAGATAGCTCCATGTACTCACAACACTTCCTCAATATCTCAACTACACGTGCACAACTTACAATAGCATGTTTTCCTCTTTTCCACAAATTTCTCAACATCCTCGACATTTTCATCATGCAACAATTTCCTTAACATATAGTTGACATCAATGAAAACACCATCAAGTAGACTTCTTGTTGACATCAATGACAACACCTTCATATTTGCAACAATCTCCCCCTTTGTCATTGATGGTAGCAGATGATGTGTAAAACCATGAAAGACAACACAACATTTCTGAACACACTTTCTTTTTCTCCCCCTAATTTTTTTGACAATATAAACAACTTTCTCCACTTATACCTTACATTTTTTCACATGATACTTTCTCTCCCTTTGACATCAATTGAAAAGGATAAAGTTTTTGCATTATTTCCCCTCTTTGACACTAAACCAAGATACCTACACTGAATACTCCCCCTTAGGAGTATACCCAATCAAATCAATAACTTAATGACAACACATGACACTACCTACTCCCCCTGAGACATAGCCACCAACATCAGTCCAAAACAAGAGATAGATCCATATATATAATGGAATGATGTATCTCCACATGCATCTAGTTCAATGAGTGAGGGGTAATAACCCCAAACCTCTCCTAAAGATACTCAAAAGTATCCTTAGGAAGAGCCTTAGTAAATATGTCAGCAATCTAATCCTTTGTAGGTACATTCTCCATAACCTTCTCTCTTAGAAAGTGATACCTAATTGATATATGCTTTTTCCTTGAATGCATCAATGGATTCTTTGAAATGTTAATTGCACTTTGTATTGTCAGAAAAGATAGATATAGGCTCGTCATATACAACTCTGATATCCTTTAATTTATGTATCATCCACAAAACCTATGTACAACATGATGTTGTTTCAATATACTCAACCTTAGTAGTAGATAAAGAGATTGAATCCTACTTCTTGCTCAACCATGACACCAATCTAGATTAAAGAAAGAATGCACCACCACTTGTAATTTTCCTTTCATCAACACAACCAACCCAATTTGCATATGTATAAGCACTTAATGCAAAATTATTATCCTTGAGATACCACAAGCCATAATTCAGAGTGCTTCTTAAATATTTGAATATCCTCTTTACTGCTACAACATGTGTTTCTTTGGGATCTTCTTGAAATCTAGCCACAACACAAACTGCATGCATGATATATGGTCTAGTAGTAGTTAGATATAATAGTCCACCAATCATAGATCTATATTTTCTCTAATCATCTTTCGGTGAATCATCAACTTTGCTCAATTTTCAACTAGTCACCATAGGAGTGCATATTGATTTAGAGCCATCAATTCCAAACTTCTTCAACATCTCTTTGATATACTTAGACCATGAAATGAAAATCCCTTTATCTTTTTGATTAATTTGTAGCCCAAGGAAGAAATTAATCTCCCCAAACATTGATATTTCAAACTCTTTTTGCATCTCTTCAATAAATTTCTTGCACATAGCTTCATTTCCACTAAAGATAATATCATCCACATATACAACCACTATCAGGATCTTGTCTTCCTCAATTTTGAAGTAAAGATTGCTATCTGTTGTTCCTTTATTGAATTCTTTCTATATCAAATATCTATCCAATCTTGCATACAAAGATCTAAGAGCTTGCTTCAATCCATATAGTGCCTTCTTCAATTTACATACCATATCTGGTTGATTTGATAACATAAATCCTTTTGGGTGTTCCATGTAAACTTCTTCTTCCAATTCTCCATTTAGAAAAGCAGACTTCCCATCCATTTGATAAAATATAAAGTCCTTGTATGCTACAAATGCCAAAAACATTCTAACAACTTCCATCCTAGCCATAGGAGCAAATGTTGTTAAAAGGCATAGGACAACTAAAAGGGGGGGTGAATCAGTTGTCACCAAATTCAAACATAGAACTCCTGACACTTATCAACTTTACAACTACACTATTTTGTTATTAAGTATGAACATGAAATGTAGATAACAAAAAGTAAAATCAACACAATGAACACTAGATTTTACATGGAAAACCCAATAAGGGAAAAACCATAGTGAGGATTAACTCACAATATAAAGTAGTTCCAAAACTAAATATAAAGGCTCATTGTCAAAGGGATCTCTGCCCAAAATATGACTCATTTTCTGAATACAAAAGCTCATTGCTTACAAAAAGAGGCTCACTACCTGCAAAAGGATTACAAAACAAAATGGCTTACAGCCAGAAAATGAACTAATAATGTACACCTAACAAGTGTTGATTTAGTTCCAATGAAGCTCAGTAAACTGACTTGACACACTTCATCATATTCACACTTCTTCACATTTGCATTCACAACTGTATCATCTATATGTCAATCTTAAAAAATTGTCCAACATATATACTCGAACCATCTGCACTTGCATTAATTAGGTCAGCCTAATTAGATGCAACTCTTATTCACCAAAATACCAACTATCGGCTTCAGACATTCACAAAATCTTTCTAGATAATAAATCAAAATGTGTAGCACACTTTATTGTGTCGACATAAACCTAAGATAGGTCACACATATATCTACAAAACAAATTTAATTCACCATATCACCAATTATCCATGAAGTCGGCTAGAGATAGGCTTAATAGAAAAATGCAATCAACAGAATGATACCGATACACCATAATAGCACTAGAGCATGAGAGATTTTGAATGTACATGTTTTCAATATCCATAGACTATTTCCCAAAACTGCAAGTAGCAACTATCAACTACGGAGGATTGCAGACCAAAATACTAGAGGGTGTAAACTATATATCGGTTCAGATGCCAGACCAAAATACTGGATCAAACACTAACTTAGTCTTGTAGTCACAACTTGTATAACATGGTGACATAAATGGCAACATAAAACTATATAGTTAGCCATTCTTCTTCATTCTTCAAACAAATGTATCATCAAATTATATTCCTTCCACTTGTATGTAACCCTTACACATAAGTATTTCTTTATTCCTTACTACTTCTCCATTCTCATTCAACTTGTTTTTGAATACCAACTTAGTTCCAATTATGTTCTTGTTTGCCAATCTAGGAGCTGTTAAAATAAATATTTCAGTAGCTCCCTTCGGGTTTCTTTTGTATTATGTGTGCGCCGGCCTGTGCATCACCGAATTTATTTGGCTTTCCATAAAGTTTTGATCTGCCACTTTGCGCATCTCCTCTTCACAACTTTGGGCAATAGCTTCCCTTTTGGGTCCTGAGAGGCTGTGCTGGGCATCCACGTGTCACACTTGCGGGAGGTATTATTTCTTATTTCCTTGAAGTCTCTTCAGGTCGCGAAAGGCTTCTGCGGGGCCATCATTTCTAAAAAAAATTCAGAGGGTCCTACCTCTTGCTACGTGGCGGTGGATCGCAAGTTTTCCATGCGGGAATGAAATAAACAACCACGGGCTATGAAATGCTTCCGCAGGGTTTCTTTTTTATTTTCTAAAAGGTGTTGGTGGGCCCCACCTTCTGCTAGGTGGCAACCGTTCACAGATCTTTCAATGCAGTAAGGAAATGAACAGCCACGGGCAGCGAAACGCTGCCACGTGTCTTTCGCACCCGGTTGATGCAGCTTTCTCTCCACTGCGATAAGGATCTCGGCCTATTGGACATGTGTTGCCTCTTCACAATCTCTCGGAAGCAATGGGAGAAAGTTTCATGCAGGTAGCAAAGGGCTGCCACGTTCCTTATGACTAATCTGTAGAGCGGGCGATAGGCTGGATGAGGAGATAATGCTATTGGGTGTCACTCATCATGGTTGTTTGTAGCGGTAGATTACACTTGTCGCCTCGAGCCTAGCTGGGACCACCGCCATCATTACGAGGGATGCACCTGCACCTGGATGATCGGATGTTGTGTTCTAGCTCGATGCTATTGTAACGGCCTTGGGAATCTTCTGATTTAGGCATCATTGTAGGGGTTTGTGAGATCTTTTCTGTTGCAGTTCTCCAAGGCGGTGGGAGGTTTCTTTTTCTGCTATATATAATCTCTCTGTCGTTGAAAGAAAGGTCCAAATTTTTTGAGAAAAACATACTGGTTTTAGTAGGAGACACCAGGCCTCTTTTACTATTTTATTTGCAAGAAAATTTCAGACTGTGCCAACTGTTCGGCCTTTCTGTTTTTCATGTTTTGATTAAACTGTAAACTGTGCTTTATACTGTCTTAAGCATTTCATTTGAAGGAACTTCTATATATTGGATACAAGCTTGCTTACCTAAATCATGTCTAATGACTCTTCTTAGTAGTGAGAATGTATGCAATACTATTTTATGTCAATAAATGAATTGTTTATGCTATAGTTTTAAGTCTCTGACGTTTTGGAATGTGACAACACCATTCAGGCCCCTAAATCTATGATTTATCATGCCCATTAGTAAATTTTGGCACATTGCCTTAGATTAGACTTTGCTTCATTATATTTTTTTCCTTTTCCCTTTCCAAAACCCATTATAGAAGAAATCGACTTCTTTAAAATTCGGAGGTCACTCAGTTTGGCGCAAAGGGTCCCCCTTGAACTGAGTTTCCCATAAGACACTGTTACCTCATTAATTTTTGGCGTCAATAGTTTGTTCTTTTTCTGGCACGCCCGGTGGGACCCGAACTAATGAAATTTTCTTATAGAGGGGTGTACGAGCCATCGGCCTGTAACTAGATCCAAAACCGCAAGTAACCCAGGTTTACTAGTACCTCCGCTAGGGACAGTCCAGGCCGCAAATCAGCTGGTAACCATTCCATTTCCACCACCCTTTCCTCTCACCAATGTGCTGGCCGTGAACAGAAACTACATAGCATGGGATGCTGGAAGTCCCCTGGTAGCCCCGGTAGCGCCCGCTATTTGGGGCGCTATCCCAGTTTCGGCCCTGAAAGCTATTCCCAAATTGTTCGGAGATAACTCAAAGACGCTAGCAAAACATTTGTAGGATGTAGCAGATGTTTGTCTGGTACACAGTATTACAACGCAGAATGTAGCCCTAAGGCTCCTCACTGCGTCCTTCAAAGGCAAGGCTCTGAATTGGTACTGAACGCTGACTCCTAATTCAATTTGCACTTGGGATGAGCTCAGAGATCCATTTTATGAAAGGTTCTCAAATGACGGAGATCATTCTTCATTATATTATCAGCTATCCATCATAAAACGAGCCCCCCAGGAGGCTCTGACGGACTTCAATGCTCGATTTCACTCAAATTGGAAGAGAATTCCTGTGACTATCCACCTGACTCTAGAATTGGCATTCATATTTTATCTAAAGTCCATTAATCCTGACATTTCTATGATGATCAAGTCTTTGGGAGGAGCCACTCTACCAAATGCTTATGCTACCGCTATCAAAGCTAAGAATCACTTGATAGATTGTGAAAAATTGCCTCATTGACCTATTATGTCGATATTTCCTGAAATATCAACCTCTGCACAAGAGGTCACATCGACTAGTGCGGCAGCAACTCCCTAGTCGATATACTCATATGCGGCTACTCCTGAAAACTTGGCTTCTACATCAGGTTCTTCCAAGGATGAAATAAGCGACCTCAAGGAGATGTTGCGAATTATGACAAATGACATAACAACTCTCAAGTGGAACCAAGCAATGCCCCCACGGCCTGCATATCAAAACTATCAAGGTGGGCGGTCTTCTAATCAACAAAATCAATATCAGAGTGCGCCTTGCACTAATCCACCAGTGCCGACTACAAACTAGATGGTCCCGGTGCCTACTTCGCTGACAAGTGCGTCGCCAAGCTCAAGTAGGGAATTAACCACGGGACAAAACAATTTTATTGATGATATCAATCCATGGTGTTTTCCCTGCAGTGATGCGCATATGCCTCAAAATTGTCCGCGTGGAAACCTACAGCAGAAAGTGGTGGAGCAACGCAGCCAAGGCACTATAACAGAAAATGGAGGTTACGTATATGCCTTGCCGATGGAGAGCGCGGTCCTTACCGCGCCAATGCAAGGAATGTCTTTAGAACAAGAGTCCGATATTGCTCCCGATCAAACACTTTTCTCCTAGATGGAGGAAGAAGAAATGACGTTTGCTAATGATGAATTCATGTCCAAAACATCGTAGGTATAGCCTGATTACAACACGCGCTCAAAGAGGAGATTCATCGGCGAGCCTGTTGTTTCACTTCCGAACAGCCCGCAATGCAAAGGCGTGTCTGATCAAATTCTCAGTGCTTCGATCGTCTCTTCAGCTTCTCAACCGTGGAAGGAAATTATTATAACAAGAACCAAAGAGTAGAAATCTCCAAGTTTGCCACCTTTCAATGTGGTGGAGCAATTGAAGAAATCATCCGCTAATGTATCTTTATGAGACATTCTAGCTATCCCAGAATAGAAGACTATACTACAAAAGGCGCTTCAGCAAGAGATCAACTTGGCACCAATAGAGCCGTCTGCCAGTACAGAGGTGGTTTATCAAATACCACCAGCTGAGGTTCTTACAGACCAAGTGAAGGAATCCCATGCTGAAGACAGAAGTAGGTCAAAACCTCAGCCCTTCTTCTTAACTCTCATTATAGGAAAGAAACTATTACACAACGCTATGATTGATTCTGGCGCTAGTACAATGGTTATGCCAAAACTGATAGCCGAAGCTTTGGGACTTAGCTACAAACCTATGAAGAAGGGGGTGATGCAGCTCGATGGAAATAAAGTTGATACTGTAGGTGTCATCAAAACACTTCCTTTAACTCTATTTGCTTGCCCTAGTATCACGGTCCCGCAAGATACGGTGATCATAGATGTTCCTCCTATGTTTGGTCTCTGTCTATCCCGAGAATTTACTTCAAAGGTGGGCGGATATTTGTCTTTAGATTGGTCACATCTGATACTTAGGACCAAGCATGGTGCAAAAATGATGATAGAATCGAAGGCTCTACATTCTGAACATGTGGCGGATGAGGCCCTGATCAATTTTGAAGCCGCGCATACTTCTATCACCAAGCAAGAAATGTATAGTGTTGAATTGCTTGAGGAAGAGAAGGTGAGTGGAGACCGAAATGATAAGGAAGATGCTCTGTTGAGCGAACACATAAACAATGACCCTTTCGGGAATTATCATGGTACAGGATTGGGCACATATGTGATTTATGACGAAGACCAGGTTCTTTCGAAGGTCACCAAAGAATCTGACGGTAACCAAGCAAATGAGCTATGGACATTGTATTTTGATGGAGCAAGAAGCAAAGTAGGTGCTGGAGTAGGGGTATGTCTAATATCCCCATAGAATGAAAAGTTTTTGAGGTCTTTCTACTTTCAATTCACCTGTTCAAACAATGAGGCTGAATATGAAGGGTTAGTCCAAGGCCTAAGCCTTGTGGAATGAATGGGTATTAAGCAATTGATTGTGTTTGGAGATTCCAAACTGGTAGTTAATCAGGTCCAAGGAATTTCTGCAGTGAAGAACGTCTGCATGAGATCCTATCAGCATCGAATCTGGGACCTGATTGAGGGTTTCGAAGCTTTCAACATCTAGACCTTTCCCCAAAGGGAGAATAGCGATGCAGATCATATGGTGGTGATTGGTGCTCAGTTTGATCATGTCTCTGACTTGCTTCAGAATGAATATTTAGTACGGGTGCTTGTTCTACCAGCGATCCCCGACAATGATCAGAGTTGGCAAGTCTTTGAAAGCAATGAACATATCGCTTCGTTTATCCAACATTCAAGAGAATTTGCTGATCAGCTTCAACCAAAGATCGCCGAGGCTTATGAAGGACAAATTATGTAGCTCAAATCAAATAAACTTCTAAAAGGGTTAGTTACTCTCGAGAACTTTTTCAATTGTAACGATGCC
>VDFB02086081.1:421505936-421682001 GCA_007258455.2 Sequoia sempervirens
CGACCCACAACCACGATCCTAGTGCGAACTGCCTCACAATCGGCAATCTGTCCACACGCTCAAGAAAACCCGCTCTGATACCACTTAATGAAGGTGCAACCCGAGACTTAGAAAATAACCCACAAACAAAAAAAATAATTTTATTATTCAGAAAATGGAAACTTCTTGTGAGAGGATCTCAAATCCCCAAGTTCTACAACATGTACCGACTCTGAGAAGCTCTGATTAACCTTTTCGCCAATATGCGAGCTTGTCCCCAAAAAGTTACCCAAAATTAGAAAAGCAGCATAAATGAGAGAGGCTCACCTCTATGGGCCAAAACAACATTCAAATTGAGTTTGGCCGGTTTTAGTAGCGAAATTACAACAAGAAGTTCAAATTTGGAGGCGTTTACGCGTGAATTTCTAAGAATTCCAACTTAGCGGAACCATAACTTTTGATCGGTTTCGTTGAGAGCGTTCGAACCGTTGGAAAGCTCTCGAAGTCAAGAACGCGCTTGAAATTGGCTATGCCGATTTCGGCAAGTTTTGGGGCCGATCCGGAAGCTCTAAGTGCCTCAAATCCCACTCGGAAGATTTTTAGGTGCAAATTTGGGCAACAAAAACTACAATATCTTTCCACCCAGGAAGAGAAAATAAAAACCGTGAATTGGGAATTTTATTATGATGAAAAGGGTATCCAAAAATGTAAAAACACCTGAAAAATGATAAACTTGAAATTTCACTATTTTTGGGTGATGCAAGATTGCCCTTACACCACTGGATGCTCCTGCATCAATTTTTTTTGCTGGGTTTCCAAACCAGAAATGACGACTCCATAAAATGTATTTTGATTTCATTTATTTGGTATAACAATATTATATATTAAATATATACATCAACATTGACAGTATGGTATAATTATATATACATATATATTAAATATATATATATATAATCAAAATTTGACTCGATATATTTTAATTAAAGGACAAACAAAAATCCCCATCCTAAGCATAAAATATCCAATGCAAGGGTTTGCATAAATATATGTATATATATTTTAAAATAGGTAGGAAAGAACGTACAAATTTGTACAATCATGAGGATAAAAATCAACTTTTCAAAATACAATTAATTACTCTCACATTTCAAAATTAAAATGCATTGCAAAGGATTCAAAAAAAAAACCTAGAAATTTCCCTTTTGATTGAGTTTCCATTCTTCTTCTCTTTTCTCATCCTTGCCTTCCTAGGAATCACTTTCTATAGAATTTTCCTTTTCCACCTATATTTCTCTTCTTATTTCTATTTTTTTTTTTTTAATCTTCTGAAATCTAAAACTTTTATTTGGCAGCTATTTTCAGTTATTTTTGCAGAGCAATTCAAGAAGAATATCAAGCTGTTGTGTTTTCTCCTTCTTAATTTCCTCTTTTTAAAGGTTTTTCTTCAATTCCCAAGACCTAATCTTGAAAAGAATAAAATAAAAATAAAGTTTTCTTTTCAACTTCCTTAACTAATCTTGAAAATAGAAAATTAAGTAAAATCTATTTCATGCTCAATATTTATCCCCATTTAAATATTAATAAGAAATTCCTATTTTAATTACAAATGATCATTTTTCCTCAAAAATAATAATTAAATAAGTCATTATAATTGCAATTTATTTCAAACATGTAGTATGGCGATAACATTTGTGTGATCAATTTTTATGTGTATCAAATGTAATATTAAAAACAAATCAAAACACACCGATAGAACATTATATCAAAACAAAAAATCAAATAAGAGAATGAAAACTCAGTCTTCTGTTCTTGATGTCATCCTATCATCCTCTATCTCTAGTGTTTTGTCGATTCCAGCTTGCTCTCAGATTGTGTGCTAGGCTCAACAAATGGTCTTCCTAGAGAACGAGATTTGAAGATGAATGCATGCTAAGCAAAGATATGATTAACATGCTATGAATATTAAAATGAAAGACTACGAAATTATGAAAGCTAAAGATGATAATGACAATGCTAAGATGTTAGAATGCTAGAATGCAAGTAATTTCTAACTGAACCAATGCTTGGATTTGAAGTGGTATTTATAGAGTTTTCAAAAACTTCTGATTGGATGATGTGATCAATGGCTGTGAAAATTCCCGGCAGATCGAACGGTCGAAGATGGATAAGACTAGAGAGAAAAATAGAAGAAAACATAAAGAAAGATTTGTTTCTTCTTTCATGTAAAAGATAAGATGAGATGATAAAGATGAATTGTAAAAATCATCTTTTTGTGAGATTGAAGAAAGATTTTGAAGATAAATAATGAATTTATCAAATTCATTATTCATTTATTGGTGACATGAAATATTTTCTTAATTAAATATTTAATTAAGATTTGAAGAATAATGGAGGATTTCATAATTAAATAAAATATTTAATTATGATTTGAAAAGATATGAAGGATATTTAATTAAATAAAAATATTTAATTAAAGATATGAAGAGATAATATGAGATGATAAAAATCATCTTTTTAGAATATTTTAGAAAGATTTAAGCAGATACATAATGAATTATAAACTCAATTATTTATTTATGGAAGAGATAAGATGAGATGATAAAAATCATCTTTTTAGAGGATTTTGGAAAGATTTAAGAAGATAAATAATGAATTATAAATTCAATTATTTATTTATGGAAGAGATAAGATGAGATGATAAAAAATCATCCTTTTAGAGGATTTTGGAAAGATTTAAGAAGATAAATAATGAATTATAAATTCAATTATTTATTTATGGGTGGAATGGAGATTTTTCTCAATTAAATAATCATTTAATTAAGATTTGAAGAATAATAAAATATTTCATAATTAAATAAAATATTTCATTATGATTTGAAAAGATATGAAGGATATTAATTAAATAAAGATATTTAATTTTTTTTTTTTAAGAAATGACATGTAGATGAAATTAATTAAATAAAATATTTAATTAATTAGAAGAAAGATTTTGAATAGGAGAAAGGAAATATTTTAAATTTAATTAAATTAAAAGAATTAATTAAATTCAAAAGGTGATAATTAATTAAGATAAATAAAGGATATTTATTTAATTAATTAAATAAAGTGAATTTATTTAATTAAGGTGGAAGAATAAAGTGAATGAACAATATAATTAAATTAACTAAATTTAATCATATGTAGAGGACTTTAGAGAAATTAATTAAATAATAAATATTTAATTAAATGCCAGGATTAATTAGACATGACCAATTTTATGCATATACATTTTTCCCCTCTTTGAAGTGATGTGTGAAACTCATTGCTTCAAAGAAAATATTCCTGCTTTTGAAATTTGCTGCATTTGATTTTGCCCCTGGTTGGAAAATTTTAACTGATATGCCCTTGATTAAAAAAAAAGGTGCCTGATATGCCTTTTGATTTGAATTCGATATATTTTTTATTGAAAAAAATGCGGTTGGTATTGATGATGCCCCCTTAGGAGGTAAATCACTAATGACGAGAAAATATTGAGTTGATGATGAAATTCGGATGATGAGAGGGATATAGTGATTTAGCTCCCGATAATTGATGAAAGAATGATGATGTATATTGCTTCTTTGGTCAATAGATAGATAAATTGTCTTGTCATCATGTTGATATGGATATAAATGATGGAAGATCTGATAAATGATGAATTGATAACTTTGCTTCCCAAAATAGAAAACAAAGAGTAGATAGTTGATAACTTTGTTTCCATTGAATGAAAAAAAAAAAGAGTAGAATGATTGATATGACTTCTGATAAATTTTCTTTTTGCGATAGAAAAAAAATAGTAGATGATGTGATTGAAAACATATTTACATTTGTGACCGAAGTACAAAGAGGAAGATGATTTGATTGTTGATAAGTTTGCTTTCCTGAAAAAGAGAACAAATAGTAAATGATGATAGAGTAGACTGATTTGATATTCAGATAGATAGATTTTGCATTGATTTCATGATATGAGTCACTTAGATAGAGCATTTGATATGGTAAACTGATATGATGCACTGATATGGGTCATTGATAGGGATCACTGATAGATAGATATGGGTTGTGATTGCATGATATGAGGCATTGATAGATAGATCACATGATATGAGTCATTGATAGATAGAGAGATTCAGATTGACCTTTGCATAGTTGAGATGTGTCGGGAATACATAGAAATCCTGGGGCACGAGGTGTAGGAGGTAGTGGACTTCCATAAATGATAGATTGCCAAGGAGGCTAAGCATTATCAAATCAAATACGAGGATTTGTGCCCTCCTAACCGTAGAGAGCCTTACCATAGATCCCACAGTAGATCTAGGAATAGATTGTGGACTACGAGACACAACAGAGGGGTCATAGGGCTGCGACAAGATCCTGACATAGGGGGTAGTGGTAGGCCACCATCCTCTAGACCAACTCTATCAGGGGGAACCACTAGCCAACCTTGATATGTGATTTTTTTTTATTGATGTAGTATTATGGATGTACTTCACATATGTATATCATTTTTGGAGCATGTACATTGTTTTTAATCATATCTTATGTATCTCTATAGACTTTTCAGTTTCATTGGACATTGGACATTTGTATGTATTTTTGATGAGCGATGATATGCAACGGCAATGAGTTTTGATGATGTGCATTTTTTATGTGATGATGTGATGATGATATGGATATGGATATTTTTGTATATGTTATGAGATGGATTTGTGATGCTTTTGATGGTTTGATGACTAACATGTTATGTAGGATGATTCATGCTATGATTACAATTTGTGATGTGTACTAATGATGTCAAGTGGGTGGATGACCTAGGATGTTTGGTTATGAGAGTGTGCACGGAGATATATGATATGTTTATGAAAAATGATGTGGAAATGTAATGTATGCATGGAATGTTTGTTTTTGGATTTTTCAAATGCAGTGAATACTGATGATTACATAAAAAATGAATGGTTATGTTTATGTATATGAGATGCATCATGAATGTGTAGTATGTATATGAATTAGGAAAATATTTGAAATGATATGTGAGATGGGTCAAATGTTATGTGAAAAATGGCATGATATATAAATAATATGAAAATGATAGATGGGTAAAGATATGATATGAATGTAATGTGACTAATGATAAATGATATGAATAATGATATGAAGTGAAATGATTAATAATAATGAAATGTGTGATAAGATGATAAATGGTATGTAATGAAATGAGATGAAACAGATGAAATGATAAGTGAAATGAAATAGATTATGAAATTATGACACAAAGATAAAATATGATAATGAAATGGTAATAAAGATGATAAATGGTATGCAACTGTGTAGAATGAAAATGAAATGGATATGAAAATGATAAGTAAGATGTTAATGAAAAGAAAATGATAGATAATATGAAAATGAAAGTGATATGAAAATACCTAATGAATAATGAATGATATGAAATGATAAAGGATCAAAATGATATGAGAATGAATGATAAATGATAAACTATATGATATGTACAGGGCCTAGATGAAATGATAGTGATTAATGAAATGATGATGAAGAAATATGATGATGAAACAAATGTCTAAATGTCCTCCACAAATAGTCCAAAGAGACATGACAACCATTGATGTTTTTGTTTAGCCTTTCAAAAATCTGATGCAAATCCAGTATGCAGATATGTACATTGATCTAAATGAAATGCAACTAAATGAAACCAACTGTTTGTTGAGCCTTTTGTTAGCTTTCTTGAATCATCATAGAGCGTTTTAAAATGTTGGAAGTATGTACAAGCATCAAAGGGGAAATTAGCACCAATGATGACCTGAGTACAACTTTCATGGTTTTTGATATAGCAAGTGAACACAAGCATTGAGGTATAATTGAACGGAGATGACCTGAGCATTTCTTGCATAAACAAACAAAGATTAACCACTTTCTGATGTAAATGTGGAATTGTCATCAATGATACATTGTAGAAATCATGTCTCGTGACATATTTGCACCAAATTGATAGTTAACCTCAAGACAATAGACAAAGAAAAATCATCTTTCCTTGCCACTCTAGTTTAGTACATCATCAAGTGTTCTCCAGAGAGATGATATCAAAAAATCAAACAACCATTGTTCAAAATATAATACTGCTATTCTAAACATTATTCAGATTTTAGATCATCTAGATATGAGTCATGATATGGTATTTTCTAATAATAGTTGTGATATGGATCAATGATTGGATAGTTGTTCATAGGATTTGATTGTTTGTTTGCATGATTGGATTCTATGTTATTGTCTCATTGTTTCGGTAGAACCTGAAAGTTGATTGCCCCTAGTATTGTCAATGTTTGCCCCTAGTATTGACACAACTTGCTGAAATAGATATGTACAATGATCAAGCCATGGTAAGACATTATCGCTCTAGGAAAATGATGGCAATATGATGCTGATACGATTCTAAGATGATGGTGAAAAGATGCATGAAATGAAGGCTAAGAAGCTAGGTGCAGAACATGAACTAATAGATGGAGGGCTACAAATAACGTCTGTTTGCCACATTTTCACTATCTATCTTTATTGCATTTTTCTGATTTCTTTTTTATTTTTTGTATTTTCCTTGTCAATAGACTGCCTGTTGCCAGGTTTTCATCCTATGACAATTTTTTTTATTTTTTTAGATTTTGATGTTTTCTAATTTTTTTGGATTTTGATGTTTTCTAAATTTTTTTGGATTTTGATGTTTTCTGATTTTTTTTTGGATTTTGATGTTGTTTTGATTTTTCTTTTTTGGATTTTGCAAGGATATTTAAGATGGAATGGGATGACCAATTGAAGAAACAAGATGCCCCACAATATAAGAGAAGATGCATGATGAAGGATATGATATGGAGGATTTGGATGAAGTGAATAGGATAAGATGCATGATTTTCAAGAAGATCCTTAACCTTGTCAAGATCAAAGGTGAAAATGAGGATAATGACCACGAATGATAAGAGGAAAATGGAAGATAGTATATGGATAGGGAGATGGATATGAAAGATAATACTTGCATAATAAGGGGATGGAGGAAGGGTTTAAGCATCAAGTTTCACTATTAATATCCCTCGAATATGTGCTCTAATAGACCATGGGAATGGGAATTAGACTTATAAATGTTGGCATGATAGTAGAAGCTAAAGCCTTATTCAAAGCTTTGAATTAAAGGAGGAGAATGGGGATTCGATGTTGGATAATGGATAGGAGGTTGGAAGGCTTGGTGATGGATAGATGGAAAGGATGGCAAGATTAACATTGGCACACACCTTGAAGGGTGATGGAGTGATGGAGGAAAAATGGATTTGGAAGGTGATATGTTTTTAGATAGGAGATGGGGAGAAGCTTTTGGATTAGCCAATTTGGATGCCAATTTTGATTTTATTGCTTCTATGAGACTTTTAGGAATCCACATGACTTTTGATTTTGATATTTTCTTTATGTGGCCTTTGTGTCCTTTTGAATTTTTCTTTTTCTTTGATGGGCCTTTGTAGCCTTTTGAATTTTTCTTTTGATTTTTGGATCGAATTTTATTTTATTTTTGCATGACTCTTCGAGGAGACATGTTGATCCTTTGATACATGTGGATTTTTATATTGAAGCTTTTGACATTTGGCACCCAAATTTCTTCCAAAAGCAATGGGAGGAGTGTATTGAGATGACTGATATGGAGGTATGATGGATGAGTTAATGTAGGAAGAATTTTGAAAGTGGATCAAGGATGTGTTCCTTTGTTGTTCTTGAAGAATAGGAGATGGAGAAATGTGGGACCCTAATATGGATGGAAGGGTTGATGAGCTAGGGTTGGGATGATAAGGACCAAGGATATATGGATGATTTGATGAACTAGGATAAGGACCTAGGATAGATGGAAGGTTTGATGAACTAGGATAAGGACCTAGGATAGATGGAGTGTTTGACGGACTAGGATAAGGACCTAGGATGGATGGAGAGTTTGATGGACTGGGATACCTAGGTTGAGCATGAGGATATGGATGTGCTTGAACAGAAAGGGGTTATAGGATACCTTGCTCATGAAGGCCTAAGCCTTTGCCTTTGTAATTCATAATTTCACACATTCGTTTACCCATGGGATATGAATTGTTTGTGAAACAAGATGTGATTCCATTTTGAGGAGGATATGATATGGATGAAAGGATAGTTGTTGGAAGTAAACTGGAGTGGATAAAGGTGGAGGATCCCAATTTATAGGTGTGGGGTTCATGGATGGCTTGAAGAGGTGTGAGAGGTTCTTGACATGAGGATAATGGGATACTTTGATCTTGACTAGGAAAATAATCGTTAGATGAAGGAGATGGAGTAGCTTGATCATCGGATGGAAGAAAATCTTTGGATAGGATGGGAGAATTGTTCTACTCTTGGGATGTGATGGAATCATAAGAGAGTATGGATTCATTGAATGAGGTGGATGGAGAACTTGGAAGAACATTTTGTTCTTGAGATGGAAGAGGATTATCATAGGTGAATAATGAAAGGAGGGGATCATCATATGGTTCTTGAGAGATGGGATCTTGATCAAAGATAGGAAGGGTTTGTAGAATGTTTTGATCGAGATGTGTAGATTGAAATGAATCATTGGATGTAGAGGATATGATAGAAGAAGGTGATTGAATGGAATCGTTATCTTGGGTGAAAGAATAGTGAGGTTAATTTTGAATTATGGGGGATGAAGATAAATGCATGACATGACTATATTTGTCAATTTTATTTGATGGCTTAGATTTGGGCTTCTCATTTAACCTTTGTAAAAATTCAAAAACATTGAATTTGGATGATGTTGTTTTTGGAGGAGAAGAGGTTACATTCATATTTCCGTCAAAGGAATTCTTAGTTGTGCCCCCTTGTATTTCCTTGATTTTCCTTTGGAGTGATCTTATTTGTTGGGTAAGAGTACTAAGATCATTTAAGGGAGTTTCAGTCTTTTTAGGATCTTCCTTAATTTTCTCCATATCACAGTTAGAGGGAAATTTGGCACCTTGGTTTGCCAATAAAAGAAAGTAGCCTTCTTTATTTCGCTCTAAGATCTTGTTCAAAATTATGTGAAAATGTGGATCCTGTTCAACTTATTGAATCATTTCATTGGTTATTTCATCATTTGAACTATTCCCAGTATGAAACCTATGAAAAGGATTTTCTTCCCTATCACCCATGTTGTAAAGTGGATCTCTTCTTTTGTCTTCTTCTTTGTGTTTTTTTTTGGGACCATGTGACAACAAGCATATGCTTTTGAAATGTTCTTCTAAACTTAGATCACAAGTTTGAGAAGTGCACAAATGATGATGTCTTGATCTGATAAGATGAAAATCCTATGATATGATCAAATGACGTTTCTAACTCTTGATTGTGGCTTCCAAGATGAAAGGATATCATAATCCTATTGGAGAAGTTGAATCAATAATTAGAAACTTTTTTGAAAAGATGCACTTTTTGAGATTTGATCCTAGTCCCAAAAAAATGATAAGTGTATCAAATAGCCTAGTTTGTTTTCAAGATCAGTGAATGATTTGGCTGGGATGAGTGGGATATTCAATTGATGGTTGCGGTATGAAATCAAACTCAAGAGGTTGATTGTGATTGTGTCATTGAGATAGAACTATTCTTTGGAAATAGTCTTGGCAATACAAAGGCTCTACAACGTACTCGCCAGTAAATCCCCTAACAAAATCTTGGTACATATGAAGGAGCAAGACGTTTCAACTCTTGTAAATGAATTTTCTTCATTGCAAAGTCTTTTTGTAACCTAAATGTTTCTTAGGTTTCTTGATCCTATTGGCAATCGACTTCCTAACAAACATGGTGGATTTCAAATCTCTAAGAATAGAAGATATCAGGGATGTAGCTAGTCCAATGATGGTAGAAACTCAGATTCTCGTAGAAAGGCTGATGCAATCAAATTCTTAGTGCTTTCTTGGATGATCTTAATCTGATTTAACATGAGGAAAACATAGCAAACACTTTGAAAATAGTTGATCTTTTAAGCCCTAAACATTGAGTGTATGTTCAATTTTTTTTCAAGAAATGTTTTCATGGGTTTTTGCATAGAACAGACAATTCAGAAAGACTCACTCTTAGTACTCAAGTAGGTAATCATAATAATTAATAGCCCACATCTTAGAACTGTGTCAACTCACACAGCCATGTCACCCTCGAAGGGGCACCCATGTTTTTGTCTTTTCCAAGCATGTACTCAGAGTGACATAAGTGGATATTGGATCTCCTAAGCAAACGGTCCTTGGTAGTTATATGGTGAGTGTCTTGGGGGAAGATTCTTCCCTCCGTTTGCACTGTGATTATCAAGATGTTTGGAAACTAACACAATTGGCTACTACACTAGGTTCATAGTAAGGGTTTCCGTTTGGTGCGAAAATAATAAACTCCCTCAGGAGACCTCCTAACCTTTAGAACAAAGGCTTTGGGGATGGTTATCTTGCACACTACCAGAAAAAGTGGGATTCTCTAGATTTGCTTTAAATTTTATAGTGGGGTGGAATAGCTTGGCTTTGGCTTGAACCCACTTGGGTCGTTCCTCTTGGGTGAGTAATTTTTCCCACAAGAGCAGGCCCTCTAAAGGATGTAATAAAGCATTAAAATTGTAGAAGATGAAAAGGAAAGTTTGGTATTCTAATCACCCAGTTAAGGGGAGAGCATAGATCTATTGCCATAGACAAAGCAAACAATGTTCTTTTTAAAGCCCAAATGACAATGATTTAATCTATGTGAAGACGTTGCTTCACAACAAGCATGAGATTCATTTTAACCACAAAATCAATGTGTGGTGACTACCTTAGGATTGCTTCATTTTAAATTCCATGTCTATCCTAGGATTGGTTCATTTTAAATTATTGTGTCTACCCTAGGATTGGTTCATTTTAAATCGATGTGTCTACCCTAGGGTTGCTTCTTTTTAACAAAAAAAAAAAGCTATATTTGTGGAAGGCGTTAGACTCAAAACTTTGTTTAGTTACAACTTGCATGCGCTAAAATATCATATATATGCACTAAAACAAATAGTCTATGCGCTAAAACATAACCCATAAGCGCTGCAGAAAATACTAAATGCGCTAATCTAAGAATGCCAAAATTTATTTTTTTAGAACTTTAAATGAAGTGAGCTAAATGGACGTGCCTTTTTGTTTCCTAGATGCGTCATTATGTTCCCTAGATGCACTTAAACAGTTCCTGGATGCAATGAAAGACCTACAAAAGCGTTGAAAGAAGCCTTGGATGCGCTAAATAAACCCATGTATGCACTAAATAAACATTTTTTTTCAAAAAGCCAAACTTCAAAACATGAAAACCTGCAAAGTAGATGTTAAAAATGGGGCAAAAGCCCCATGGTGGGCGCCAGAAAATGTGCGATCGATTTTTAGAAGTGTATCAAATGTAATATTAAAAATAAATCAAAACACACCGATAGAACATTATATCAAAATATAAAATTAAATAAGAGAATGCAAACTCAATCTTCTATTCTTGATGCCATCCTATCGTCCTCTATCTCCAATGTTTTGTCGATTCCAACTTGCTCTTAGATTGTGTGCTAGGTTCAACAAACGGTCTTTCTAGAGAACAAGATTTGAAGATGAATGCGTGCTAAGCTAAGATATGATTAACATGCTATGAATATTAAAATGAAAGATTACGAAATTATGAAAGCTAAAGATGATAATGACAATGCTAAGATGCTAGAATGCTAGAATGCAAGTAATTTCTAATTGAACCAATGCTTGGATTTGCAGTGGTATTTATAGAGTTTTCAAAAGCTTTTGATTGGATGATGTGATAAATGGCTATGAAAATTCATGGCAGATTGAACGGTCGAAGATGGATAAGATTGGAGAGAAAAATAGAAGAAAATAGAAAGCAGGATTTGTTTCTTCTTTCATGTAAAAGATAAGATGAGATGATAAAGATGAATTGTAAAAATCATCTTTTTGTGAGATTGAAAAAAGATTTTGAAGATAAATAATGAATTTATAAAATTCATTATTCATTTATTGGTGACATAAAATATTTTCTTAATTAAATATTTAATTAAGATTTGAAGAATAATGGAGGATTTCATTTAATTATGATTTGAAAAGATATGAAGGATATTTAATTAAATAAAGATATTTAATTAAAGATATGAAGAGATAATATGAGATGATAAAAATCATATTTTTAGAATATTTTGGAAAGATTTAAGAAGATAAATAATGAATTATAAATTCAATTATTTAGTTATGGAAGAGATAAGATGAGATGATAAAAAATCATCTTTTTAGAGGATTTTAGAAAGATTTAAGAAGATAAATAATGAATTATAAATTCAATTATTTATTTATGGGTGGCATGGAGATTTTTCTCAATTAAATAATCATTTAATTAAGATTTGAAGAATAATAAAAGATTTCATAATTAAATAAAATATTTAATTATGATTTGAAAATATATGAAGGATATTAATTAAATAAAGATATTTAATTAATTTTTTTTAAGAAATGACATGTAGATGAAATTAATTAAATAAAATATTTAATTAATTAGAAAAAAGATTTTGAATAGGAGAAAGGAAATATTTTAAATTTAATTAAATCAAAAGACTTAATTAAATTCAAAAGGTGATAATTAATTAAGATAAATAAAGGATATTTATTTAATTAATTAAGTAGACATATGAATGTGAAATAATTAAATAAAGTGAATTTATTTAATTAAGGTGGAAGAATAAAGTGAATGAACAATATAATTAAATTAACTAAATTTAATCATATGTAGAGGACTTTAAAGAAATTAATTAAATAATAAATATTTAATTAAATGTCAGGATTAATTAGACATGACCAATTTTATGCATATACAACATTCAATTACAATCATATTGATTTCTCAGAATAACAAAGCTTATCATTTAATTAAATTGTAACAGAAATAGTTATCCTAAATAAATAATAAAGAAATATCCTTTAATTGCAATTTAAATATTTGTTCCAAATAATTAATAAAGAAATATCATTCAATTGTAATTAAAATAGTTATTCACATAACAAGAATTATCCTTTATTTGCAAAAATAAAATCTATAGTTAAATTATAATAAATTCATTTTTGTTTCATTGCACTTTTATTCTCCTATGAATTAATTTAATTAATCATTCAGAAATACAAACAATATATTCATTCACTAAATTAAATATGAATGCATTAAAATAGTATTATTGAATTATAAATTGCTTATTGAAAATAGGGGTCATGATAGTATGATGTGTGAGTAGATAAAAGAGTGTGAATGTGCGAACAGACAAAAGAGTGTGAAGGAAGGAATAATTTGTTTTGGAAAAAGGTTGTGTGAAGGTTATGGAAGGAAGGTGTGTAGAAGATTCTCGATCGGATCTGGTGTAGACAGAAATTATGCTCTTAACCGGAACTAAACTCATGCATATGTAGATGCAACTTCGTTAGTTCACTTTTGTTAGTGAGACCATTTTGTAATCTGTTGTTTTGTATTTAGGTAGTGAGCCCACTAGTAGTGAGCCACCCTATAGTGAGCATTCTGGTAGTGAGCCTTTTTGTAAAATTACCTTAATCGGTGTCACCTTAATCGGTGTTCTATAATTGACAATTAACATTCTCCTTGGTTTTTCCCTTCTTGGGTGTCCACATAATTTTGGTGTTCATTGTGCATGGTGTTGTTATGTGCTTTCATGTTCTTATATGTTTGATGCTTATCTGATTAATTTAAGTTGGCTCTAGATTAATCAAAGTTAAGAAAAATATTTTGGATAACTGATTCACCCCCCTCTTAGTTATCTAGACTGTTCGACATTCCCAACATGGCTTCTTTGGGACGTGTATTTTTCACCTTCAATGGTAGAAAAAATCTTGTCCTAGCTCAAAGGGATGACATACTAGTGGTGCCCTAAGGAGTATATCATATTTCACTAAAGAAACAATAACCACTCCTATAGAGCATATACAAGATATTGTTAACGTATGTTTTATCCATAACATTACTAAAGAGAATATGGCTATGATAGTCTTAGCTAATTCCTTGAAGGGAAAGGCATTACATTGGCATAAAGGGTTGCTGCCTAATTTTATAAATGACTAGGATGAGCTACGTGAAAAACTTGGAAAACAATTTTGAGGACAAGAGTGATCACTTGTCACTCATTGGATAAGTGACCATAATCAAGATGGATCCTCATAAATTCAAGGGATATCTCAAATTTAGATTTCAAAAAATTGGGATAGGATCCCTTCCTTAATTAAATCTTCCACAAATCATGCCTTGTATAATTTGAGAGCTCATTATAATGATGTCATTATTGTGATACAATCCATAGGAGGGAAAATATACTAAATTCTTATGACATTGCAATAAGGGAAGAAAATTGTTTGATATAGGTTGGAAAAATAGCTCCAAGACATCAAATGTCTTTATTCCTAGAAATCCTACCTAAATAGCTCATCTAGGCACCACTTCTGATTGCATCGACCAGTCAACCATTTGCTTCTAATACCCCTTAAAATGAATTGCATGAGGTAAAAACCCTATTAGAGAATTTTGGAAATAAATTTATGATGATAAAGAGGCAACACGCCAAAAATAATAGGCCATACTAGTCCCAAAATAAATCTTACCTATAGTTCCCCTCTGTGTTTGCTTGGGATGTGTAGGTAGTCTAGCTAAAGAATCTGAAGAGGAAGATGGAACAAGAGCTTTTGATGGTACTTTTGTGAGTATGATGCACATTGTTTTGTTATTATTATGATGCAGAGATTTATTGAGTAGTTAAGTGATGTAGTAGAATGTTGTGAGGATACGTGGAAAGGGTGACATCATACCATTGAATATATGGGGACATACGAGAATGAGATACGATTGCTAGAGTTCCTTTTCTATCACCTCGGCTATTATGAATGTGTACTCTAATTTGTATGTTTGAGTGAATAGGTACAGGACATCGGCTCCACCTGGATTCATAGGTCTGAGCGTGTCCACTACTCAAGAACAATGTTGATTGGGAGATAGTAACTGGTTAACCTTGTCAAACCTTTACTCTAACACAGTGTGTCGTCAGTCTGTGTGTTGGTCATGTTCCTTATCCATGTTGGTCTTGGTATTTTATTTATCGTGCAAGTTTAATTGTAAGGATTAAATTATATGTTGTGATTAAGTATTTAATTAGTATGGAGATCTTGGTATAAATTAATTAATTAATTAATTTAAAGTTATATTATAAAGTAATTTTAATTATTAGATCAAATATGATTTAAATAAATAAGTGATTTAAATGTGATTTGAATTAAATAAATTACTTTTAATTTCAAATGCATGTATTGGGAAAAGATCTTAGAAATATCTTGGTTGTTAAAGAAAAAATATTTGTTGTGTTAACTAGAAGTTAGAAGGTTTTGTTTTCTAATTTTTTTAAAATTGATTTCCGGAGGGATTGATGGAAAATTGTGAGAAAAAGAAGAAGTTGTTTTCACGGGAAATAAAAGAAAGAGAGTGGTTTTTGGAAATGGGAGAATTGTTTTGAGGTTTGAGGAAATTGTGAATCTTAGAATCTCTCTGATAAATTTAGGAATCTAGAATCTAGTTTGTTGTAAATTCTTGGTTGTGGATTATATTTTGTTCTCTGGGAAGTGGCAATTCTTCTAGAGGAAACTTTGGCAATTGAAGATTAAAGGAAGCTCGACATCAATCTTCGAATCGTCAGATCTTCTAGAACAAGTTCCTTATTGCTTTGTAAATTTTAATTTGAAAGACATATTTAATTTTATTGTATTGCAAATTGGAAAAGAATTAAAGATGAATTCTTTTATTTTAGAAGCTTTTGTTTTTGAAAGAAATTGTCGTGAATGTTGAGCCTCTGTAGAAAACAATTTAGATCCTCTGTGTAAATTGATTATTTGAAATAGATTTATGCTAAAGGAAATTATAGATAAATCTTAGAGCCTCTGTGAAAATGGAATTGAAATTGTAGGAATTTGTAATCCTTTGTGTCAAGATTATTATTCTTCTCTGTAGAAAATAATAAATTTTCGTGAAAGATTTAGATCTTTGTAAGAAATTATTTTTAACACAATAAATAATTCAAAAGAAAATATTTTGGAATTTAGGAAACCTTTGTAAATTTGTGAATATTTCCTGTAGAAAAAGTTTTATGAATAACTTCATGTAGGGAAAATTGTAAAAAAAAACAATGGAGAGAGAGTTACTAAATTAATCATAACTAAAAATTTACAAACTGGGTATGACTATTTTTTTATATGTGTTAAAAGACATGGTGGCCCACCTTCAGTAAAAATTTCAGAGAAACTCAGATCCGAAATCGAAAGTTATTAAAGTTACAACAGATTGGTTTTATGTTTAATATTGTTTGAAAAATGTAAATTAATATATATATATATAGAAAAATTTACATATAATTTTAGAATATTTAAATAATATATTTAAATATAAATATTTATATGTATTTTTAAATAGGTGCATGCACATGCACAATTTAGATATATTAATATGAAATATTTTATTAAAAAGAATTGATGTTTATTATTATGTGTGATTGAGTAAATTGAAGTTAAACAATTAGTTTTGGTTTCTTATTTCTATTGTAAATAAAATTATAATTTAAATGATTTATTTCACGCAGTGTGATTATTTGAATTGGATTATGTAATTAGATAATATATATATATATTTAAATATATATATCTATTTAAAAAGGGTATTTATTTAGATGGATTTTATTGCTTTAAGTGCATGCAAGCATAAATTGTTAACTTTAAATGATTGATTATTCTAATTGTAGATTTGAGTTAATTAGTTTGAGTAGTGAAAATAAAAGTTAAACATTTAATTTTTATTTCGTTGTTGATTTATTAATTAGAATTAAGCTTAAATGATGTATTTTAATTATGAGATATTGATCTATTGGATTTAGGAAATTTGAATGGTAGTGATTTTAATTACATGTATTTCTGTAATTGTGAATTGGGGGGATATTTGTTGTTGAGAAAGTGTAAGTCTTCCAGAGGTTGTAAAATTATGAAAGGGTTGTTGTGTCCGTTTTTCACCCTTTGAGATTTCCTTGGGTAGTGCACGTATTTGGGATTCAGTATTTGACATCCGTAGAGATGTGTTACCTCTTGAGATGTGGTAGTTATTTGTTATCAATTTTAGTGCATTGTCTACCCTTGGGTTGTGGAATAAGTTATTGTGTTGTCAATAGGGGAATGGAAAAATTGTTATCTTGTCTTCTTGAAAGATAATCGATTTTGCACTGGTGTGCATGTGGGGCCAGAGTTCGTAAGAGGTTACTAGGATAACCCAGAATGGGGGCTGGGACCTGGGAAGATCTCTTTTGGATAACCAATGCAACCTTTGTGATAAAAATCCTCCTATGACAATAGTCGATTATATTGTGCAGTGGTTGTACTTGATTTTTTGATTCTGGAAGCAATATAACCCTATGTTTTATATTTATTGGTACAGTGTGGTTTTGTACTTTGCCTGTGTCTAGAGGTAGTAGGTTAGTCTTGGTTACCTGTTACTATCTCCTAGCACGGGGTTGGTCCTACGAGTACCACATGGCTGGGTGGCATGCACCTTACACTATTGGGTTTTCTCTTCATGTTCATGATGGTGGGATCTTCTAGTCTAAGGAGCTCATGTGTTTCTATGGATTTGTACTTCTCTTATATTCATTGTAATAGTGGACACTATATATTGTATTCCTTATTTGTAATCAAGGAGGATTCCTTGTGTTGTAATTGTAACATTATGTATGATCTATTCATCATTGGATTAAATGGTATATATTTTTTATATGGTGTTGTATCTGTGGAAATATGTTCATTACTTTTCTTTGTGTTAGATTTAATATGAAATGGTGAATGCTTTGTTGTACGATGTTATCATGAGTTAATTCTATATACTATGTTTTAGAATAATTTTTTAAGTTTTGAAATTCACATGTAGACATGTTGTGTAGCCTAGAGGATATATGTGTTAGAGTAGGTTACTTTACTCATCATTGTTACTCTTTTTAAGGAAAAAAAATTAGTTGTGCTTCCACAGTGTTGCATCATCCTCTAGGTTGCGGGATGAGGTTTTACAATACCAACCAAACATGCAACCATACCAAGGGAAAAACTAATGGAATTTCACTAGGCCCTTGAACACCATCAATACAACTACTATTTTCACATCAAAGGGCATTGTTCCAATGCAAAATAATATGGATCAAGAACATGAGTGGTTCCACTCACACAATCAATCACACAATCAAATCTTATGTCAAAATGAAAAGTTTGGTCAAGCTTTGATGGTTTAAAATACACTAGCTTCATAAAAACAATTTGAAATATCTTAGGTAGTAGTTGAGAGGAAAGAAAAAATGTAGAGTGATTCTACATTGGTAAATTTTCACGAGGAAAACTTTTGTTGCATAAAAAAGTTTACTAATTTGGACAAGAGTACCGATTAAATGGCCCAAGAACATAAGGTTAAACAAAATAGAAATTGAAGATGAAACATCTCCCAAAGTTGGTTAGACATCAACTTCCCAAACATCTCAAGGAGTTGCACATGTAAGTATGTAACAAATATAGCCAACATACAATTGAGTCAAGATGTTAGCAAGGATAATAAGACACAAGATAAACCTCAAACCAACTAGCTAGCAAGAGTAGACCCTGCTATTGCAAAATTTTTGTTGAGGATTAGTCACACACATTTCAAAATTGTAGAGTAGATGAAGAAGGCTAGCCTGAATGTTACCATGTAGATTTGGTGCAAGAAGCATTAGAAGGACTCAACAAAAAAGGAGGTGTTTTAGAAAAGGAACAAAAAATCCAATCAACCTCATCCAACTAAAGGAAGAAGGAAATAAAAGAAAAAATTAATCCACCTCCCTTTTTTACATGTATTTGATTATTGGAGACCTTCTAGTCCATAATTGTATGATTGATTCAAGAGCTAGCAACTTTATTATTTCTAAGAAAATAACTGATATTATTGGAATTAAATATGATAATGTGTCTAAAGGAGTAGTGAAATTAGATGACATTGATGTTAAGATAGTAAGGGTAATTAAAGACAAGAGATTAATATTACATGCATGCCCTTGTTGCATATTTTTGCAAGATATATTTGGTCATAGACCTCCTTGCATTATTTTCCATTTGTTTGTCTAGGGATTTCACTGCCATGATAGGAGGGTACTTTCCTTTGAATGGTCTCATATGTTATTAAGAACAAGGTATGGTACAAAGGTGACCATAAAGCTTGAACCTATCGTAAAACATCACATTGAACCCTACACTCCTAGCCTTGTCAACATGAAATATACATTGCATGACCTTGAGGGAGAGTGTGATGTTCATGAGTTTTCTTCCCTTTTTGAGGAGGTCCCTAATTGCTATCTAGATTAGTGGAGTAATTATTTTTAATTTTTTTCATATAATGAGGTAGAGGAGACTAGGCTAGGCACCTATTAGATACATGAGGATAATAATCCTATCCCCAACCTTATGAATGTTCAAGAAGACACAAAGGGTCTATAGAAATTAGTTTTTGATGGCTCAAGAATAAAAAATGGTGTCAATGTTGGTGTAATGATAGTGTCTCCCAACAAATAAAAGTATTATTTTTTATTCAAAATTCAGTTTAGTTTCACTAACAATGTAGTTGAGTATGAAGCTCTAATCTAAGGTCTTCAACTTGCACATAAGAGGGAAAAAAAATTGCAAGTATTTGGGAATAGAGAGTTGGTTGTACATTATATTAGAGCTCAAAGCATGATGAGGAACTATTTTTTGAAGGCCTACAAGCATAGGGTATGGGACCTAATTTAAGGATTTGAAGTATTTGACATAAGACTTGTTGTGAGGCCTATTATCCTAGACAACTAGAAAAATTGGCAAGTAGTTGAGAATGATCTATAGATATTCAAATTCCTACAAGAGGAAGAGTTCTCTAGAAAAAATAAATCCAAAATATAGCAATAATATGGAGACCAAATCAAGTAGCTAAACACAAATAAGTTGCAAAAGGGTTTCATCACTCTAGAGGGAATTTTCAACTTAGATGACCAAATGAGAAATAAGAGGATGAACCTAGTTGCAAAGAAAGGGGAAGACAAGAAAGTAATTATAAGAAAAGAGAAATATTTGAAGCTAAGAAAGGTATAATCTTAATCTAATCAAAAAAGTTTCATTAGGATTATTAACCCCAAAATCGAGCCCTTGATAAGGAAGCAGTTGACCAAATTGATAGAAGTAAAAATCAATTTCCTCATCAAGCATTCTTCTTAGGTGAAAAAATTAGTCCCTATGAGAAAGAATAATGGGGAGATAAGATTGTGTATATACTTTAAAGACCTCAATATAGCCTCTCTTAAATAACACTATCCCCTCCATTCAATGGATTAATTTTTTCAAAAGGTAAGTGTCTTAGAAAGGTTTTCTTTCTTGGATAGGTACTTAGGCTATAATATATATTTTTTGAATGAACAAGACAACTGAGAGGGGGTGAATCAATTGTATCTAATCAAAACATCAAAAACCATCAATAGTAATCAGATCCACACACATTCATTAACCCCTTATTCTATTATAATGATTAAACATGAAGCAAAGATAACAAAAAATGAAATAACAACACCATACACAAGAGAACACCAGATTTACGTGGAAAACCCAATGAGGGAAAAAATACAGTGAGGATTAGCTCACAATATAAGTAATTGAAAAATCGGTACAAGGGCTCATTGCTAGAATATGACACACTATCCAAAAAGGCTCACAACTAGGGCTCACTACCACATAAATAAATACAAGAAGATAGAAGAGAGATGTTATGCAAAGAACACTTTCTCAATGCAACAAGGAATCCATCACAATGCTCCAACACATTTGTAGTATAGCATGGAAGATTTTGGACACCTTTGGTTCACTGCATTCAGTAAATTCAATATTTTGAAGTTCACACTACTTTGCTCAAATTCATATTACACACATCACTTGCATTTCTCTCACATATATCTTTCTTCTCTCTTGATTCTTCCTTATCAACTCTCAACAAATCTACTCTTATTTATATCAACCTGAACCTTAAATGTATTCTCCAAGGTCAACATTTTATTTGTTATATTTAAAAATTCAAATTAGGTTAGCACCTAAACATTCCTGTGGTGGATAGGAATCAAAGGGGACCAAAACAACACTTAACCAAGACCCAAAATTAAGTCTCACACACCATGCTATGAATCCATTAATACTTGAACATTTTTGGATGTAGTGTAGACTCTAGGTCGACTATTACCCATGAAAACACAATAAAAATTAAGTACAAGCTTCTAAAAAATTTGATACACCTAACCAAAAATCCTCTTGACACAAACAAGAGAACAACACAATTAACTTTGCTTCAAAACCACAAGTCCTAAAAAGCAAGTGTAGAGAAATATGGAGCAAATACATTTCTCCTCGACACCTCTATACAAAACTACAAAACTAGTTCACATACTGGTAAACATAACTTCATCTCACCAAGGATCTTGAACCCAAAATTCTGAATATAGCAACCTTTAACAACCTTGAACAACATACTAAATCTGCACAGACATAATATCAATACAGAAGAATTGCGGAGCACGATCTAGAGCACATTATAAACACTTGCACAACACTATTTTTTCTATTTATAAAATTTTATCAAAAGCACTTGGAAATCAAGTACCAGAGACATCATCTCAGCTCATTACTTCATTCCAACTCATCTCTAGACACTCCAACAAAAGATAGCTCCATGTACTCACAACACTTAATATCTCAACTACACATGCACAACTTACAATAGCCTGTTTTCCTCTTTTCCACAATTTTCCCAACATCCTCGACATTTTCATCATGCAACAATTTCCTTAACATATAGTTGACATCAATGAAAACACCATCAAGTAGACTTCTTGTTGACATCAATGACAACACCTTCATATTTGCAACAATCTCCCCCTTTGTCATTGATGGTAGCAGATGATGTGTAAAACCATGAAAGACAACACAACATTTCTGAACACACTTTCTTTTTCTCCCCTTGATTTTTTTGACAATATAAACAACTTTCCCCACTTATACCTTATAGTTTTTCACATGATACTTTCTCTCCCTTTGACATCAATTGAAAAGGATAAATTTTTTGCATTATTTCCCCTCTTTGACACTAAACCAAGATACCTACACTGAATACTCCCCCTTAGGAGTATACCCAATCAAATCAATAAGTTAATGACAACACATGACACTACCTACTCCCCCTGAGACATAGCCACCAACATCAGTCCAAAACAAGAGATAGATCCATATATCTAATGGAATGATGTATCTCCACATGCATCTAGTTCAATGAGTGAGGGGTAATAACCCCAAACCTCTCCTAAAGATACTCAAAAGTATCCTTAGGAAGAGCCTTAGTAAATATGTCAGCAATCTAATCCTTTGTAGGTACATTCTCCATAACCTTCTCTCTTAGAAAGTGATACCTAATTGATATATGCTTTTTCCTTGAATGCATCAATGGATTCTTTGAAATGTTAATTGCACTTTGTATTGTCAGAAAAGATAGATATAGGCTCGTCATATACAACTCTGATATCCTTTAATTTATGTATCATCCACAAAACCTATGTACAACATGATGTTGTTTCAATATACTCAACCTTAGTAGTAGATAAAGAGATTGAATCCTACTTCTTGCTCAACCATGACACCAATCTAGATTAAAGAAAGAATGCACCACCACTTGTAATTTTCCTTTCATCAACACAACCAACCCAATTTGCATATGTATAAGCACTTAATGCAAAATTACTATCCTTGAGATACCACAAGCCATAATTCAGAGTGCTTCTTAAATATTTGAATATCCTCTTTACTACTACAACATGTGTTTCTTTGGGATCTTCTTGAAATCTAGCCACAACACAAACTGCATGCATGATATATGGTCTAGTAGTAGTTAGATATAACAGTCCACCAATCATAGATCTATATTTTCTCTAATCATCTTTCGATGAATCATCAACTTTGCTCAATTTTCAACTAGTCACCGTAGGAGTGCATATTGATTTAGAGCCATCAATTCCAAACTTCTTCAACATCTCTTTGATATACTTAGACCATGAAATGAAAATCCCATTATCTTTTTGACTAATTTGTAGCCCAAGGAAGAAATTAATCTCCCCAAACATTGATATTTCAAACTCTTTTTGCATCTCTTCAATAAATTTCTTGCACATAGCTTCATTTCCACCAAAGATAATATCATCCACATATACAACCACTATCAGGATCTTGTCTTCCTCAATTTTGAAGTAAAGATTGCTATCTGTTGTGCCTTTATTGAATCCTTTCTATATCAAATATCTATCCAATCTTGCATACAAAGATCTAAGAGCTTGCTTCAATCCATATAGTGCCTTCTTCAATTTACCTACCATATCTGGCTGATTTGATAACATAAATCCTTTTGGGTGTTCCGTGTAAACTTCTTCCAATTCTCCATTTAGAAAAGCAGACTTCCCATCCATTTGATAAAATATAAAGTCCTTGTATGCTACAAATGCCAAAAACATTCTAACAACTTCCATCCTAGCCATAGGAGCAAATGTTGTTAAAAGGCACAGGACAACTAAAAGGGGGGGTGAATCAGTTGTCACCAAATTCAAACATAGAACTCCTGACACTTATCAACTTTACAACTACACTATTTTGTTATTAAGTATGAACATGAAATGTAGATAACAGAAAGTAAAATCAACACAATGAACACTAGATTTTACATGGAAAACCCAATAAGGGAAAAACCATAGTGAGGATTAACTCACAATATAAAGTAGTTCCAAAACTAAATATAAAGGCTCATTGTCAAAGGGATCTCTGCCCAAAATAGGACTCATTTTCTGAATACAAAAGCTCATTGCTTACAAAAAGAGGCTCACTACCTGCAAAAGGATTACAAAACAAAATGGCTTACAGCCAGAAAATGAACTGATAATGTACACCTAACAAGTGTTGATTTAGTTCCAATGAAGCTCAGTAAATTGACTTGACACACTTCATCATATTCACACTTCTTCACATTTGCATTCACAACTGTATCATCTATATGTCAATCTTAAAAAATTGTCCAACATATATACTCGAACCATCTACACTTGCATTAATTAGGTTAGCCTAATTAGATGCAACTCTTATTCACCAAAAATACCAACTATCGGCTTCTGACATTCACAAAATCTTTCTAGATAATAAATCAAAATGTGTAGCACACTTTATTGTGTCGACATAGACCTAAGATAGGTCACACATATATCTACAAAACAAATTTAATTCACCATATCGCCAATTATCCATGAAGTCGGCTAGAGATAGGCTTAATAGAAAAATGCAATCAACAGAATGATACCGATACACCATACGAGCACTAGAGCATGAGAGATTTTGAATGTACATGTTTTCAATATCCATAGACTATTTCCCAAAACTGCAAGTAGCAACTATCAACTGCGGAGGATTGTAGACCAAAATACTAGAGGGTGTAAACTGTATATCGGTTCAGATGTCAGACCAAAATACTGGATCAAACACTGACTTAGTCTTGTAGTCACAACTTGTATAACATGGTGACATAAATGGCAACATAAAACTATATAGTTATCCATTCTTCTTCATTCTTCAAACAAATGTATCCTCAAATTCTATTCCTTCCACTTGTATGTAACCCTTACACATAAGTATTTCTTTATTCCTTACTACTTCTCCATTCTCATTCAACTTGTTTTTGAATACCAACTTAGTTCCAATTATGTTCTTGTTTGCCAATCTAGGAGTTGTTAAAATAAATATTTCAGCAGCTCCCTTCGGGTTTCTTTTGTATTATGTGTGCGCCGGCCTGTGCATCGCCGAATTTATTTGGCTTTCCATCAAGTTTTGATCTACCACTTTGCGCATCTCCTCTCTGCAACTTTGGGCAACAGCTTCCCTTTTGGGTCCTGAGAGGCTGCGATGGGCATCCACGTGTCACACTTGCGGGAGGTATTATTCCTTATTTCCTTAAAGTCTCTTCAGGTCGTGAAAGGCTTCTGCAGGGCCATCATTTCTAAAAAAATTTCAAAGGGTCCTACCTCTTGCTACGTGGCGGCGGATCGCAAGTTTTCCATGCGGGAATGAAATAAACAACCACGGGCTGCGAAATGCTTCCGCAGGGTTTCTTTTTTATTTTCTAAAAGGTGTTGGCGGGCCCCACCTTCTACTAGGTGGCAACCGTTCACAGATCTTTCAATGCAGTAAGGAAATGAATAGCCACGGGCAGCGAAACGCTGCCACGCGTCTTTCGCACCCGGTTGATGCAACTTTCTCTCCACTGCGATAAGGATCTCAGCCCATCAGACACGTGTTGCCTCTTCACAATCTCTCATAAGTAATGGGAGAAAGTTTCATGCAGGCAGCGAAGGGCTGCCATGTGCCTTATGACTAATCTGTAGAGCGGGCGATAGGCTGGCTGAGGGAGATAATGCTATTGAGTGTCACTCATCATGGTCGTTTGTAGTGGTGGATGACACTTGTTGCCTCGAGCCTGGCTGGGACCACCACCATCATTACGAGGGATGCACCTGCACCTGGATGACCGGATGTTGTGTTCTAGCTCGATGCTGTTGTAACAGCCTTGGGAATCTTCTGATTCAGGCATCATTGCAGGGGATTGTGAGATCTTTTTTGTTGCAGTTCTCCAAGGCGGTGGGAGGTTTCTTTTTCTGCTATATATACTTTCTCTGTCGTTGAGAGAAAGGTCCAAATTTTTTTAGAAAAACATACTGGTTTTAGCAGGAGACACCAGGCCTCTTTTACTATTTTATTTACAAGAAACTTTCAGACTGTGCCAACTGTTCGGCCTTTCTGTTTTTCATGTTTTGATTAAACTGTAAACTGTGCTTTATACTGTCTTAAGCATTTCATTTGAAGGAACTTCTATATATTGGATACAAGCTTGCTTACCTAAATCATGTCTAATGACTCTTCTTAGTAGTGAGCATATATGCAATACTATTTTATGTTAATAAATGAATTGTTTATGCTATAGTTTTAAGTCTCTAACGTTTTGGAACGTGACAACACCATTCAGGCCCCTAAATCTATGATTTATCATGCCCATCAGTAAATTTTGGCACATTTCTTTAGATTAGACTTTGCTTCATTATATTTGTTTCCTTTTCCCTTTCCAAAACCCATTATAGAAGAAGCCGACTTCTTTAAAATCTGGAGGTCACTCAGTTTGGCACAAAGGGTCCCCCTTGAACTGAGTTTCCCATAAGACGCTGTTACCTCGTCAATTTTTGGCGTCAACAGTTTGTCCTTTTTCTGGCACGCCCAGTGGGACCCGAACTAATGAAATTGTCTTATAGAGGGGTGTACGAGCCATCGGCCTGTAACTAGATCCCAAACTGCAAGTAACCCAGGTTTTCTAGTACCTCCGCTAGGGACAGTCCAGGCCGCAAATCAGCTGGTAACCATTCCATTTCCACCACCCTTTCCTCTCACCATGTTGCCGGCCGCGAACAGAAACTACGTAGCATGGGATACTAGAAGTCCCTTGGTAGCCCCGGTAGCGCCCGCTGTTTGGGGCGCTATCCCGATTTCAGCCCTGAAAGCTATTCCTAAATTATTCAGAGATAACTCAAAGATGCCAGCAAAACATTTGCAGGATGTAGCGGATGTTTGTCTGGTACACGGTATTACAACGCAGAATGTAGCCCTAAGGCTCCTCACTGCGTCCTTCAAAGGCAAGGCTCTGGATTGGTACCGAACGCTGACTCCTAATTCAATTCGCACCTGGGATGAGCTCAGAGATCCATTTTATAAAAGGTTCTCAAACGACGGAGATCATTCTTCATTACATTATCAGCTATCTATCATAAAACAAGCCCCCCAGGAGGCTCTAATAGACTTCAATGCCCGATTTCACTCAAATTGGAAGAGAATTCCTATGACTATCCACCTGACTCCAGAATTAGCATTCATATTTTATCTGAAGTCCATTAATCCTGACATTTCTATGATGATCAAGTCTTTGGGAGGAGCCACTCTACCAAATGCTTATGCTACCGCTATCAAAGCTGAGAATCACTTGATAGATTGTGAAAAATTGCCTCCTTGACCTATTATGCTGATATTTCTTGAAATATCAACCTCTACACAAGAGGTCGCATCGACTAGTATGGCAGCAACTCCCCAGTCGATATACTCATATGCGGCTGCTCCTGAAAACTTGGCTTCTACATCGGGTTCTTCCAATGATGAAATAAGTGACCTCAAGGAGATGTTGCGAACTATGGCAAATGACATAACAACTCTCAAGCGGAACCAAGCAACACCCCTACGGCCTGCATATCAAAACTATCAAGGTGGGTGGTCTTCTAATCAGCAAAATCAATATCAGAGTGTGCCTCGCACTAATCCACCAGCGCCGACTACAAACTAGATGGTCCCGATGCCTACTTCGCTGACAAGTGCATCACCAAGCTCGAGTAGGGAATTAACCGCGGGACAAAACAATCTTATTGATGATATCAATCCATGGTGTTTTCCCTGCAGCGATGCGCATATGCCTCGAAATTGTCTGCATGGAAACCTACAGCAGAAAGTGGCGGAGCAACGCAGCCAAGGCACTATAACGAAAAATGGAGGTTACGTATATGCCTCGCCGATGGAGAGCGCGGTCCTTACCACGCAAATGCAAGGAATGTCTTTAGAACAAGAGTCCGATATTGCTCCCGATCAAGCACTTTTCTCTTGGATGGAGGAAGAAGAAATGACATTTGCTAATGATAGATTCATGTCCAAAATGTCGTAGTATAGCCTGATTACAACACGCGCTCAAAGAGGAGATTCATCGGCGAGCCTGTTGTTTCACTTCCGAATAGCCCGCAATGCAAAGGCGTGTCCAATCAAATTCTCGGTGCTTCGATCATCTCTTCACCTCACCTTCTCAACCGCGAAAGGAAATTATTATAACAAGAACTAAGGAGTAGAAATTTCCAAGTTTTCCACCTTTCAATGTGGTGGAGCAATTGAAGAAATCATCCGCTAATGTGTCTTTATGGGACATTCTAGCTATCCCATAATAGAAGACTATACTACAGAAGGCGCTTCAGCAAGAGATCAACTCGGCACCAACAGAGTCATCTGCCAGTACAGAGGTGGTTTATCAAATACCACTAGCTAAGGTTCTTACAGACCAAGTGAAGGAATCCCATGCTGAAGACAGAAGTAGGTCAAAACCTCAGCCCTTCTTCTTAACTCTCATTATAGGAAAAAAACTATTACACAACGCTATGATTGATTCTAGCGCTAGTACAATGGTTATGCCAAAACTGATAGCCGAAGCTTTGGGACTCAGCTAGAAACCTATGAAGAAGGGGGTGATGCAGCTCGATGGAAATAAAGTTGATACTGTAGGTGTCATCAAAATGCTTCCTTTAACTCTATTTGTTTGCCCCAGTATCACGGTCTCGCAAGATACGGTGATCATAGATGTTCCTCCTATGTTTGGTCTCTGTCTATCCCGAGAATTTACTTCAAAGGTGGGTAGATATTTGTCTTTAAATTGGTCACATCTGATACTTAGGACCAAGCATGGTGCAAAAATGATGATAGAATCGGAGGCTCTACATTCTGAACATGTGGCGGATGAGGCCCTGATCAATTTTGAAGCCGCGCATACTTTTATCACCAAGCAGGAAATGTATAGTGTTGAATTGCTTGAGGAAGAGAAGGTGAGTGGAGACCGAAATGATAAGGAAAATGCTCTGTTGAGCGAACACATAATCAATGACCCTTTCGGGAATTATCATGCTACAGGATTGGGCACATATGTGATTTATGATGAAGACCAGGTTCTTCCGAAGGTCGCCAAAGAATCTGACGGTAACCAAGCAAATGAGCTATGGACATTGTATTTTGACGGAGCAAGAAGCAAAGTAGGTGCTGGAGCAGGGGTATGTCTAATATCCCCATAGAATGAAATTTTTTTGAGGTCTTTCCGCTTTCAATTCGCCTGTTCAAACAATGAGGATGAATATGAAGGGTTAGTCCAAGGCCTAAGCCTTGTGGAACGAATGGGTATTAAGCAATTGATTGTGTTTGGAGATTCTGAACTGGTAGTTAATCAGGTCCAAGGAATTTCTACAGTGAAGAACATCTGCATGAGATCCTATCAGCATCGAATCTGGGACCTGATTGAGGGTTTCGAAGCTTTCAACATCTGGACCGTTCCCCGAAGGGAGAACAGCGATGCAGATCATATGGCGGTGATTGGTGCTCAGTTTGATCCTATCTTTGACTTGCTTCATAATGAATATTTAGTACGGGTGCTTGTCCAACCAGTGATCCCCGACAATGATCAGAGTTGGCAAGTATTTTAAAGCAATGAACATATCGCTTCGTTTATCCAACATTTAAGAAAATTTGCTGATCAGCTTCAACCAAATATCACCGAGGCTTATGAAGGACAAATTATGTAGCTCAAATCAAATAAACTTCTGAAAGGGTTAGTTACTCTTGAGAACTTTTTCGATTGTAACGATGCCCGAAATGATAAGCGGAAGTTCGTGGCGGACAAAAGTGATTATGAGGACCTTCGGGTCTCCGATGGTAGGAATCTCCGGGTCAAGAGAGATGTCCCATATCGAGATAAGGAAAGGCTTATTAGTTTCTGCAAAAAATATGGAGTAGTAGCTTGGTCCTATGATGATCTGGAGGGTTATGATCCTGACATCATTCAACACACTATTGAGCTAACAGAAGGTGCGAAACTAGTCTGACAGAAACAGAGGCCAGTCAACCCTAAAGTTGAGGCCCTAATGACACAGGAGCTAACCAAGCTCATTGATTCACACATTGTCTTCCCAATCAAACATAGTACTTGGGTATCAAATCTGGTACCAGTCTGAAAGAAGAATGGTGATATCCGCTTATGTGTGGACTTCCGAGACCTGAACAGAGCATCTCTGAAGGATCACTATCTGTTGCCTTCTATGGAGTCAATCCTACAAACTGTCGCAGGATCAGAAATGTTCTCTCTGCTAGATGGCTTCTCTAGCTATAACCAGATTCGTGTTAAAGAAGAAGATCAACATAAGACTACGTTCACCACTAAGTGGGGAACATTTGCATATGCTAAAATTCTTTTTGGTTTATCCAATGCAGGGGCAACTTTCTAGCGGGCAATGGACATCGCATTCAGCGAACTAATAAATAAGTTTATTCTAATCTATTTGGATGACTTTACTGTGTTCTCTAAATCTAAGGATGATCATTTTGATCATTTGGAATTAGTTTTTCAAAAGTGCTAGGAGTTTGGGGATTCCTTGAATCCAAAGAAATGTGTATTCGGAGTACCGCAAGGTAAGCTATTGGGGCATGTTGTGTCTAAAGAAGGTGTTTCAATTGACCCCGAATGAGTAAAGGCTATCAAAGAACTTCCCCTTCTAGTAAATAAGAAAGGTGTCCAGTCTTTCCTGGGAAAAGTAAATTTTGTCAGCAAATCTATTTCCGATTTCGCGGGAATGATTAGGCCAATCACCCTAATGCTGAAAAAAGATCAAGCTTTCAAGTGGACAACAGAAGCTCGGGAGGCTTTTGAACGGGTCAAGGAAGCAATCTCCACAGCCCCGGTGCTGGTTAATCTGGATCAATGCAAAGATTTTATAATGTATGCTTTCAGTAGCGATTCTAGTATTGCTACTGTTCTAACCCAAAAGGATAGTGAAGGAAAAGGAGAACATCTAGTGGCGTTCTATTCCCGAACCCTAAAAGAATATGAGGTGAATTATAACTTTGTCGAAAGACAGGCCTTTGCAATAGTAAAGGGACTTAAAAAATTCTGCCATCTAATTTCCTGCAACAAAGTTCTGGTATATGTCGCACATTCTAGTGTGCGTGAATACATCATAGAATGAGAGATCACAGAAAAAAGGGCTAATTGGATCACCAAGATCCTGGAATATGACATCAAAGTCAGGCCTACTAAGACTATTAAAGGTAGAGGATTGTGTGAGTATATGGCACAGAACGAGGAGGTACCTGCCAAGGAGGAATAGCTAGAGCGCGTCTTGATAAATGGATCAGGATCGAAAGACGATTGGCTGACTGATAGAATGAACTTCATGCAAACGGGAAGGTATCTGCCAGCCCTCTCATCCCAAAAAAGAATGTATTACCGGCTTCATAATCACGGGTATACGCTGATAGAAGGAGTCATTTCCAAAAGAAACTTCAATGGTGTACTTCTACGATGCGTTACTTCAGGAGAGGCGTAGAGGATCCTTGATGTATTCCACAATAGCGACGAGGGTGGACATTTCTCCGCAAAAACTACCACCATCAAGGTCATGCAAGCTGGCTATTACTGGCCTACACTTTTCAGTGACTCCCACTCTCTAGTAAGGGCTTGTAAAAAATGCCAGTTCTTCTCTAACAGAAGGAAGAATTCAGCAATGCCCCTTAGACCTATAGTGGCAGACGAACCATTTGCGCAATGGGGCCTAGACTTCATCGAAATGATCAACCCGGTTTCTAGTGTTAGACATAAGTGGATTCTAACTGCTACGGACTACTTCACAAGGTGGACGAAAGTTGTTCCCCTTAAAGGTGCAACAGAAACAGAGATTGTAGACTTCCTCGAAGAACTAGTGACAAGGTTTGGTCCTCCGAAAATGATCATTTCAGACAACGCCAGAGTATTTCTAGGTACGAAGGTATGTCACTTTGCATTAAAGAATGGCATATTCCTTAAAACATCATCAAACTATTATCCACAAGGAAATGGTCTAGCCAAGTCAACAAACAAAAGCTTAGTCCAACTCCTTAAAAAGGTTGGCTCAGAACACCAGAGGGAATGGCATAAAAATCTCTGAAAAGCGCTCTTGGAAAACTCCATAACTCCTAAGCAAGTCCTTAAGACTTCACCTTATGAACTGGTATATGGGAGAGGCGCTGTTACCTATCTCCATGGAGATCCCAGCAATACAGTTATTGAAATCTCTTGAGATAGAACAAAATGAAGCCATGGAGGTTCGGCTCACCGAACTGTTGGAAGTACAAGAAAAAAGGGAGAGTTCCCTAATAGCAATGATGAGCCGTCAACATGTGATCAAACGATGGTTTGACAAGAAGGCTTCCGACTAGGGTCTAAAAAGTGGAGACTTAGTGCTAAAGTATGACAGCAGGGTTGCAAAGCCAGGTCAGCATGGTAAATTTGATAGCTTATGGGAGGGACCCTTTAAAATCATTCAGTGCAAACAACATAATGCTTTTGAGCTAGAGAATATGGAACAAGAACCGTTAGGAATCTCGGTCAATGGGATTCATCTTAAGTTATTCCATTATGCATTAAGCTCTACTTTGTACATATGTAAATAATGCTTTTATTTTCTTTTCTGTTGTTTGGCCGGTTCTTTTTCTAAAGACAGTTGTCATTCTGCAATTTAACCCATTATCATTGGTGGGTGAAACGCTAGAGTTGCATTACACAAAATACACTCATGTACGAAGAAATAACATATAAAACTTGCAAACCCAGAAAAGTTTAATCACAGAAGCAAGAAAGAGCATGGATTTTCCTTAAAATGGGAGATATATATATGTTTTTTGGTTACAAAATGGTTGGGAAGCCGTTTTTCAAAATGTATAAGTATCGAGGTATATTATATATGATAGCCTTTTATCAGGATTAAATAAAGTAGGAGAGTTACATTTTGAATAAGCAGGCAAAGGGGTTGTCTATCCGAAGGCATGACTAATAGCAATTGACGCATTCACTGCAGCGTCCACTTCTTCCTCGTCCATGGGCTCCTCAGCGGCACTGGCAGTATCATTTGGCACGACCGCCATTGGCGGTGGAAACACCAGGTTCCTAAAGTCAGTATACCAGTCTACATCGTAGAAAGGTATCACGTTGTAGCTCCGAAACAGGAAGTGAAGGGCCTGAGTAACCCTCTGCTGGTGCTGGTCACGGGTCTGCAGGTGGAATCCCTGAGGAATGGCAGCCAAACGATGACAACTTCTTCAATAAAGTGATGCAGGTCGCTAGCTATTGGCAGGCCTATCCCATATGCAGCATGCACAACGACCTCACGAAGCCCATTCAGGTATTTCTTCGGGAAGATTTCTTTAACCAGCTTCAAGATAAGTGGTCAGAGAACGCAAATTTCCAACATGGACACTACAAAGTGGGAGCACACATCGGTATTCACTCTATACTTATCCTCGTATTCTATGCATTCCTTGCCTAAGACCCACTTAATGGCTACCAGAACCAGAGAATACTTGTTCTTCGTCATCCTTTTCAGTCTCCTAGTTGAAATCTCACCTAGGAATGCCGTCTGTGACTTATACGAGGTTAGACGAATTGGGGTATCCATTGTCCTAACACTGTCCCTAGGCTTCTAAGACAATGCCGAATTTTTTCACCACCTAACCTATGAAAGGACCTTCTTAACACTCTGCTACTAACCTATTACTTCTCAAATGCTAAGTATGTTTTGCTTGCTATCTACTAGCCTATTTATAAAAAAATTGACAAGACCATGCTAATCCTCCTCTAAGAAACATGATGTTATGCTAGCTGCTTTCTTGAAAGGCAGGCCTATGTTTGTTCACATTTTCAAGCCAGTTACATCCGTGATAAAACGACTCGATGCGTGCTTAATTAAATGAAGTTGATTAATTAGTTTTAAAAAGGTGGCGCTAGTTGGTGGAAGGACGTATGGCCGTAGGCTATTGTGTCATCTCTCAAGTGCGTCCCAGAATCCAAGGCGATACTCATATCTTTTCAGGTGATGATCTTTTGTTTGGCGTAATCATTCCGGCTGAGATATTAATTACCAGTGCATGCTAACGCAGGGTTGGCAATTCAATTGTAGGCTCAAGTTCCAAGGAGATCAAGGCATATCACACGATCACCCAAATGTAATAATGAAATCTGGCCGCCTTAGAATAGTAATTAGTTCATCTTGCACGAGTTGCAAGATTAATGGTACATGCCGAATTAAATGCAAAAGACTTGCTTTCGCCTACCACCTTGGGAAGAGTTGCTATTATTGCATGAAAAGACTTAATATTTCAAAGTCTTTTTACAAACGCAAGGAGAAGTGCAGAGTTGTTTTCTGTCTGTCTATCTAGAGCCAAGCATAGTCACAGGTCAGGAGCTTACAAAATCTTCAGAGAAGGAAAAATGTCAGAATCTTCAGCTCAGCCAATGCAGGAGGAAATTAGCCAGGAACTATTCACGATTATTCATTCTTCAGTTGAGGTATATGTCTATGAGGATGTAGCGTATGCCATGCCTGGTATACCCAACAAGACGAGAAGAGCCCACATGGAGGAGCTAGATAGACCCAAGAAATGGAGTAACCAGAAAAAGGTTGAGGAAAAATGGGACAATATCTATGACCCAAGGCTCGCAAAAAAACCCTAAGTCCCTCAGAGAGGCAGCTTGTGCAAGGTTATTAGCATCAAAGGTGGATCAATCCATGGCAAGTAGAGTCTGGTAGAGTGGTCTCCCACAATACATGGTCCCATTGGTGCACTATTGCCCAAAAGTGGTCAATGCTACTATTCAGCACTATAATCCAGATACCCACTACATTGAATGCCGCAACTTAAAGGTGCATATCAGCCCAGAGGCCATCTGACACATGTTATGTATCCTGAATCCGAGTAAAAGGAAGGAGACTATCAAGCCTTTTCACCCAAGCAAGGGAGAGAAAATATGGAGGAAGATGAAAACCAGCTCAAATTTCTTGTTAGAAGAGACTAGTAAGAAAGGTATCGTGGCCACTAAAGTGCCAAGTGTCCCATTATTGCGTGGTGCATTCCACGATGATCTCCAAGATGCCATGTCTATGTTGGAATTTGTTTGCGACCGAGACTCTGATGAGAAGATAGAAAGCTTTTAGCTGGGACCTGCAATGCAGTTTCGCAAGAAGCATGAACTCTTCTGGTATGATTTTGCTGAGTTCATGGTTGAAGAAATGAAACAATAAATTAAGAATTATCAGGCAGAGAAGAAGTTTAGGTTTCTTTCCTACTTGGTCCACATGTTTTTGCATCATAATTTGGATTTATTCGCTCGATTTTTTCCGCTATCAATTTTTGATGAGCAAAATAAAAGGAAGCCGGTGTCTACATGGACACCTTTCTTTTCCGCATCATATGACTATTATGCATTTGCGGACTATTTCATAGCCCCGGTTTTGAATGATTTAATCGGAGAAGGTGATATTGTCTAGCTCGATAAGGAGCAGACCGGATTTATGCAGAGCTACACCCCTGCTTGTGATTGGTTCGTAGGCATGGATTTTACAATCCTTCGAATGCGGGGCTTTACTGGCAAACATTTCCTGCTCCCGGCTTGCGTCATGGATAGAGTGCTCGCGCTGGAAATTTTCTGGCAGGTGTGTATCATTGATTTCACTTTCTGTAGTAGCAGAAAGGTCAAGAAGAAGGGATTCTTCACTTGTCCGAAGAGTTTCAAGTTGGTAACTCTGATTAAAAAACAATCGCACAAGCTGTTAGAGAAGCTGGCACATCTAGGGTTGGTACTAGTAAATGATAAGTGGAAATACAACCCTTTCAACGACTTGCCGGAGCCACATATGAAAGTTACCCATGTTTCTTGACCATACTGGGAGAAGCGGCTTAATCCACGAACGGATAGAGATGAGGATTTTGTTGAATTAGCACAAATCCTTACACCGGACACTAGAGGCCTATGGCACAAGTTCTACTTTCCTATGGCCGTGGAAAAATATAATGTTCCTATGGAGCGCAACATATATAATAAGTTGAAGAGGGATGAGGAATGGAGTGATGAAAAAATAAAAGCTTTCTGGAGATATCGCCAGGAAATAACACAGTTGGATGCTCCTTACAATTAGCTAAAAGATGACCAGGAATTTGAAAAATGGTGGAAGGAAGGCCACCCCAACCCAAGCTCTAGTATTGATAGGAGCGAAGGGGGGGAGGAATCTGAGGAGTATGAAGAAGAAGCGACGGCATCGTCCTCCTCAACATAAAGAGGCAAGGTCTCTGGGCATGCCATCTATGTGGCCACGAATGTACATTTTAATATATTAAGAGGCTTGCATACACTCACTTGGGCTACTAAACTAGCCAGGCTAATACCTCAGCAGATGGATTTGGCTGTCGAAGTTAGTGAATATCCTTCTGCGAAAAGACAGCGCATGGAAAGTATTATCGGAGGGGTTTTGCAAGAACCCGTCGGAGGAGAAACACCTGCTGCTAACCAGATATCGTCGATCAGTCAACAGGTATATTTCTCTCCTCTTGCATCTCATTCCTTCGTATCCGCCCTTACTTCACTGGTAACTCCTACCATAAGTCTGAGTCCTCTACCTTATGCTTTTGGTCCAACTTATTCAGTTGGATTCGTCTAGTTTTCATAGGCCCACCCGCTTGTAATTACTCCTCCGAGTATGCTCACACCTACCGCTGCCACTCAGACTTTCCTTGCCTCACATTTAGAAAGCGTTCCCTCTGTCGGTGCCCATTATTTTTCCGCTATGCTTACAGATCCTCTTCCATTGCAACAAGCTGACACCCTGTTAGCAACCCCCCTTTCCCGGCCAATGAGCCTTACGGTTGAATCCTCGATTCAGCTGCCACAAATGCCTAGCCCTACTGATAGTCCTTAGACCAAACTATGGAACGTGCCGCACTTTTATCCACAAATAGTCACTCTCTAGAAGAAGCAAATGCGTGCGCCTATAAAGGTCACATATCCCTATGCCCTGCCTTCTAGTGCTCCTTTTGCAGGTGGGTTAGTTTCATCACCAACTGAATTCATAGCACAAATAGATTGTGGAAAAGAGGCACGCGCGAATAGAATGAGGAAACGCAAGGCAAAGGATGACAATGCTCCCGCTGAGCTGAGAGTACAAGCTCTGTATGATGAGGCTTGACAAGAATTAAAATTCACAACCATGTACCCAAGGGTAAGCAAGCCTCAAGGAGAAATGCAACCCGAAGACTATGAGATATATGCTGTTGGACTCGACATGAATGTAGCCCGGCCATAAGATAAGGTCAAAATCATGGAGGAGGTGCAATGGGTGGTCACTTCTGACTTCCTCAAAACTGGTCGCCAGTTAAAGAAGAAGGATGAGCAGCTCAGGGCAGCCAGGGAAAGGGTGAGTTTTCTGGGAACAAAGGAGAAATCCTTAGAGGCAGATATCGCCCGAATGACTGAAAGGGCGCTGATAGCAGAGAATGAGAGGAACAGACTTCAGGGCGAAATTGCGAAGACCCTGGTTGTTGACCTAGGCTTAATAAAAGAACTGCAAAGCCAGAACCAAGCAACGCGACAGAGCCTACAATTAAAAGAAGAGATTGAATGCATCCGCCTTGAGTATAGTCAGGGGATGGCACAAAGGGGTGAGGAGTTGGAGCGTCTACAAGAGCAGTATGAGCAAAAATTACAGGAGAAAGAGGCCGAATTTAAAGGCCTGAGGGCTAAACTGGAGGAAGAACTTCGAGAGACAAAGACTTCTCTGGAAGAGCAATCAGCGAACCACTCCCGAGCTGAACAAAATTGGAATAAAGAAATGAGCAGCTATGCGGAGCAGCTGGCGTCCGAGAAAAGGAAGAAGGTAGAATTAGCCGAAACCCTTATTTCAAGAGACGCGGAGATTTCTTCACTTAAAGCCTCTCTGTTGCCTGCCCCTGCCCAACCTGATGTCATTCCACTGGTAAGGCAATTATACATTTCTCACTAGGAGAAATTCAAGACCTTTTTCCTAACACTGCAGCCTACCCTCCGATTTATCGACAAAGCATCAAGGCTCAATCAAGAAGCAAATAATACAATTGAGTAGTTCCCACGTTTCATCCTAGAGAAAGTTCCTGAGGTGAGGGACTTGCTCAACAAGCTATACTTCATATTAGATGAAATCCTTGCCAGGGCGAGTATCGAAGATCGAGACGCTGCTACTCAAATAGTAAATAAATTCATTCATTGTCACTCTATTTTCCAGCGCACTAAGGCAGCCGTGGCTTTTCTAGGTAAGGCACTGGATGGCATTGGGGGAAGTTTCTCTGAATTAGGCAAGATGGGGCTACCGTCCCCGTTCCTCGAGGATGACTCTATTGTTACAACTACACAGATTGCTGAGGTTATTAAGCAGAAGGAAAATGATCCAGAGGCTTTCAAGGAGTTCAACAGCTCCCCAACGGTAGCCGACATTGAGGCAGTCATTCATCCACTCTCACAGCTGCTTTTCCATATCCAAGCAGGCGCCGGTCTACCTGATGTGCTACCTCACAAGGAAGCTATTGATCTACGCAGAGCACAAGAAAATTTGCGCAACATAGCAAAGCCATCCGAAAGTGAATGGTCGCCCTTGCAAGCTGCTCTTTCCAAACTCTGACTCTATTAGCCCTATAGATAAAGCTCTGGTCTGCAGAACTAGAGAGATTTTTGGGTTCTCCGTTCCTTATCTGAAACACCCCTGATAGTCGCCAAAAGCTGTTAAAATAAATATTTCAGCAGTTCCCTTTGGGTTTCTTTTGTATTATGTGTGCGCCGGCTTGTGCATCGCCAAATTTATTTGGCTTTCCATCAAGTTTTGATCTACCACTTTGCGCATCTCCTCTTTGCAATTTTGGGCAACGGCTTCCCTTTCGGGTCCTGAGAGGCTGCGCTAAGCATCCACGTGTCACACTTACGAGAGGTTTTATTCCTTATTTCCTTAAAGTCTCTTCGGGTCGTGAAAGGCTTTTGTGGGGCCATAATTTCTAAAAGATTGTCAGAGCATCCTACCTCTTGCTACGTGGCGGTGGATTGCAAGTTTTCCATGCGAGAATGAAATAAACAACCACGGGCTGCGAAATGCTTCCGCAAGGTTTCTTTTTTATTTTCTAAAAGGTGTTGGCAGGCCCCACCTTCTGCTAGGTGGCAACCGTTCGCAGATCTTTCAATGCAGTAAGGAAATGAATAGCCGTGGGTAGTGAAACGCTGCCACATGTCTTTCGCACCCGGTTGACACAACTTTTTCTCCATTGCGATAAGGATCTCGGCCCATTAGACACGTGTTGCCTCTTCGCAATCTCTCGGCAACAATGGGAGAAAGTTTCGTGTAGGCAGCGAAGGGCTGCCACGTGCCTTATGACTAATCTATAGAGTGGGCAATAGGCTGGCTGAGGGAGATAATGCTATTGGGTGCCACTCATCATGGTCGTTTGCAGCAGTGGATGACATTTATCACCTCGAGCCTGGCTGGGATCACCGCCATCATTACGAGGGATGCACCTGCACCTGGATGACCGGATGTTGTGTTCTAGCTCGATGCCATTGTAACGGCCTTGAGAATCTTCTGATTCAGGCATCATTGCAGAGGATTGTGAGATCTTTTCTGTTGCAATTCTCCAAGGTGGTGGGAGGTTTCTTTTTCTGCTATATATACTCTCTCTGTCGTTGAGAGAAAAGTCCAAATTTTTTTAGAAAAACATACTGGTTTTAGCAGGAGACACCAGACCTCTTTTACTATTTTATTTACAAGAAAATTTTAGACTGTGCCAACTATTCGGCCTTTCTATTTTTCATATTTTGATTAAACTGTAAACTGTGCTTTATACTGTCTTAAGCATTTCATTTGAAGGAACTTCTATATATTAGATACAAGCTTGCTTACCTAAATCATGCCTAATGACTCTTCTTAGTAGTGAGAATGTATGCAATACTATTTTATGTCAATAAATGAATTGTTTATGCTATAGCTTTAAGTCTCCGACGTTTTGGAACGCGACAACACCATTCAGGCCCCTAAATCTATGATTTACCGTGTCCATCAGTAAATTTTGGTGCATTGCCTTAGATTAGACTTTGCTTCATTATATCTGTTTCATTTTCCCTTTCCAAAACTCATTATAGAAGAAGCCAACTTTTTTAAAATCCGGAGGTCACTCAGTTTGGTGCAAAGGGTCCCCCTTGAACTGAGTTTCTCATAAGACATTGTTACCTCGTTAATTTTTGGTGTCAACAGGAACTAATTCCCAAGTCTTATTTTTCTCAATTTTTATAAGTTCATCTTTCATTGCCTTCATCCAATGTTCATCCTTACATGCTTCACTCACTATTTTAGGTTCAACTTTAGAAATTAAACACAGATTTACCTCAACTTCAACAACTTTTCTTCTTATTAATATACATTTCCTTTTGTCTGCAATGATTTATTCTTCAAAATGATTCTTTTTCACATACTTAGGAGTCTTCTATGGAGCTTCTTCCTCTTCATTATGCACTTCTTCTTCATCAACTTTGTCTTCTTCTACTTCTCTCTAATTAGGTTTGTCTAATACATATCCATCCACTGCAATTGAATTTTGCAAATTTTCATCAGCCTTAATGTTTGCACTTTCAACTATCTTTCTCAGCCTTTTGTTGTAACATTTGTAAGCTTTGCTTTTAGTAGAATATCCAAGGAAGATACCTTCATTAGACCTTGCATCAAACTTTCCTAAGTTTTCTTCTTATCTTTTGATATAACATTTGCTTTTAAATACTCTAAAGTGCTTCACAGTAGAAATCCTTCCATACCATAACTCATAGGGAATCTTTGTGTTGTTAGTTTTGGCTTGTACTCTATTAAGTATGTAAACAACAATATGGATAACTTCTCTCTAGTATACTTTCAATAGATTTTCCTCTTTCATCATAGTCCTAGTAGCTTCTTGAATCATCCAATTTTTCCTCTCAACCACTCCATTCCACTAAGGAGTTCCAGGGGTAGACAAATGCCTCTTTATTCAATGAAATTCAAAAAACATGTTGAACTCATTGGAGGTGAATTCACTAGCTTTGTCAGACCTCAAAAATTTTATTTTCACATTCATTTCATTCTCAACCATAGCTTTATACACCTTGAATTTATCTAGTGCATCATATTTTTCTCTAAGAAAAGTAACCCATGTCATTCTAGAATAATCATCAATCAAAAGCATAAAATACCTGTCACCTTGTAGAATTCTCACCCTTGTAGGACCACAAAGATCTGTATGTACTAATTCTAGTAGTCTAGTAGTAGATTGTTCCTTTCCCTTGAAACTACTCCTAGTTACTTGATTTCCAAACTCACAATCTCAACATACAACATTGATATACTTTGCGATTCTTGGCAGGTCTCTCACTGCATGAACTTAACTGATTCTCACCAAATTATCAAAATTCATATGACATATTCTTTGGTGCCATAACCAACTTTCACTAATCTATGACATAAAGCAATGACCATCAGTAGCCTTAAGCTGATAAATGTTTCCATCTATTCTCTTTCCAGTAGCAATCATAATTCCAAGCCCTTTCCTAATATCACATGTTTCATCCTTAAACACAAGATTGTATCCCTTCCTACACATTTTTCCAATACTCAAAAGGTTATGCCTTAAACCCTTACCATAGTAAACATTATCAGTGTTATGCTTTCCATCAAAACTAATTGAACCTATTCCACAAATCTTAGCTCCTAAATCATCTCCAAATTTAACTAGTCCTCCATATTTTTTAAGTTTAACAAACTTACTCTTGTCTTTGATCATGTGATTAGAGCAGCCATTGTCAACAACCCAGTAATTCTTATCCTCTTTAAAATAAAAATTAGATACCAAAGTACCTTCGACCTTATCCTTCTTCTCCTGAATACTTTCCTTCACACAACTTTTAGAGTTAGTAGAACTAGGTTCTTTTTTATAGCTAGGAACAAGCATTAATTTTCATCAAAGTCTCCATAATTGGATTCATCATTAGGAATAACATCTTCTCTAACATGGTAAGCTTTCTTAATCATCTTTCCTTTATTCTCCTTACTCTTATTGTTTATAGCTCTTTTCAAACATCTAGAAGCATAATGACCTATATCACCACAACTACAACATTTGAAAGGTAGTTTACCTTGGTACTTACTAGTTCCTTTCTTTATTCTTCTTAAAAAATTAGCTTCCACATCATCAAGATCTTCCTTTTTTGAATCTTCAATCTTTTTTGATACTCCAACCTTGAAATTAGTCTCTACATTTATACCATTTTTCAAGCCCTTTTTTCTCATTTCAAAAGAAGTTAGTGTACCAATCATCTAATCTCTAGAATAAGTATCAAGATTTTCAATTTCCTCAATAGCAGATACCTTTTCACTATAAGAACTAGGAAGATATTTGAGAACTTTCTTTACCACTTTAGATTCTTTGAATTGTGCACCAAGAACTCTCATTGTGCTCACTAGCTTATCAAATATCTGCATGTAAATTTTGATTGTTTCATCTTTAGAAATATACAAGGTCTCAAATTGTGCCTTCAAATTTTGTAGCTTTCCTTGTTTGAATTTTTCATATCCTTCATAAATGCTTTCTATCATATCCAAAACCTCTTTAGTAGCCTTCAAACTCATAACTTTTGCTAATTTAGTATTTGAAATACTTCACAATAATAAATATTTCCTTAGCATTGATCTCATGTGCCTTGGTCTCTGCACTTGTACTTGGACCATTTGTAGGTGGAGTATATGCATTTTGATAATCCTTTTCAACCTCAAATCCCTGAGTTTCCAGATATCCTTCCATCTTTTTCTTCCAAAATGCATAATCTAGGGAATTCCAAAGAAACCTTTTTCGACATCTCAGATCTACCTCAAGTGGTTAAGCTCTTCTCTAAGGAACCTTGCTTTGATACCAATTGTTGAATGAACAAGACAACTGAGAGGGGACAGATCAGTTGTATCTAATCAAAACATCAAAAACCCTCAATAGTAATCAGACCCACATGCATTCATTAACCCCTTATTCTATTATAATGATTAAATATGAAATGTAGATAATAGAAACTAAAATAACAACACCATACATAGGAGAACACCAAATTTATGTGGAAAACCCAATGAGGAAAAACCTTTGGTGAGGATTAGCTCAAAATATAAGTAATTTCAAAATTGGCACAAGGGCTCCCTGCCAGAATAGGACACATTGTCCAAAAAGGCTCACAGCTAGGGCTCACTGCCACAAAAAAAAAACAAGATAGAAGAGAAATGTTACATAGAGAACACTTTCTCAATGCAACAAGGAATCCACCACAATGATTCAACACATTCACAGTCTAGCATGAAAAATTTATGACACCTTCGACTCACTACATTTAAGAATCCAATACTTTGAAGTTCACACTTCTCTACTCAAATTCATGTCACACATCACTTGCAATGATCTCACATCTATCTTTCTTCTCTCTTGATTCTTCCTTATCAACTCTCAACAATTCTACTCTTATTTATATCAATCTCAACCTTAAATGTCTTCTCCAAGGTTGACATTCTTTTTTTTTTATATTTACCAATTCAAATTAGGTCGGCATCTAAACATTCTCGTGGTGGATAAGAATGAAAGGGGACCAAAACAACACTTAATCAAGACCCAAAATTAAGTTTCACATGCCAATGCTACACATCCATTGATACTTGAACATTTTCAAATGTAATGTAGACACCAAGTTGGTCGTTACCCCTGAAAACACATTAAACATTAAGTACACACTTTTGAAACTTCTGATATACCTAACCATGAATCCTTTTGACATAAATAAGAGAAAACAGCATTAACTCTCCTTCAAAACCACAAGTATTGAAAAGCAACTGCAAATAAATGTGGAGTAAATACATTTCTCCCAGACACCTCTGTACAACACTGCAAAACTAGTTCACATACTGGTAAACACAACTTCCTCTTGAAGCAATGATGTAGAACCCAAAATTTTGAATATAGCAACCTCTAACAACCTCAAAAAAAATAATAAATCCACATAGGAATAACATCAATAAAAAAGAAATTAAAAGCATGATCTGAAGCACATTCTAAACACTTGCACAACACTTTTTTCTCTATTTATCAAACTTTCTCAAAAGCACTTGGAAATAAAGTACTGAAGACATCATCTCAGCTCATTACTTCATTCCAACTCATCTCCAAACAATCCAACAAAAGATAGCTCCATGTACTCACAACACTTTTTCAATATCTCAACTACACATGCATAACCTACAACAACCTATTTTCCTCTTTTCCACAATTTTCTCAATATCCTCAATATTTTCATCATGCAACAACTTCCTTAATAAACAATTGACATCAATGACAACATCATTCAATAGACTTCCTGTTGACATAAATGACACCACCTTCATACTTAAAACAAAATTTATGTTCAAGAATTAGACCAATACAAAATTAGATTTACTACTAAGTGGGGTACTTCATATCTTGTAAAATATCTTTCAAGTTAACCAATGTTGGTGCAACCTTTGAGAGGGTAATAGAAATTGCTTTCAAGGGAATGTTGGTAGAGGTTATGTTAATCTAATTTGATGATATCACCATTTTTAAAACATGCAAGTGATCACTTTGACCATATTGATTAGGTCTACAAAAATTGTAGGGAATATGGTTGTCCCTAAATCCAAATAAATCTATGTTTTCCACAGACCAAGGGAAAATACTTGGACATATAGTTTCTAAATAAGGTATTTCCATTGGCCCAATGAGAATGGAGGCCATATTGTTTATTCCCCTCCCTAGTCACAAAAAATCCCTAAAAATATTTTTGGGAATAATTTTTATTTGGATTTTCAATCCCAATCTTGCTACCTTGGTAAAGCCCCTCACTTCTATGGTGAGAAAGAATATTGTGTTCAAAAGGAAAAATAAAGGAAAGTATAGTTTTGAGGCCATCAAGAAATAAATTAATTAGGCACCAATGATGATTAACTAAACTGTGACAATGACTCTATCCTATACACCTTTGGAGGAGGATCAAGCATATCAACTATCCTAATGCAACTAAAAATGACAACTTGGAGTAGCCCATTGTCTTTTTGAGTCAAGGGATTAAGGAATATGAGCTCAAATATAGATATATGGAGAAACAATTCCTTATTGTTTTCAAGTCCCCCAAAAAATTTAGATATATGCTTTCCAACAAAAAATATAGTTGATGGACCCTCACACTAGTGTCAATGAATTTCTCTTGAGAAAGGACATTGATGAGAATAGAGGTGGGAGGATCACCAAAGTTATGCAATATAATGTATAAATAAAGGTAACTAATATTGTGAGGGGAAAGGATTATGTGAGTAGCTTGTGTAAGCCTTTGAAACTCATGCAAAAGATTCCCTATTACTATAGAAAGACCAACCAACTGGTCATGACATCCAAAGTAGTTGGGTTCATAACATAACTATTTTTTATAGGAAGACAATTACCCCATAAATATAGATAGGGAAAAGAGAAGGAATTTTAGGTTGTAGTCCATCCCCTTTATCTTAATGGATGACATACTATTCAAAAGATATTTGAATGAAGTGCTATTGAGATGTAGTGAGAAAGATCAGGTTAATAGAGTACTAGAAGAATTCCATGATGACTAATCAAGTTTCCATTTCTCTACAAGGGCCATTATTTCTAAGGTAATGAGGACTATCTATTATTGTCTAGCCTTGTTTGATGAAACTTATAGATGGGTGAGGAACTCTAAAAGACATATTATTTCATAGAAATAAAATATTAATTTCCCTCCCTCTCCATCTTGTCTGAGTAGATCAACCCTTTGCCCAATGGGGTTTAGATTTCATTGGTATGATAAAATCACCATCAAATATAGGACATAAATGGGTGTTGAAAACTACATACTATTTCACCAAATGGACATATTCTATAGTACTCAAGTAATCTACTGAAGCTTCAATTATAGAGTTCTTGGATGGAATTGTAACTAGGTTTAGTGTTCCTCCCACCATCATTTTTTATAATGTCAAGGAATTTGTATGTACCAAAATCAATGAATGGGAAGTCAAGAAATGTGTATAATTGAATATCTCATCAAATTATTATCCTAAAGTTAATGGCTTAGTTAAGTCCACCAACAAAATCTTGATCAGGATAATCAAGAGGACCATTGAGGACAATTAGAGATCTTATCATATTAAGATTAGGAAAACCCTTTAGGCTAACAATCACTCCAAAAATGGTTATTGGAGACTCCCCTTTCATGCTAGTTTATGGGAGAGAGGTAAGGCTTCCATTATCACTAGATTTTTCTTATGTTGCATTAGCTTGACAATTGGAAATATAAGAAAATGATTTAATGATTGTAATTTTAGTTGAGATAATGGAGTTGGAAGAGACCAAAAAAAAGGCCAAACACACCCTTGAAACTCACATATCAAAGGTCAACATGAATTTTGACAAGAGGGCTATCAACAAGATGTTCAAAGAAGGAGACTTTTTGCTAAAATGGGATGTAGAAAAAACCAAGGATAAAAATCATACAAAGTTTGATGCCATTTGGAGTGGTCCATACATCATCACTAGTTATAAAGAGGCTAATGTATTCCATATTTCCAAGATTAATGGTGAATTTTTTCCAATCCTATTCAATGGGACACACATCAAACCTTTATTTTGAGGTCGATTGTAAAAATCATGTACATATTAGTTTAGTTGTTGTTGCATTTCAAGAAGTGTTATTGCACACATTGTGTTCTAATTAGGATAATATATGATCTAGGATGTTGTGCTTCCCTCCAAGTGATTTTTTTACATTGTATCTTTCTTTTTGTGTTTAGAGGAACCCCTTCTATGAATTTATGCCTAATGGACTAATGAGCATTATAGATTCCATATTTAGTAGCAAAACATCTTGTAGAAGTTGCTAAAATATTGTCACTTTGTGCCCCCCTTCCATTTCCCATCAATTATAACCGATATGAGAAATATAAATGGTTTTATCGTGCTTAGGTATTCCTTTGGTGGCTGTGGTTTCCTCTTCCCAAGCTTCAATCACTTACCTATTTACGAAAATTACCTAAATGGCTAAGTAGGGGTGTTCTCCTCTTAAGGAACATATTGAGTTGTGAGCAACAAGCTTTGATCAAAAATTAGAACCCAAGTTTTTGGTTCCAAGTCCCTTCTCACTCTCACTCCCCACACTATTATTTTGGTTCTTATTGGTCCACAAGATCCAATTGGAAAACTTACTAGCATAAAAGACTTTAGATTTCAGGTTCATTGGGCTAACAAGTGAATGTTGATGGGACAAAATGCCCAGTCTCCTCAATATCCAAATAAGCGCTCCATGGGTTGGCATTAAGTGCTTTGTCTGGTTGATAGTCACATGTTGATGAGGCTTAGAGATGAGTCTCCTCAAAATATTGATAGATTCTTGGCTTATCACCAAGTGTGTTTGGAGTTTGCATCGACCAAAGCTTCATCAACGAGACAAGTGAATGTCAGCGGGACTAAATGACCAGTCTCTTCAACATGTCGATAAGTGCTTCATCAATGAGACTTCACCATGTTACAAGGAGTCACTTGGAAATCCCTTTGACATTTTGAAGAACATTGAGATGGAAAAATTTCAAGGAGATAATACGGTATCGGTGGGACCTTGAGTTTTTTCCCTTTGATATCCTGATGGAAGGAAGGATTTCTTCATCAGAGGGAATGATGGATTTCGCTGGGATGTAGATGATGGTCCCTTTGACATGCCGATAAGGTGGGACTGAAATACATGAAGGATAATATCAACTATATGATGATGACATGGATGACATGTAGGCAGTGGGGACCACTTGATCAAGGCTGCATGATTCATTGGTGAGATCTTATATTGGAAGGAGGTGTTGTAATGTCTCTGATATTCTGATAGGACTTCGATGGAGGTAGAAGGTAGTGATGGTTTAGTTTGTTGTGACCATTTATCTAATATGAAAGTTGGAGTAACTATTCTCCTATTATGCTTGTGAAGTCTTAATGTAATGCAATAGTGCATTGAGTCAATGTACATGATCAAAGTAATTATAACATAATACTGCCAGATTCATTCTATGAATCAAAACCTAAAAGAGCATAGCTCTGTGACTTGTATGTAATTTATGTTTTACTATAATACAAGAGATCTTTGCTTTGGTTTGTGGGTTTTTTCTCAAGAGGGTTTTCCCTCATAAATCTTGTGTTTGTTATTTGATTGTTTATTTTGCTAATTTGTGCATGTGCATCTTTATGCTCTATAATTGCAAGTTTTGAAAGTTTTTTTGTATCTCTCTCCTGAATATTAGTATTAGGAATGTATTTTTCTCACTCTAATTTCCTTTCAATTGGAACTTGGAATTTATGTTCTAGGTTCCAAGTTCCTTTTACACACTGAGTCATACCTCTCAAGGTTTTAATCAAAACTTGGGACTCAATGAGAACTTGGAACCTTGGTTCTAGGTCCCTATTTTCTTTTGAAATCCAATCATCACAACTTATTTTCTTCTTTCCTTGCCCCATACTATGAGTTTGGGTTGGAACTTGGAACCTAAACATTGGTCCATCTGTCTCTTTCCACTCGCCAATTATTTTCTAGTCCTAGTTCCAATTTCTCTCCTAGGTCTAATGCCTACTAGATCATACATCCTTTCATCCAAGTTCTTGGTTCCTTTCAAAGATCAAAAGTCACCATTTTAGTTCTTTCAAGTGCAAGTTCTTGGTTCCAACTAGAACTTGGGACCTGATTGGAACTTGGAACCTAGTTCTATGTTCCTTGTCTCACATGGCTTTTATCACCCACCAATTCTTCCTAGTTCTACTCTTGATTTCTCTCCCAATATCAACACTTATTGGATCATACTTCCTTTGTGATCTAGTTCCTAGTCCTCTTTTGTGCCTGACACCTACCATTTTAGCTTCACCTAAGCATAATTTCCTTGTTCTAACTAAAAAATTAGGACCTAACGAGAGCTTGGAACCTAGTTCTATTCAACTCTTTCACCCTATTAGTATTTTCTTTCTTTAACCTATAAAATTCCATAAATGCTCAAAAACTCCTACAACTACCAAATATTTATCTATGGAGCTCTAGAAAGGGTTTCAAACACATTTTTTCATGGACTTGAGGAAGGGAAAATGGTTCTAACACAACATTTATGAATTTAAAATTCCTTTTTGTCAGAGGACTATCCTTAGTCATGAATTTTCATTGGATTTCATGGGTGTTTTTGCACTCCAATCCAAATATCTTGAATTTTGGAGCATGAGTATGGTGTCAAGAATGGTTTATCACACCTCCAACTTTAGATTTCAAAGTACACATGTCTATAGATGATTGGTATGGTTGTGACTAGGATTTCATCCCTTGCTACGTGCTCTCTTTCCTATGTGCCTCTTCTAAAGGATAAAAAACACTTTTTTCTCTTTTTTGGAAATGGGTTATTCTTTTTGTTTCTTTTCAAGAATTACATGATTTGTAACTCTATCATTGTAAACAATATCCATGCTTCATAAATGAAAATTTTCATTTTTACCTCTTCTCACTTTTTGCATTTTTTGTAAATCTATTTACCTCTATGTTGGAATGTATTTTACTATTATTTTGATAGGAGCGAATTTGCACCCATTATGCAAATTCCCCTTTTACCCCTACTCACTTTAGAAAACCAAATTCGAAGGATAAAATCCACATAAGCCCACTGCCTTTGTTCCACTTGATGTTCGCTTTGTGCGTTGGTAGAGGAATAACTATCGGGGACACCCACACAATGCACAAATGTCTGTGTGACACACTTACATCCCTAGAATATTGCTGCATCTGGAGCCTGCAAAGGAATTACACGTCCCATTGGAGGTTGATTTGTAATGCCCTCTTCAACTAACCAGCCCAAATATGACCATTTTCCTCATTCTCTCCTTCAAATTCACTCTTCATTCTTTCATTTCATCTTCTAAGCATTTAGTTCATCTCTCCAAGCCATTCTCTAAGCATTCTACATATATTTTCTTGCATCCATCACTCTCAAGCAACACTTTGCACTCCATAGCATCAACAACAATACTCTGTCAACTCCATAGAGAAAGTGTGGAACAACACCATTGCAACAGGGGCTTGAGTCCTCTCATTTTCTCCTCCATTAGCTAGTGAGCTCTTGGAGGAGGTGGTAAGATTTATACTCCTCTCCTCTATGATTTGGTTGGGTAGCACCTTATTGTTTTGTAGTGTTTTTGTGTTCTTTACTTTGTTTCCTTCTTTATCATAAATTTCTCCATTGTTGCAAACTTGGTTGTCCATAGAGGTGGAAACACCAAAACAAGGGTCTGACTAAGGTAGGCCACTATACAATCCCCAAAAATTTACCTCTCTATTGTGTGTTGGTGGACGTGAATTTGGAGCTAGCTAGAAAATGAATACTTTTGTGAGATCATTCTTGCCACCATAACTCTTATATATTTACTTTATCATATTTTTTCATATCTTGCCTACTTCATAGCCTTGTTTTGGCCCTTTGGAAGTGACTAGCTAGGCCATTAGTTTTTTTTCTAGTGGTTAACCTTGTCTTCTTGGTCCTCTGGTCATCTAGACAACAACACACCTGAGAGACACCACCACACCGTGTTGTTGTTCTGGAATTGCACTTTCATCCTTAGATAGAGAGCTTCCTAAGGCATAGTGTTGAACCCAAAAACTGGTTCACCTAGTCCCATCTTGAATCTTGGGTTTGCAAAGTGGTTGAAGGACCTCATAGTCCTCATCATTCTCATCCCTTATTTCAAAACACCCCTTTAAGTTGAGGTAAGTTAGGGTAGCCTTTCGCTCTTGGGTCTCTGTGACCTAGGGCCTTGAACGTGGTTGGTCCCCCTCTCCTACATTTTTGGCGAACTCGACGTGAACCATTTTGGTTATGTTCTATGATACTAAAAGTTCCTTTCCTTGTATCTTAGGAGTGTTGCGAGTGTGATTTTTGTGAGGCTTTCACCTTACAACCCAACCTATGACCCCTAGTAGGCATAGTTGGAAGGTTCTGAATTTGTTGCATAACGAAACCTTAATTGGGTCACCATCTTATCCTTTAACCTTTAGGGACTCAAGTATCATCTAGTGTGCACAATGGCCTCTTTCTTGCATCAACCTATCCCCTCTACATAGCCTGTGAGTAGTGATGCTGGTATAACCTTCACCTCACAAGACTTGTCGATGGGTTTTAATAGGGAATCATCTCCTCTCTACATCCCTACATGAATCAACAAAAACATTGTAGAAGGTCTTCTCATTGATCCGACATCTCAAGTAAACATTATAACTGAGGAGATCATTCTAATCAAATTTTTGCACAAAGATGGGTACGATGCACCTGTGAGCACCATCCGCATGCATGACAGACTTTTTGTGCCCCCTTTGGGTAGTATTGTCCTGTCAGTTTTGGTTGGACCTAAATCTATGAAGCTTCTATTCGACATAACCCCTAGGTCTCAACTCTTTAGAGTAAAGTTGGGTATCCCTTGGTTAGTAGCTATGAATGTGGTGCTTTCATTCATGCATAAATGTTTAAAATTTATCCATGAGGGTTTTGTGCATGTGATTCATGACCCCAGTTATAAACCACCAGTTGCTCGCAGTAGCTACTCCTTGGATTACTCTTGGCATGTTCCCATTGGTCCTCTCCCACCTAGGACGGACCTCCTACACCAAATGTACCAAAATTATAAGAAAAGGTGCCTAAGGAAAAAAGTCAGATACCTTTTTTCGCCTTATGTTGTTTCACATAGGGCTTGCCTAAAAGCTGACAGTGATGCCGCCAAGGCACGTAGAAGGGAAGAAGAGAAGCGGTCCCAAGATCCTCCTTCTTCCTCTTCTGCTATTTAGTCTGACGCTTCATCTCACCCAGTTGAGTTGCCATCAGATTTTGTTCCATCTTTATCCTATGGTGCTTGCTTGGAAAAATCCCAAGCATCTTGCATTTGAGCTTCCTTTTTTTCCCACAAATCATAGGCCCATTCAGTATAATAGGAAGAAAGGTCCCTATGGAGAGTCCTCTTTGTCTCGGCCTCTATGGCCTCTTACTACTCCTACTCCAAAAGTAGTGAACGGGAAGAGGCCCGCTGCCAAGGCACTTGAACTGACTCCCCCTGATGCTTTTGAACCTGCTCCTCCTGCTCCCATTCAAGAGTCTATTCCTCTGTCAAAAATGGTTGCAGTGGACACTCCCATGGCTGAGCAGGAGCCTTTGGTTCGTTCGTAGCCTCTAGCATGCAGTTCAAAGAGTTTTAGAAGTTTCCTTGTGCATGAGTGTAAGTGTCGGCAAAAGTCTCTGATGGCCAAGAAGGCCGCCTTATAGAGGAAGGAAGAGGAGATGACCACCCATGTATCAAGGCCTCCTACCACGTCCTCCTCTCTCCTCCCTTATGCTTCTGTTCTAACTAGCTCTTCATCGTTTCTGACTTCCGCTACGAGTACGGATGTGCCTGACCTTAAAAAGGTGTAGGTGTTCATTGCTCCTTTAGTGGAGCTACCTCTGTTTATGTCCCTTTCAGATGTTCTTCCTTTCCCAAAACCCATAGATATGATGAACACGTTGGTGGTTTCCACTGTGGTTTTATCTACCTCCTCTTCCTCTACACCTCTTGCCTTGTCTGTGGGGAGTTCACCTCCTCCGATGAAGTAGAAGGAAGAGAGTGGTCCTTTTAGCAATGAAGGACATAAGAGGAGCCCAACTTCTTCGAAAGGTGGTCCCATGCTAACTTGTTCTATCCTAGTGATGGAACCAATCTCAGCTTCCCCTGAGTTCATCACTGCTCTTGAGTCACTCAGCGAGCCTAGCGGTGAATCTCAGGCACAACTTTCCCCGTCCATTGAGGTGAAACATGGCACTCCTATTAGGTGCATGCTTAACTCTTTGGATGGGGTTCCGGCCTTGTCGACAATCTTCACAAAGTTGCTAACCTTAGCTCCACAAGAGCTCGGTGGAGAGGACCTTGTGGGTCCTTCCTAAGCCCTTGTTGTGGTAGGGTTGAATGCTCCTCCTCTTAACATTCCACCACTATAGGCTCATCCTCCTTCCCCCTACGATGATCTAGAGTGGGAGGTGGATGACCTCTTGGTCGATCAGTGTTAGGGGGAGGCCCCTTCTTTATCTTTAGATTAGATGTGTGTGTGTGTTGTGATGTGTTCCCCCATGATCATGCTATGTGTTCCTGGATGACCCTTGTCACTCTCATTGGTGCTTAGATACAAGTGTGGTTTTTTGTGTCGTAAACCTTCCTCTATTTGTATCATCATTCTTCCATGTTTGTGACTTTATTTTTTATAAATTGGGGATGATGCAAAGCGTTGGGGGCATTTAGGCTTCCCTTCCATGTTGACCCAATTTTTTATTTTTACTTTGTCTTCTTGTGCATTCTTCACATGGTCTGATATAGTAGGAGGTTGATGACAGTTCATTTTATATATTATTACTATACATATATACATTTATGAGTAGTTCTGGCTCTCAAATATCAGGCTACCCCTGTGCCCTTTGTTTGTGTTTTTTTTGTTTTTCCTTTATCTTAATTCTCTCTTCTTTTCTTGAGTTGTCCCTCTCATGTGTGACAACGCCACTTCTTTAACATTTTGATTTTCAGAAAATGCATTTGTTGCTAACGAATCTTTTCTCGAGAATCTTCACAAACTTTTTTCAAATAATCACATTCTTGACTTGAAACCCTAATGGAATGTGTTTCCTTCATCATGGGTTCACAAAGAAAGAACTTGAGAACCTTCCCTTCAAGGTGGGAGCAGCTTAGATCTTCCCTTCACATGGGGGCATATTCTTCTTTTTGAATTCCTTGATGAAGTGAAAATATTTTAAAAGGATTCCTTGATGATGAATCAATTCGAGAAAGAAACATCTCTTTTATGCTTTCGAATAGTGTGTCCCTTGAGTGGACCCCTTCTTCACACGAGGGTTCCCAAGGGACCCCTTTGAAAGTTTTCCAACTTGTTGATGGTCTACGTGACTATCCACTTACTTTCCTGCATGGCTGCTTCTTGACATGTTCTATCTGCAAATAAACATGTCGCTTTATAGGTGCACCTGTGAAGCTACTTTTCAACTCTACAGAGTCCCTTTCCTTTGGTTTCCTCCATGTGAGAGATCTTGGGGGATACCTCCCTATAGGTCTATGGGCCTATAGGGTGCTTCTTCTGAGCTTCCTTCATGCAAGAGATCTTGGGGGTGGCTCCCCTACAGGTCTGTAGGTTTGTAGGGAGATTTTTTTGGGTTTCCTTCATGTGAGAGATATTGAAGGACACCTTCCTTGCAAGTCTACAGGTCTGTAGGGTGCTTTCTCGACTTCCTCCATGTGAGAGATCTTAGGGGACACTTCCTTGCAGGTTTGTAGGTCTGTAAGGTTCTTTTCTGGGTATCCTTCATGTGAGAGATCTTGGGGGACACCTTCCTTGTAGGTTTGCAGGCCTATGAGGTGCTTTCTTCTTGAGGCTTCCTTCATGTGAGAGATCTTGGGGGTTGCCTCCTTGCAGGTCAATGGGCATGTAAGACACTTTCATTCTTCAACTTCATAGTTTTGTAGGGCTATGAAGCCCTTTACTTGTCCTATGCTCTCAAGTTTTCCAGATCGTGGTCTGCTTCCTCAATGGTTCAGGTATACATTTCTAACTCTACTACTTCTTTGATCTACTTTATTGAAGCACTCATTAGTATTTGTGCTCGCTAAAGTGGGGGAAAAATGTATAGGAGCGAATTTTCACCCCTTATGCAAATTCCCCTTTTACCCCTCCTAACTTTAGAAAACCAAATTCGAAGGCTAAAATCCACATAAGTCCACTACCTTCATTCCACTTGGCATTCACTTTGTGCATCAACAAAGGAATAACTATCAAGGATGCCCAGGCAATGTGCAGACGTTCACGTGATGCTCTTACATCCTTGGCAAATTCTTGCATCTAGAGCCTATAGAGGCATTACACTTCCTATTGAAGGTTGATTTGTAATTCCCTCTTGACTAACCGACCCAAATATGGTCGTTTTCCTCATTCTCTCCTTCAAATTCACTCTTCATTCTTTCATTTCATCTTTTGAGCATTCATTTCATCTCTCCAAGCCATTCTCTAAGCATTCTACATAAATTTTCTTGCATCCATCACTCTCAAGCAGCACTTTGCACTCCATAGCAACAACAACAACACATTGTCAACTCCGTAGAGCAAGTGTGGAACAACACCATTGCAACAGGGGATTGAGTCCTCTCATTTTCTCCTGCATTAGCTAGTGAGCTCTTAGAGGAGGTGGTAAGATTTCTACTCCTCTTCTCTATGATTTGGTTGGGTAGCACCTTACTGTTTTGTAGTGTTTTTGTGTTCTTTACTTAATTTCCTTCTTTATCATATATTTCTCCATTGTTGCAAACTTGGTTGTCCGTGGAGGTGGAAACACCAAAATAGGGGTCTAATTGAAGCAGGCCCCTATATAGCCCCAAAAAATTTCCCTCTCTCTTGTGTGTAGGTGGATGTGCATTTGGATCTAGTTGGAAAATGAATACCTTTGTGAGATCATTCTTTCTACCCTAACTCTTGTATATTTACTTATCATATTCATTCATATCTTGCCTAATTCATAGCCTTGTTTTTTCCCTTTGGAAGTGATTAGCTAGGATGTTATTTTTTTTTCTAGTGGTTAACCTTGTTTTCTTGGTCCTCTAGTCATGTAGACACCAACACACCTGAGAGACATTAGTGCACCGCCTTGTCATCTCAGAACCATGCTTTCATCCTCTAGAAGAGAGCTTCCTGAGGCACAATGTTGAACCCAAAAACCAGCTCGCCTAGCCCCATGTCAAATCTTGGGTTAGCAGAGTGGTTGAAGGACCTCATAGTCCTCATAATTCTCGTCCCTTATTTCAAAACACCCCTTTAAGCTGAGGTAAGTTAGGGCAGCCTTCCGCTCTTGGCTCTCTATGACCTAGGGCCTTGAACTTGGTTGGTTCCCCTCTCTTACATATTCTATATTTGTATGTGATGTATTTTTTTTTGTAGGAGCTAATTATGGATCTTCTCCTTCCTTTTTAATCATTTTTAAACCCCAAGCTTTATACACACCTCTAGGAGCTGGTATAATAGATAACTATGTGAGTTATTTTGGTAGTTTAATTAGTTATTTGTGTTGTAGTGGGTAGAAATAAAATACTTTTAATTTAGGTGCATCACCACCCCTTTTATTTTTTTCATCTCTTTCTCCCTTTTCCTTTGTAAGTTGTTATATTAGGGTTAGTCTATAGGTTTAATTTGGGTTGGGTTGGATCAACACTCTACATCTAGGTTAAAAATGAAGTTAACCTTCAATGGAGGTTTGATCTCAACTACAAGGTCCCACAACTTGAATCATTCTAATTGTTTCATCGAAATGTTGAACAAGCTTCAACAAGTGTGAAATTTTTTAAGTGATAACAAGACCATTCAAGGGAACCATTTCAAATGAGGAGGACATGAGGCATTTTAATGTTACCAAGGGAGTGCAAGGAAAAATTTATTTGGAGGAAGAATACATTGGATCACCAAGAAAATGAGATAAGGGTGAATAATTTGTAATGAGAAGAGCTATGTTGTAGATAGAAACACCTAAGGAATTGACACAAAGAAATATATTGTTCAAAATAGTATGTATAGGAGGTAAGTGTTGCAAAGTTATCATTGATAATGGTAGTACAAAAAAAAAAATCTTAGAAGATATGGTGAATAATTTGAATTTGAAAAGGGTAAAAAATTCAAACCCATATAGGATCTTGTAGATTCAAGATGAACATATGATACTTGGAAGTGAACAATATTTATAATTTCACATAAGATCGTATAATGATCAAGCATTGTGTGATATTAGGCCATGGATATATGTCATATATTTTTGGCAAGACCATGATAGTATGATAGGAATGTGATTCATGATGAAAGGAAGAATACCTACAATGTGACCTCAAATGGTAAAGGCATATCCTTATACCTTTCGAAGAGGAGAGTAGTAGTGAAGTGTGTGGTAATGCCAAAATCTATTTGGTGGATGGAAGAATTTTTTTGGATGTGTTGAGACATGAGAATGTGTATTTTGCATTGATTCTGAGTAAGTGTGATATTTAAAACACCATCACAAATAAAGAAGTTATAATAAAATATGTAATTAAATTAATGGTGGAGTACCAAGATATTATGTCAGATAATGTGCCAATGGGATTACCACTAGTTCAAAACATCAATCATCTAATGGATCTGATACTAGGAGCCAATTTTTTGAATAAAGTGATGCATAGGATGAGACCAATAGAAAATTTAGAGCTAAATCAATAGGTACATGAGTTTTGGAGAGGGTTAATTAGAGAAATTTTAAGCCCATGTATGGAACTAGTAGTATTAGCACCAAAGAAATATGGAGAATGAAGAATGTGCATAGGTTCAAGAACTATTAATAATATCACCATCAAATATATATTTTCATTGTGAATGATGAATGACATCATGGATTGTTTGAGTGGCATAAAGTATTCCATGAATATTGACCTCAAAAGTGGATATCGTTAGATTAGGATTAGAGAGGATGATGAATGGAAGACTATGTTAAAGATAAATTAGGGCCAATATTATTGGGTATTCATGCCTTTTGGGATAACTAACACACCAAATACATTATTGAGACTAATAAACGAGCTATTGAATAGATTTTTGAGTGTTTTTTATTGTCTACTTAGATGATAGTCTAAATTTTAGTAGGACCAAAGAAGAGAATTTACATTAAATTAGGAAAGTATTTCAAAGATTGAGAGAAGATAAACTATCAACAAACATCAATAAATGTAGTTTCATGAGAACAAAATTAGTATATTTGGGTTTTGTCATTTCTGCTTAAGAATTGAAGATAGATTTAGAGAAAGGGAGAGAAATTGTTGAGAGGTCAACACCTTCAAACATTAGAGAGGTAAGATATTTTCATGGATTATAAATTTTCTATAGGAAGTCCATTAATAATTTTAATGCCATTTTCACACCACTAATAGAGAAAACAAGGGGATATCAGAAGGAATTTAAGTTGACATCAGGAGCACGAATTAGTTTTGAACTACTGAAGTAAAAGGTAATAAAATAATTAGTACTAGCATTTCCTAATTTTGATAAATTATTTAAGGTTGATTGTGATGCTAGTGGAAATATGTTAGGAGCAATATCAAATCAAGAAGGAAGATCAATAACTTATTCTAGTAAGAATTTGAATGGTGCAAGGAAAAGATAGTCATTTTATGACTAAGAATTATATTCCATAGTTCAAGCTTTGAAGAAGTGGAGAAATTATCTATTTCCAAAGGAATTTGTGTTGTATACTAACCATAAAGCCTTACAATAATTGAAAAATCAAGTTGAATTAGAGACATATGATATGGGCAGATTTCATGCAAAGTTACACACTTATGTTTTTACATAGAAATGTAAATCAAACAAGGTTGAAGATGTGATAAGAAGAAGAAGAAAATTATTGACATAAATGAGGGTAGTAGTAATTTTTTTGAAGAACTCAAACACATGTATGAGAGCGACCTGCAAATTTTGGAAGCTTGAAGAAAAAGTAGAGGAATGATCAAGAAATAGATAGAATTTTATGTAGGAGCATCCTTGGTTGTAAATAAATCCTATATCAACCAAAAACATTTATTTTCTTGCATTTCATTCAGTAGAATTTTTAGTATTTCATTCCAAATTTCACCACATTATTGTTTCTTAGCTTGTGGAGTACGATATAACATTTATACATCGACATCTATCACATATCTAGATTTTAGATCATTTTAATTTGTCTACCAAAATTTATCACTCTTAGAATTTCACTATAACAACCAATAAGAGAATCGGGGCCGAACTAGACCAAATTTCTTAGTACAGACCTATTCTAGATCATATGTAGCCTAATGGAACATCATACAAGCATTTTGGGTCCAATGGTATCTATGTTGGAGATTTGCAAGTTATATCATTTTGTGAAGGATTATATTTTAATATTTTGAGGCCAACCTTCATATTTGATCATTCATTGGGTTGATACAAATGTGTTAGAGCTTGAGAAGCATATTTAAGACCATTGTAATTCATTGTAGATCAATTAGTTAGGTAGTTCATGAACAATTAAACTTAAAATTTTTGCATCAACCCTTCGAGGGACTATAATAAATCCTTGGGCCAGTTGTAATGTTGAATGCCCTTGAGAAAAGCTTGTGAGTCTTGGATATTCACCCATGAGGCATATGTTTCATTTAAGATTGTCATTTCAATAAATCTTCATATTTTCAAATCATTTTCTTGTGTTATTTCATCTTTGTTGAATCTAAGCTACATGGTTTGGACTGTTCTTTCTGAACCCTACATTTATGACTGCACCAAGTGGTATCAAAGCAAGTTTTTGAATCTTGAAGGAATTCATTGAGGTGAATAGATCATTGACCTAAGACAGACTGCATACATTTTCAACTGATCATTGATTGTGAGGCAGTTGCACCAATTCAAGGGGAGAGATGCCATTGAGGAGAGTAGCTGCTATGGAAGATGTTGCTAGAAGAATGGATGAGATGTTGGAAATGATGCGCGATATTTGAGTCTAATTAGATGCAGTGTAAGAAGATTGAAGGAGAGGCCTAAACCCTAGACATGAGGATGAAAGTGATGATGAAGCAGATCACGTTGTGAATAAAATTGCAAAAACCCTAGGTGAAGAAGAAGAATCATATCAAATGAAGATTTTGAAATCCATTTCAAAGATTGGAAAAAGGCCTAGAGTTGAAATTCAAAATTATGTGATAAATTTGAATCTCAAAGAATTGATTGATTGGATCAATGAAATGGAGGAATACTTTGAATATGAAGAAATTAAAGATCTAGAAAGCATCAGATTTGTGAATTTTTTTTGAAAGGTCATGCTACATTATGGTGGAAAGAAGTTAAATTGGATAGAAATAGAAGAGGAAAAGAGAAAATCATCAAATGGGATAGAATGGTGACAAGGTTGAAGAATCAATTCATATCGGTCGATTATGAACTTGAATTGTTAAAGAAATTGCAGAACCTGAGACAAAAAGAGAGATCAATGAAGGAGTATATTGAAGAATTCTACAAGATGATAATTAGAACCGGTCATAGTGAAGCAAGTAAAGAAAAGGTTGTGAGATATATCAATGGACTGAGAACAAACATCCAAGAAGAATTGAGCCTATTAAAGATGACATCAGTTGAAGAAGCATATCAATTTGCATTGAAAGTGGAAGAGAAGTTGAACAAGAAGTTTGAAAAAAAACAAAGAAGTGCAAAAGGAATATTCCAAAGGAGTGAAAACAATCTAGAGAAAGAAGAACTTATATGGAATAAAAAAAAGATGTAAATCCCTACCAGAGTGAAGAAAGGATGATAATTCATACCGTAGAGGAAGAGAAGAGAGAAATTTCTACCACAGTGATAGAGGAGGTCATAATTATTACCACAATGATGGATACTGGAGAGATGAAGGAAGATCTGAGAGAAGACCATTTAGAGGAACCTATTTCAAGTGTGGAGGTGAAGGAAATAGAGCATTTGAGTGTCATTGAGGAAGTACCAAAAATAAACCTGAGCATACCAGAAGAGCAACTTATGTAGATGTAGAGCATGTTGAATCCCCTAATTAAATTGGGAAACTTGAGAAAGGAAAAAATCATTGGTGATGAGGAGAGATTTGATGCATGAAGAAGTGATTGAGGAAACACTGCAAAGGAAGAGTATATTCATAACTAGATGTAAGTCTGGAGGAAAGGTATGCAAAGTTATCATTGATAGTGGTATCTTTGATAATCTAGTTTTAGAAGAGATGGTAACCAAGTTGAATTTGAAGAGATTGAAACATCTAAACCCCTATAGGATATCATGAATTCAGGGTGAGCATAGGATATTGGTGAATGAGAAATGCTTGGTGAAATTTCATATTAGATCATATAGGGATGAAGTATAGTGTGATATTATGCCTATGGATGCATGCCATTTACTATTAGGAAGACCTTGGAAATATGATAAGGAAGCAATTAATGATGGAAGAAGGAATAATTATACTATGACTTCAAATGGAAAAAGAATTAAGTTGATACCTTTAGAGGAAGGGGATAAGACTGAGGTTTGTGGCACTGCCAAACTATGTTTGGTAGATGGAATGAAATTTCTAGATGGATTGAGTCATGATAATATGTGTTATGCATTTATTCTAAAGAAAGGGGGTGAGCCAAAAGTGGAAAATTCTACTACAAACAATGAAGAGATAGTAGAGCTATTAGAAAAATATGAAGATATCATGTTAGATAATATACTAGATGGATTACCACCAATCCAAAGTATTAGTCATCATAAAGATCTTATCCTAGGAGAATTTTTTCCAAACAAGGTAGCACATAGAATGACACTAGTAGAGAATGCAGAGTTGTTGAGGAAATGATTGATCAAAGGAATTTTAAGCCCATGTGTGGTACCTATTGTACTTGCACCAAAGAAAGATGGAGAGTGGAGAATGCATATAGATTCAAGAGAAATCAATAGGATCACTATCAAGTATTGATTCCCATTTCCAAGGATGAATGACATTATGAACTATTTGAGTGGAGCAAAGTATTTTACTAAGATTGACGTAAAGAGTTGATATCATCAAATCATAATCAGAGAAGGAGATGAATGGAAGACTGCATTTAAGACTAATGAAGGGTTTTATGAGTGGCTAGTAATGCCTTTTGGATTGAAAAATGCATTGAGCTATTCATTAGACTGATGAATGATGTAATGAAGAAATTATTGGGTAATTTTTCCATTGTCTACTTGGATGATATTTTTATTTTCAGTAAGACTAGAAAAGAACATTTGTGGCACATCCGACAAGTATTGCAGAGATTGAGAGAAGAGAAGTTGTTGATTAATGTCAAGAAGTGTAGCTTTATGAAGATTAAGTTAGTATACTTGGGTTTTGTTATTTTTTTTTAAGGATTGAAGATAGATCTTGAGAAAGTGAGAAATTGTTGATTGGCCTACATTAGTGAATGTTGGAGAAGTGAGATCATTCCATGGATTAGCTAGTTTCTACCAGAATTTTATCAGGAGTTTTAGTAGCATTTGTAACTCCATGATAGAGATGATGAGATGAGACACGAACTTTAAATGGATGACTAGAGTACAAAGAAGTTTTTAATTGTTGAAGCAAAAGGTGACAAAATAACCAGTGTTAGCATTACTAGATTTTGACAAAGTATTTCAAGTTGATTGTGATGCGAGTGGAAATGCAATAGGAGAAATGTTGAGTTAAGAAGGAAGACCTATGACTTATTTTAGTGAAAATTTGAATGATGCCAGAAGAAGATATTTAGTTTATGATCAATAATTTTATGCCATAATCCAAGCCTTGAAGAAGTGGAGACATTATTTGTTTCCTAAGGAATTTGTGTTGTATATGGATCATCAAGCTTTGCAGTATTTGAAAAGTCAAGGGAAGTTGAATCAGAGACATATGAGATGGGTTGAGTTCTTGCAAAGTTATACATTTTTGTTGAAGCATAAGAGTGGTAAGTCAAACAAAGTTGCAAATGCATTGAGCAGAAGAAGGAATTTGCTGATAGAGATGACAATAGTAGTATTCGGTTTTAAAGAGTTGAAGCATATGTATGAAGATAATGTGGATTTGTGAAGCATGAAGAGCATGTAAGGAACCGGTAGTGATAGACTGAAGCCAATGGTTGGATTATTTCATTCAAGAAAGTATTTTATTCAAGGGAATCAATTGTGTATTTTGAGGAGTTCAATGAGGGAGAATTTGATCAAAGAGAAACATAGTAGAGGACTAGCAAGAAATTTTGGAGTTGATAAGATAGTATCTTTGGTGAATGAAAATTATTTATGGCCATGAACATATAAGGATGCCAGGAAGTATGTTCAAACTTGTAGAACTTGTCAAGTTGCAAAAGGGGGTAGTCAGAATACTAGATTGTATAAACCTTTGATAGTACTAGAGAGACCTTGGGAAGATATAAGCATGGATTTTATATTAGGATTACCAAGAACACAAAGAGGTTATGATACTATACCGGTAGTAGTGGACACATTTTCTAAAATGACACATTTCATTCCTTGCAAGAAGACTAAGGATGATGTGCATGTTATTGACTTATTTTTCAAGGAGATTGTGAGATTGCATGGATTACCTAAGAGCATAGTTTTAGACAGAGACACCAAGTTCATTGAATAATTTTGGAAAAAATATATAAGAAGATGAAGATAGACCTAAGATTCAGTTCAAGATATCACCCATAGACTAATGGACAATCAAAGGTAGTAAAAATAAGTTTGGGTAACTTGTTGAGATGTTTGGTTGGAAATAAGGAAATAAATTGGGACATAGTTCTACCAAAAGTAGAATTTGCATACAATAATTCAGTGAACCAAAGTACAAGGAAGACACCATTTGTGATTGTGATAGGAGTACATCATAGAGAAGTTGCAAAGTTAAGAGATGTTAGTATGGAGAACAAAATTAGTGCATAGGTAGAATAATTTACAGATTTCATGTAGACATTGCATATTTAGGTTCGAAAGAATTTGGAGGACATGAACAATAAGTATAAGGAGAAGGTAGATGAGCACCAGAGACATAAGGAATTTGTTGTTGGAGATAAAGTGATGGTATATCTAAGGAAGGAGAGATTTCTGATAAAGTGATGGTATATCTGAGGAAGGAGATATTTCTAGTTGTAACATATAATAAGTTGAAGATGAGGAAGTTTGGACCATGTAAGATTCTAAGGAAGTTTGATTCTGGAAATGCATATGAAGTGAAGTTACTAGAGAAATTGGGTATATTACCTATTTTCAATATTGCAGACATTTATGAGTACCATGAAGGACAGTCAAGTGGTAGTAGCAATGAAGTAGATTTGAAGGAGCAGTTACCACATCAAGAATTAGAGGAGATTGAGTAGATTTTAGATACCAGAACCAGAAGGAGCACTAGGAACAAGTAGTACAAAGAATATTTGGTGAAGTGGAAAGGTAGACCAGTGGAGGATTCATCATAGATTTCTTAGGTTAAGGTGGACCATTTTGATTTTCCTCTTAGCCCTAGAAAGTGAGGGACTCACTTTTCTTCCAACCCCAGGTGTCTGATGCAGGAGCATCCCTGGTTGTCAATAAATCCTATATCAACCAAAAATATTTATTTTCTTACATTCCATTTACTAGAAGTTTTAGTATTTCATTTCATATTTCACCACATTATCATTGCTTAGCTTGTGGAGTAGTATATAGCATCTACACACTGACATATACCACATATCTATATTTTAGATCATTTTCATTTGTCTACCGAAAGTTATCACTCTTAAAATTTCACTATAACTACTAGTCAGAGCATTTGGGGCCGACCTAGTCTAGATTTCTTAGTGCAAACCTATTCCAGAACATGCGGAGCCTGATGGGACATCATACAAGAATTTTGGGTCCAATGAGATCTATCTTGGAGATTCCAAGTCATATCATTTCACGAAGGATTATCTTTTCATATTTTGAGGTCGACCTTCATATGTGATCATTCATCAAATTATGAAACCTTGTGGAAAACACAAACCTTTGTTGGAGCTTGAGAATCATATTTAAGATCATTATAATTCATTGTAGATCAATCAGTTAGGTAGTTCATGCATAGTGTTGGATTTCAAAAATGTAGGTTACAAATCCTAAGAGGATGTTAGGATCTATGATCAGACTTGCAACATTCTTGAACCAATGAATGGAGTTAACCTATATGGTTGATGACTCCATGCACTTCAGGTTCTACTAAACCTAGGCGGGTAGACCTTGATAGCTAAAGCAAATCATGTGACTTATTTGTACTTAATGATCTATCCACAGTGGCATAAAGTGTGGGATAGAAGATGGCTTGTTAACTATTCCTACTCCTAATGTGATAATTGGAAACTTAGAGTATGAAAGTGGATAAGTAATGTATAAGTGAAATGTGAAGTGGACCAGTGCTTTGTTGGGTAAGCGAAGTCAATAAATTTTTATGATAGGTGACTATTATTGGTTACAATTCTGATTGTTTGGAACTTAGGTTTGTTTATACCTTGTATAAACCTGCAAGAATGTGACTGAAAGACTCTACTTATTGATCCAATCAATCCTATTAGGTTACTGTGATTTATTAAAAGGATTTTAATCCTTCCTTGAAGTAACCAATTAAAACAATCACACAATGACAACAAATGTGTATTGACAAATGAAGTATATCCTCAATCTGAACAAGATAACATCGACTTGGAGATAGTATGACAATCTTATCAATTATAGGGATCTTCTTACTGATCCAAATGTTACTTCCAAGTTACTCTAATCAATTAAAAGGATTTAATTCTTTAATAGAAACCAATTAACTTGATTACACAATAACAATAAATGTGTCTTGATGAAATTGAATATCAACTTGGATACACAAATTCAAATAATAGAGAAATAACAATGTGGAGATAGCCAAATAATTGTTCAAACTAACAAACAATAGATACTAATACGAAGTCACAACATCAAAGATCTTCTATTGATTTCTACCAAAATTCATGCATGCATCATGGTCCTTTACAGTATAATCTATATGATATATATTATGAAATTCATCTTTTGTATCTCTATTTATTCTCTCCCTATTTTCTCTTACTATTCAATCATCATATGTCCAACTTATATAACAATATCTTGAAGAGGGTACACCTCTTCATAAGTGTCTTTTGGAATTAACAACAATACAACTTTAACAATTAAGCTCTAATGAGCCACAAATGAACTTGTGTAATATGATCTAAATATTCTTGACTCAAGTGTGTATCAAAGTCCTTTGCAACATTCCTCTCAACAATCTCCATGATGATCATCTTCTCCAAATACTTGTAGGCCTCTTCCAGTGTTGAATCCTCATTCTTAGCTTCTTCCAGGGCTCCATGCAGTATTAGTATACACTCTTTCATCCATTCACTTTGATTTTTCAATTCTCCATTATCTTTGAATAGTGTAGGCACCCATTCCTTTGAAGCATCAATAAACTCCTTGGCATTTGCTTGAAGCTCCTTATAATAATCCTTATGCTTCCTCACCATGTCTTCAGCAGCTATAATGGTTCCAGTATTAGAAGTGCTTCTCTTTTGTATTTCTTGGAGCTTTTCTTGAAGCTTGTCAATTATCCTTTTATGTTCTTGAATGGCAGAGTGACTCTTGGAGTGTGTTACCCAAAAATTGTCCATCCAAATCATCAAGTTAGTGTGCCTCTTTTGGAATATTGTAGAAATTGTGTCAAATCTAGCATTGCTCACTTAAGTGTGTATTTGCTGACTACTCATCTATGATTCCTCACTTTTTTCCTTTGACTGGGAACCTTTTTCCTTGATTTAACATTCTATTGGATCCTTTGAATGTGTCCTTGACTGTGTCTCTCAGGAAATCATTCTCTTTGAGCATTCTTTCACTGCTCAATTTGTACATATCTCGTTCGTTGATCAACATTTGAATCTGAGCCTTGTTCAATTTGGCTACATTTATGCCAATGCCAACTGTGACCACAAGATCAGTTTCTCCTACTTTCAATGTCATCACATGACCAAATGAATTCTCAGTATCAATAATCACATATTTTTTATGTGGGGGGTACAAAGCCTAGATCATAAGAGAACTCTCATCAAGATTGTATCTTGATCTAGTGTATGCCTAGATATTACCCCTTCTAGACTGAGCTTGTGTTTAGCACCATTATTATGTAAAAAACTATCAAGAATAAGAGAAAAATTTAAATCCAAACTAGGAAAGATCATCACACTAGACTCCTCCAATAACTTTCTTCCTTTCTCTAGAGTCATGTTCTTCATCTCATTCTCCACATCCACTTTCAAGGTGTTCAATTACTGACCTTCATTGTTGGGTGTGATATCTGCAACTAATTCCCTTATTTTCTTTCCTTTTTGTTTGTACAAAATGGATTTAAATTCAGGAGATTTAATGAACTGGTCATCTGAAACAAAGGATTTATAAGCCAACTGCCTAGTATCTATGTCAAATGATTCCCCAACTTCTTGTTCTTTATTTGGAGGTTGATATTATTCAATCCTTAGCTTGGGGATCTTATCAGGTTGTCCTTGGGGCTCATTTTCATCAGAAGATTCCTCATTACCAGAGGATAACATTTCTGCTTCATGTATCTCCTCCATCTTTTGTTCCATTTCTCTATTGTAGTTATCAATCGCCAGTTCAATATCCTTTCTCTTCCATGTTTCTGATAATATCATCATGAGGATATGGTATATGAACATATCCACCTAAATTGTATTTTTTCCTAGAAAAATCAATATAACCTTCAAGACCAAATCCTTTCCTTTATGCAACTTTCTTCATATTGAAATGTGATAATTTATCCAAAATGAGATCATATCCTTCTTTTGACACCATAGTGAAATCCCCAAAACACAATGTACTAGGCATGAATGACTGTTTTTCATATGCACTCAAGTTCATGACATTCGAATAATTCATTTGCCTAACAATCTCTAGATATGCAATTCTATTTGGCACAGTCTTGGTGTAACTATGGGGAATTATCCCGAGGTTAGCAAATCGAATGCATAAACATAAAAAACCAAAGTAATAATGAAGTGCAAAGGAGAAACATGAAAAAAAAATGAAAGATCTCACCAAATGTCTTCAATCTCCATGGCTGACCTCCATTACACCTTCTCAACTTGTTGTCAATATGATGTTTCCCTTAGATTTGTGATGAGAAAACTAATGACAATGACAAGCCCTAAACAAATGTTGAAGGATTTGAGATGACAATATGCAAATACTATGATAATATGCACCTAGGAAGCATGAAACTATGTCTAATTATGCAAGTGTGCCTATGGAAAGATGACAATAATGACAAGATTGCAAGATGATATGAGATTGCCTAAAATAAGAGTGCATGAGACTTGGATAGCATGAGGTGACAAAATGAGACCAAATTTTCCATTTTATAGAAAATGCAATTTTGAGTGAATGGCCAAGATTGAAGATTGACAAGTGCCTAGAATCAATGGACAAGACTCAATTTGATAACCCACAACTAGGGTTAGAGTAACATTAGGGAAAATTCAAAATGAATGGACAAGATTGATTTAAAAATAAATAAAATCAAGGGTGGACAATGCATGTGACAAGAGATAAGATTGGCACAAAAAAAGAGATGGTTGGAAAATCAAATAATAAATGGAAATTATTTGATTTTTGGAGGAAAAAGACTATTTTGAATTAAAAATTAATTTAATTCAAAAAGGGTGGGGACCACATGACAGTAAATAATTAATTCAAATTATTTACTAAAAGGAGAGAAATATGAAATGAGACAATTAAATAATTAAAATAATTATTTAATTAGAGAGGGTGACCAATAATTAAATAAATTAAAGCATCTATTTAATTATGAGAAGACTTTCAAAATTAGTGACATTTTAAATAAATAAAATTTATTTAATAATCAGGAAGACATAAATGGGCAAAGATAATTAAATAAATTAAGAAATTTATTTAATTATAAGAAGACTTTAGACAATTAGCGATGTATTAAATAAATAAATTAAAATTTATTTATTTAATAATCAGGAGGAATAAAAAGGACATGAATTAATTAAATAATTATGAATTATTTAATTAATAGTCAGAAGTGGGCCAGGGACATAATTAAAGTGTCTCAATTATGTTAGGAAGAAAAGATGGAAAAATAGAGCTTTCAGGCCTAGGTCATTTTTATGTGTCTACATTTTGCCCCTCTTTGTCATAATGCAGCCTGTCACATTGTGGAAAAGAAAAGAAGTCAAAGTCATGAACCAACTAAGGTATAGAGTATCTATGCCCCCTCAGGAGAATTTTCAAATTTTGGGCCGGTGACAGAAAAATTTGGAAAGTGTCCCAATAAGTCAATTTAGTGGCTAGAAAGACAATGGCACAGACAGTTTGTGATTTCAAGAGGTTTTAAGGCAATCAAAGGAGTGGTCAAAGTTGGTCAAAGAATCCTCCAGCAATAAAAGGTTTGACAAATGCCATTTTGAATTTATAAATAGGTTGACAATGGGGTAAAAGTCAATTCATTTTCACTATTTACCTTAGTAATTTTGAGAGCTCAGAGCGAGGAGGACTTCAGCAAACATGGTGATTCCAGTGACCGAGCATCACAGGGAGATTATGTGGACCTACATGTGGCCAGAGGGTTCAGAGCCAATGATATGTACCTCTAACCCACTTTGTGATTTTATCATTTTTCATGCAAAATTTAAGGTTTTAGGGTCAACAACGAATGCATCGCAATGCATGTGTGTGCACGTAAGCTGCAATTGCATTCGTCTTCAATGCATTTGATGTGTCGCGATGCAAACACAAAGGGTTTTTAGGGTAGGATAGTTTTTTTTTATGCATTCACAAAATTGCACCGTAATCGAAAGGTGTACTGTCGCATTCGCCAGGTTGTGACACATTTGTGAAATAAAATGACGCATATGCGAAAAGTCACGACGCAAGTGCACTGATGTGACGCAATCGCCAGATCGAGACGCATTTGAGGTATAGCGTGACGCAAACTCTTTTCTGTGATGCAAATGAAGTCAACATGACACATTTGACTTTGACTTTGACCAAGGTTGACTTTGTTTGAATGTAAATTTTGAATGCTTGTGAGTTAACTAGATGATAATGATGAATTTCCATAAGGAATTGACGGGTTGTTTTGCCATGTGAAGAGACAGCTAGCACCCATTTATATGCGGGAGAGTAGGCCATCGATCTACAGGTTCTGAGATTAGTTGAGTGAGCAGGAGCGATGATAGTTGATGCGGCTAGGTTTATATTATGTCACCTATATGCCCATTATCTGGGAAAATAGGGGATTGTTGACTGCATTGTGTGAGAGATGGTACTCAGAGACATGCTCCTTCCATCTACCGACAGGAGAGACCACTGTGACTCTTGAGGATGTTTACCATATTCTGCACCTTCCAATCTAAGGAGAGCCGATCGTATATGACCCACAACATGGCTACTAGAAATTTACAACCTATTATCACGACCAGGATGCAGAGCTTGGTATCGAGGGATATGAGATCTGCTGGGAGTTTATGGCGGAGCATTGTGGCCAGTTTGATGCATTATTGGTGACACTAATTGATGGGATACTGATTCCAGACAGTTGCAGACAAGGAATGTCCTAGCTCATACTAAGGGCCAAGTTGCCCTAGTCTTTTTGCTAAGACAATCCATAGACAATAGTCAAAGAAAGATAAAATAGGTCATGAGACATCATCACACCTAAATCCTTCATGGGACATCCTCGAGGTAGCTAGTAACATGACCAAGAAACAAAACAGACCAAAAAAATCAATAGCCATTCAATGTGTTTGCCAATATTTGCTTGTCGAAGATTGTTTGCATGACGGTTTGACAGCTCGATAGTTTGATGGTTTGGCGGTGCCTAAGGTTAGAAAGGACACATCCTAAAAAGAAAAATGAAATTTTGATGAGGTCCAAGTCCAAGAAGGACACATCTTGGAGAGGACCAAAGAGTGATGAGATTGACATTGTTTTGGCAATTTGACTAATGTGACTAGATGATTGACTGGACTGTGTTGTTTGAGTTTAACTTAATGATCAATTGGAATATAATGTCTATTGGATCATGATTTGAATGCAGATGTTTTGATGACTGTCTTGTGTTCGAGTGTGACTATGTTTGATGAAAGCTGACTTTGTGCGAGGAGATTGACATTGTCTGACTTATTTGACCGATGTGACCTAATTTTTGACGAGATGGAAATTGTCTGACTTATTTGACCGATGCGGCTATGTTTTCCTAATTTGAATGACATGACAAATGCTGACTCATGATTTTGCGATTTTTGAGAGTTATTTGGATGTTTTTTATGTTTTTCGGATATTTTGATTTTTTTTGGACTTTTGACGTTTATGATTTTTTTTGGAGTTTTGACATGTTTTGATATTTTTGTCTTTTTGACATTTTATGATTTTTTTGGGGATTTTTGACATTTTATGATTTTTTTGGCTTTTTGAAATATTTTGAGGTGTCAATGGATGAAAATTTGGGCAGCCTTTGTGTTAGATACCAATGAAAAGGGGAAAACCAAGTCTAGGTGCAAGGGTGGTTTATAGGATAAGGGATAAAAGGCTCATGATAAATGGATGGATGGAAAGGATGCATGCATCATAAGAGAGCAAGGATGTGATCTCTAAAGACTATGTTGCATAGGAATAGCATGCCCCATTCTAGGTACAATACTTAGGATTTTTCATGATAAAGCTTATGACAATAGGATAATGATAGACTTGTTTAGAAGGATGAGGTATGTCAAGAGATACCCAAAAAACATGTTTCAACATTTTTCCCCTATGTCTTTATCAAGATCAAAAGGAGAAGGGTGGATAAGTGGGCTCAACATGATAGGTATGCATGATGGCTAAAGATGGTAGGTAGGATGGAAATCATATGGTAATAAGTGACATGATAGGATAAATAGTGTGGATGAGACATTGTGCCCCCAAGTGTAAGTGACATAGAATATCAACCTACACATGACACATGTTTGCCAGGTTTTCATAATGGTACTTATCCAGAGTGCCTGTTTACCAGGTTTTCACCATTGGACGAAGGGATTTCTCTTTACTCTTTTTTTTTTTTTGAATTTTTTTTTGATTTTTAACTATTTGACTTTTTGGATAGGAGAAGGGGAATATGGATAGGAGGGACTCAAGTGTCTAGTTCCATGTAAGGTGATATTCCCACTAGAGATGGATGTCATTGCATGGACCATGTCAAATGTCATTATGCTCATAGATGTTTGTAAGGGATGACATGAAAGGGAAATGGAGTAGGTAGATGATGGATTATGATGTGGATTATGGAGGAAAATAGTGGATTATGATGTGTATTTATGTAGGGAAGATATATGACTTATGCAAAATATGAATGGAGAGGCTTAGCCAAAAGCATGGACCATAGGAAGGTGGGGGAGATATGTAGGATAATGAGTGAAGGGTGAGGAGATGGAGTTATGTGGAATTGTTGTGAAATGGAAGGGAACCTTGACCAATGGTTGCACATATTGTGATAAACATTGAAGCTTTTGATGTGGACGGGGTGTAGGAAGCAATGGAGATGTTTTCTTAGGAGATGGGTAATGAAGTGCCTTAGGTACCCACATAGACTTAGTATTTTTATGACTTTTATTTTGCTTGTGGGTTTTAGGAATTTGAGATTTTTGAATGGAATGTGCATTTTGGATGGGGGAGGATGGTTGGGATTTTTGTGATGTGGATGCCTCGTTTGACTTGATTTCTTTTTGCTTAGGTACCCAAACCATTTTGTTTTCAAACTTTTCTTTTGGAGGTATGGGCTTATATAGCTTTTTAGATGTACTTGGATTTGACATTTTGTATTGATGTCCTAAGGCATGAGGTTCATTAGTATTTTTTACTTTATAGGTAGAGGGATTGAAATTTTTTCTTTTAAATCCCATGGGTATGGTGGAATGAGTGGAAGCTTTTTGTTTAGACAATGTGTGCATTTGTTGGTCATGATTGGGAATGTTAGGGTATTTATGGATGAATGGATAAGAGGATTGAATGGTAGGGATATTAGGTGTTGGGAGTAATGGTGGTAGAGTGGATGGAGGGATATTAGGAGTTGGAAGTAATGGTGTCAAAGTTGATGGTGGAAGGTGTACGGTCACATGATTTTGACATTTGTAGGATGATGGAGGAGGGATGACAACATATGTCTTAGGCGTATGATAGGATTTATGATGGAAGGAGGTGGACTTAGGATGCATGGAGGAAGTACCAAAATCTTGAGATTGGTGTCCTTGAGGTATGCAATGGACAATGGGACTAGGTGTAGGTGGAACACTAGGCACGAGTTCCTTATTGGATGGAGAAGATAATGGTTATTGTTGTTCTAAGGAGGAACATTCATAAATGAGGGTGGAAAGACCAATAGGATATGATGGAGGACTTGCAATGGTGTCAATAGTGGGTGATGGAGGATCATTAGGATCTTTATTAGCATTATGTTTGCTTAGATCTAAGGTATTTTTTTGATCTTCTATGTGTACTTGGGAGGCATATGTCTCATCAAGGGAAGTGGATGTTGATGGATCATGGATAGGACTAGGTGGAGGTGAATTTGGAATATATTTCTCATGTATGGGTATAGGATCAAGTTGCTCATGGATAGGCTCTTCATCATTATGGATAACATCTTGATCATAGAAAAGATATCGATTATGGATAGGTTGGATGATAATGATTTGATCTTGATTAAGACTAGGGCTTGATGTTTCCACATGCTTGGGAGTAGGCTCTTGACATACCTCTTGGGTTGCTTGAATGGAAGTGAAAGGGGATGACTCTTGAATGGGATCAACATGTTCTAGATGGTCAACAACATAGGAGCATGACAGAGGGTGACTTGGACTTATGAAGGGACACTCTTGAATTGGTTCAAGGGGTTGTGGATGACATGGTTGACTTCAAGGACTTGGCATGATGTTTGTAGACTCTTTTGTATGTTCAAGTATATGTGTTCAATGACATGGTGACAATTGATTCCTTGATAGTATCCCTAGGGTCACATCATTTATAGGTGGATTTAATGGAGGATTAGATGATGGTGGGGGTAATGAAGAGTTTGATGGGTTAGAAGGTGGAGATTCCAATGGATTAGGACTAGGAAATGGTTGCTTATGGATAGGCATTTGATTGGATGGTGGTAAGGGTGCATGAACTAGATTGGTGTTCCCCTTGTCATATGGAACATGAGAATTGAAAGGCTCTTCATTTTGTTTCCAAGGTGGACTTGAGATCCTATGTTCTTGTTGTGATATGGGTGGAGATGTTGATGTGGCATTGACATGATAGGTAGATAGGTTAGGTTGGCATGATGATGAAGGTGACACATATGATTGTGGTTGAATGTGTTGAGGTTGGAATGGTGTTTGGACTTGTTGTGATATGATTTGTTGTTGTGATAATGATGGAGGGGTTGAATAGGATAAAAACTATTGAAAGGTTGATTGATGTGGATAAGGGTTGAAATTAGGAGAGGTGTGATAGTTTGACGAAGGGGAAACATGATATGTGGATGGATGAGGTTGATATGATGATATAGGTGACACATAGGATTGATGTGAAATTTGTTGATGTGGTGATTGGAATTGATGATGTGCTTGTTGGATTTGACAAGTGGCCATGAGGTATTGGATTTGTGCTATGAGTTGTTACATTTGAGGTGATTGGCTTGTTTGAAGTGTTTGGATCATGTAATGGACTCCTTGAATGATTTGTTGGGTTAAAGGTGATTGACTTGTTTGAGCTACGTGAAGCATGCGAACAAGCTCTTGTGCTATGTCTTCCAATGTTTTCATGGTGTAAAATGATGTTGATTGGATTAAAGAGATGATGATGTGGAATGACAAGATTGTATGATTTGGATGATGTGTCAAGTGTTTATTGGAAGTTTGACTTGGGAAATATCAAACACAAGATCTCACATGTAAATGAATGAACACACACACCAAGCACAATGATAAATTTGTCTTTCAAGATTAAATGTTATGATTAAGCAAACACTTGAATACACATCAATAAGCCCTATGAATAGTCAAGTGTGGTATGGCCAATTAGATCTCAAGCTAGTTTGTACAAGGTTGACTAAGTATAATTTGAAAGAAAAATCCTGCCAATAAGCTGGGAGAAAGGGGTAACCCACCCTTCACCATCACTTCCCAAAGGTATAAAGTTCTTTGGGGCTTAGCCAAGAGTGACAAGATTTTAACTCCCAAAGGAGCATGTCTTTGGATTTGCACTCAATTGAGGTTGTCCCTTGGAGGGGGGTGTGCTCCAAGAAGACCTCCTAATAAGGGTATGACAAAAGTGAACCAAGTGAGGTGTTTTGGAGGACACACACACTTGATTCACACTCGCAATGATTAATTTCCCTTTAGAAAAATGAAATGTGTGTAAAAAAAGTTTAAGCAATTGTTCTTTTTAACTCCAATTCAAGATGTGTGATTGAAGACAATGGTTCATTTTAGCCCAATTTCAATGATGTGATAGCAAACAAGATTTATTTTAGACCCCAAATCTAAATGTGTGACAAACAAGATGTTCTTTTTAAGCCCAAATTGAAGTGTGTTGACAAGCAATGATTAGAGATGAAAGATGGAATGTGTGCACCTAGACTTTCTTTACCTCCAAATCTTTGTCCAATTGATCCAATGTGTCCTTTGAAGTGTTTTTTTGTCTACACATTCACAAAACCAACAACAAAGCCAAAACCCTAACAAGATAATTGATCACTAATATTAGAGGGTTAGCTAGTCAAGACAAATCTGATTTTTGGAATTTTTTCCTACAGTTAAAATAAAAATACAAAGAACATACCCTTACTAAAATTTCAAGAGCTTTCCAAAAATGTAAAGAAATCAGAAAAAAATTCTATTTTGCACCCAATATTAATTTTTTATGAAAAATCATAAATTTTTTATAAAAAATACAAATAGCTCCAAAAATTTTGATTTTTGGACTAAAAGTGTCCAACATCATCCCAAATCTGTAAAACAAAATTTGTGAACATATCTACAAGTGAGATATAAACAAATCTTTGTAAAACCCTAATTTTAAAAGATCTATTTTTTGACTAATTATTTTTCATCCAAATTTAAAACATAAAGAACATACCCCTATTCAAATTTAGAGAGATTTCCAGAAATGTAAATAAATCCAAAACATTCAACAATTTTCTCTCAAAATTGAATTTTCATGGAAAATAACAAAAAAATTATAAAAAATGAAAAACATCTCCAAAAATTCAGATATTTGGAATGAAAGCTCTCGATGTTGTCCCTAACTTGTCGAAACAATTTTGTGAAAAGATCTGCAGCTGTTGGAAAGCTACGGTCAAATCTTTGAAAACTAGGGTTTTGTCCCAAAATGATGCAAAACTTGCAACAAAAAGCAATCAAAACTTGCAACAAAAAGAATCCAACTCCAAAATTTATCAAAAATTTTCAAAATATGTCAGGTTCACCAATGTAAACAGGGCTAAAATATTCTGGTTAATGCAATAAAGCATATAAATCAAACCCTAATAAACAATGAAGCACAAATGAGCATAAAGACATAAAACATAAAATAATATTACCAAATCTTCACACTACCATTGATTCACCTCCATTGCTCTTCTCCATTTTGCTTGAATATGATAATTGCCCTTAGATTTGAGTGTGCAATAATAATCTTATGACAAGTGACTAGCAAAATATTGAAGATTGTTGTCTCACACTAGCATCATGCACTTGCATAATATTTGTGGATGAATGACAATAGATAGAAATGGATGAAAGACTCAAGAATGATTTTGACACCATAAGGATACTTGAAGAATCAACCCCTCAAATGGATTATGAGAGAGCTTATTTATAGACAATGCATGATTTGGATTGATTGTTGAGATTGGATGTCAATAAGATTTCTTAATCAATGGCCAAGATTGAATGTTGTAGTATGAAATAGGGTTAGGTCAAAATTAGGGCAATGACAAGAAATGAATGGCTAAGATTGAATTATAAAATAATTCAATCAAGGGCTGAAATTAAATGAGATGTCAAGAGATAAGATTTGATGTGGAAGATAAGATTGGCATGAACAAAGAGGTGATAGGAGAAATTAAATAATAAAAATTATTTAGTTTAGGTGGCCAATGAATAATTAAATAATAAAGATATTATTTAATTACAGAGGAATGTGACAAAGGGAATCATTTTGAATTAAATAATGATTTAATTCAAAATTCAAGAGAGTGGACCAAATTAAATAAATAAAATTTATTTAATTTATGAGAGAAGAGGCTAATGAACAATTAAATAATTAAAATAATTATTTAATTATAGTGGAAAGTGGACAAAAATTAAATAAATAAGAATTTATTTAATTTTAGAAAGAAGAGGACTTAATTAGTGACGTAATTAAATAAATAAAATTTATTTAATTAATCAAGGAGGAATAAAGATAGAAATGAATTAATTAAATAATTAAAATTATTTAATTAATAGAAGAATTATGACTTTAGAAAATAATTAAATAATTAAAAATCATTTAATTATGAAGAATGAAAGGGGAAATGATGGAGAATTTAGAAATCGCAGCCTGGGATAATTTTTAGTGTCTACACTTGGGTAGCAGGAAAGGTGTATCTTCAAAACCATACACTCTTATCATAGTGTAATCAATATAGCAATACCAGTCACCCCAATTATGATCTACAGTTGGTGGTCCATTGAAATCCTTGGGCCTTAAGAATTTTTTGATCTCATTGGATAATCAATAATCACAAGGGTGATCATAAAACCTATAGATTATCTTGAATAAGTATTCTTCAAAATAAACATAATTGGAATTGATAAACCTAATGTCCCAAATGGGAGTCCATAATTGTACTGGTAGTGGTTGATCCTCCTTATCCAACTGTGTGATTCTCAATTCATCTGACCACATTCCTAACTCCTATCCATAGTACAATATCATGTGCATGAGAAGGGAATAATGTTTAAAGTGCATTGTGGGAGATCCATTCTTGATGGTCGTTAGCCCTGAGTCAATCCCTCTAGAAATGTGTAAATCATAATCAAAAGGTCTTGCATTGTGGCATTATATATCTGCAGGAAGCACCATTGGACCTATAGACATGAATTTAGAGGCCTTTGTTCCCATTATCTGACCTACTGAGAAGTAAGTATGTTTCAAATAGGGCTTGAATAAGTCAACATGAAAGGGAGTTCCATCACTATCCTCAAGTGGAACTAGGTCTCCATCTTTCCTAGGCCTTTGTAATGGTAACCTCCATCCTTTGTAAGAAGTATCCATTCTCTAGTACTCTTTTTCCAAATCCTCATGCACTATGGGCTGATCACATGAATCATCTAGGTCAAAAACTTCACCAAGTGCAGTTTTGGATATATGTATGAAAGGTTCTCCTTGCGGGTTGCATATGGATTTAAGGTTTGGGTTATAATGTTTGGCTAGAAGTTTTATGAGCTCTACATTTATGAAGACATTGGGAACAACTAGTTTTCCCAAATTGAATTTCCAGGGGTTATAGGCTAGTTCAAATCTATTTCTCTGACAGTAATGAAACATGAACAATTCATATCCCCTAATAGGATTCCACACATCACCTATATGTTTGCATTTATCTTCTAACCTTTCTACATCAACCCTCAATTGTGTAGACCTTCTGGCTTTTGGCCCTGAACCAAGCAATTGATCAATGAGGTCTTGGTTTAATCTACATTCTTTTGCTTTTAATTCTGGCCCCTTTTCAATTTTTTGTTTCTTACTTTTGGACTAGTTACTTTCCCCTTGTTGCTTCCTATTTTTTGTTTTTGTAGGATTTGAACCTTTCATTCTAATTCTCTACAAGGTGGAAAAACTGAATTGTAATTTATCAATTGTAGGGAAATTTGTATGCTTACTCATATGGCTCTGGGCGCACTAAATTCCTTGACTTCCGCTCAATCTCCCATCCTTCCCACTGCAACTTCTGAAAATTCTTTTGGTTCAATTTCCTTTCAATCAGAAAATATTTTCATAAGGTTCATTCATGCGGCCATTAATGTTCACCATTGGAAATGAATGCAACATTTTTTTCAAATTTTGAAATGTTAGACGATATAAGAAGATTGCATCAGTGAAACCCGTCTAGTCTCAGGCCGATCTATGTATTTTATTTGGTTCCACCTTTGTTTATACGTTCATAACAAATCACCAAGACATAACTGAATGTCTCTTCAATATGAAGTGTCCCTTTGTTTCATTTTACTTAGTCGGGAAGACCACTTAATACTCCTACTAATATTGTACAACTTCCCTTCCTCTTACTTCTCAACTTCTATTACATTAGGGAGAAAATTATGATTTTTTCCCGATATCAAGGTGGTCTAGACCATTAGAAATCCCTTTGATCATCACCCAGTGTCTTTCCAACAAATTGTGACCATTCCTTGTTACCACCAGGCTAACATGTACCATCGTTGAGAGAATAAAATGCCTTTCTGGTGTATTTGGTCTCCCTAATGTATTTCCCTTACTAATTCATTCATTGGGATAAGTCGATGAGACTTTCCCCAAAAAATTCTCTTATCAGTGTAACCCACATGGTCGGGGAGATCTGAGGAACCCATTCTGGTCATACATCTCTCCAATATAATGGTTCTTCTATTTTATCGATGAAATTTTATATGTTTCTTCTTGATGAGGTTTCCATTGGTGTGATGCACGAGCTCGATATGATTTGAAAACTTCACTCCAATCACCTTGCTTTTGCTAATAAGTTTTCATCAGTGAAACGTTAGACATTATCTTCTCGATTATGCACATATGTTATCTTCTGGGTCTTTGATCATTGTAACTTGATTCATGTCTTCCTGATATGCACAAAATGTTCAAATGAAGGGCTATGACTTGCTGATCGGAAAGAAATGCACATGATCTTCCTGATAAGGATCAATTGCTCTCAAAGCTTTTCCTCCTCAATGATTAGAGAGATTCTTAAATGTCAAAGGCCATATTAATGGGATCATTAGTTAATATGGATTGTAAAATGGATCTTGTCACACAAATTTCAACAATTTGTATTGATCAATAATTTAAGGTGTGGCGAATTTCTGTGGTACATGGGAGATAGGTGGGTGGAGGCTAGTGAAAAATGCAATATTTTTCCAATTCTAACACATAGTTAGACTTCATATTTTCACATCAACCCTTTAGGGGACTGTAATAAGGCCTTGGTCTAGTTGTAATGTTGAATTCCTTTTGTGACAAGCTTGTGAGCCTCATATATTTTCCCATGGGGCATATGTTGTATGTAAGATTGTCAATTCAGTAAATATTTATATTTGTAGATTATTTTCTTGTGTTATTTTTGTTATGTTGACTCTAAGCTACATGGTTTGGACTATTCTTTTTGAACCCTCCATTCGTGACTACACCAAAAGTAAATGGATGGACTACTTCATTTAGGATGACATATTTTTTGTGAGGGTGTTTTGAGTGTCACAACACTACTATATGTAAAATAAAATGTATTTTTTATCACAACACTTGACTCTCACTATATTTTACCATATCACATTATGTAAAAAAACTCTTCCTATAATTAATTTCAAACTAATTTTATGATGGAAAATTTTTGGCAAAGAAATGGATTCTATTGGGGGGATGTCATCAAGGATGACTACCCACCTATACATGCAGATCAGAGGTTTTTAGACCCATGTGGTGAGGAGGGATGGACAAAAGTCATCAATCAGTGTAATAGAAGAAAGTCGACTATTGAGTCATATCTTGGTATTGGTGACTGTTGTAGCCCTAACCACAACTTTGAATGAAGGCCTCGGTATGAGGGATCTCATAGTAACCCCAATAATGAAGAAATAGGATGGTTCACTTTTGATGATGGGGTTATAAATCATTTTCCCCTCAAAGACTTGCTCATCAAGGTTACCAAAAACCATCGAATCAAGGGTTTCGAAGGCTGGAGAATTATGGTAAATTTCACAACCATAAACGCCAAGGGTTCTTGGAGAAAAACATGCAATACCAATAAGGGCATGCAAATGGGTTTTGACAATATGGAAATAAGAGGGAAAACAAGGCACCTTCAAGGTGCCCGCCAAGAAAATGGAGATAGGAAGATCAGGGTAAAACATAAGAGAATCATAGTCTGAAAAATGAGCCTTTGAAGGAGAAGAAGTCAACATCCAAGGATCCTATCAAGCCAACACTAGAAGAGGGTGACAAGGATTCATGGACCAGCCTAACACCTAAGGTAAGTCTTACAAATTCCCAATTGATTAAACACTTCTTAGATTTGGAAGATAATGTAATAGTAGGTCAAGTTTGGGGAGAAAGGTTATCCTTTCCTCAGATCAATGAATGAGCTATTACAAACTGGGACAAATATTTTGATTTATATTTATTATTGAGGGATTCTTTTATAATATTGTTCAACAAACTAGAGAAAAAATAAAAAATTCTAAAGGAAGGTCCTTTCTGGTTAGGTAAAAATTTTTTGCCTTGCATGATTGGGAACCAAACTTCTTAGAAGGGGCTTTCTTGGGGGTCAAAAAACAAGTCTTCTTTACTCTCCCCAATCTCACATTTGAGTTTTTTGATGATAATTCCCTACGAGAGATGGGTAATGCCTTGGGGGAGTTCATTAGGGCTGACTATTTCTTGGAGCGTAGATGCTCTACAACCTCTATTTGGGTATTTCTAAAGGACCCTAAAGTGATTCCTACTAAGATATGCATTCTATCAAAATTTGGGGTTAGGAACCAAATACTATCCTTTAGGGATGATCTCAACTGCAAAAGGAATATTGAGGCTGGGTGTGATTTAGTTTTTCTTCATAGAAGTGTTATGAAATCTTGTAGGCACTCCCCTCAAGTTGAAAATGGAATTTCCTAGGCTTTATCAAAGGATCCTAAGAAGGGGTCAAACTCAGATCCTGACATGGATTTGGCATCATCTTTTCATACTCTAAGGCTAGAGTTAGTGCCCCACAATCAAGGACTGTCATAAAACTTGGAAATGCCTCCTTTTGAAGATGCCACACCCCCTCATAATTCAATTGAGATCCATTCCCTAGAAAAAGTGTTTTCTGATGAGAAATTATTAGGAATGGTAAATGAGATAATAGAGAAAGAAAAAAATGATGTGATCAATGAGGTTGTAGAGGAAGTATCCTATGAAGAGGATGTCAATCTGGTCCTGTCCTCCCTACCCATCTCTCAATCTAAGGTTGTAAAGCCAAAATCTATTTTTTTCAAAATCCAAAACTAGAGGGAGAAAACACAACATTCATAAAACATAGGCGAAGAATTTTGTGGGTATTCAGTCAACATTAGAAAGAACTTGTAGATTTCCAAGCAAAAGAGTCCCATTTAATGATGTGGGTCCTTTTGAAAATGGGCCAAAATGTCAATTTGGGGAGGCTACTGGGGTATTGAAGAACCTAGAAACTAACCCGAAGAAGAGGAGAGAGGAGCTCTCTCCTCAAAAAGCATGAGGATCCTATCATGGAATGTTAGGGGCTTAAATTCCCCTAACAAGAGACACTCAATTAAGTGACAATTAGAAATTTTACATTCATATATTGTGATGCTACAAGAATCAAAGCTATCAAATTCTTTGGCTAATGCTATTTTTGGTTCATGGGCTAAATGAAAATTTGTATCTTCTCCTGCTTCTAGGGTGTCAAGGGGCCTTACCATTCTTTGGGATCCTAATAAAGCAGACATGGTTCCCTTTCATCTTGCTCTAAATTGGATTAGGGTTTAGGTCTCTTTTATATCTTCTAGTAATTATATGTGGTTGATTAATATTTATTGGCTATGTGCTACCTCCTCCAAAAAACACCTGTGGGAGGAATTATCTTTGGTTCACCCATTGATTCTTGCAGAATTGTTGGTGTTGGGTGGTGAATTTAATGCAATCATGAACATGTCTAAAAAGAGGGGGGAATAATCCCTTCTACAAGAGTGATAGAAGACTTCAAAAATTTTGTGACTGCTAATAAGTTGGTTGACTTTGTGCCAAAGAAAGACTTGTTCACATGGAAAAATAGGATGGATTTCTATTAGATAGTTGAAAGGTTGGATAGATTACTACTGTCAAATAATTGGCTTTCCTCTCTCCATGAATTCTCCTCCTTGATACACCGTGTCATAGGTTATGATCACTTCCCAATTTCTTTGTTAGTATTTCAAGAGAAACCAATGGTAAAGAGGCCTTTCAAGTTTTAGGCAATGTGGTTCAAGGATCCCAAGTTCTTATCCCTCCTAAAGGATTGGTGGATCTCGTGCCCCTTCATTGAGGGCTCTAGGATGTTTCAATTGGTCACTAAGTTGAGGTTTCTTAAAGATAGGATCAAGGATTGGAATATCACTCACTTCAAGAACATCTTTGTGGATAAAATTCATATTGAGGAGGAATTATCTGATCTCTATGAATAGATTATAGCAAGGGGAATGAACAAGGAATCCTTTGTTAAAGAGAAATTTTTGAAAGAGTAGTTGGATGAAATTCTTGGTAGGGAGGAGACATATTGGAGGAAAAATTCACAAGAATTATGGCTAAAGGATGGAGATAGAAATATAAAATTATTCCATTCATCAACTAAAGTTCATCGCCAACTTAACAACATTTTTTCATATAGGGGGAAGGAGGAGTTACTGGTCCCAAATAAATTGAGGAAGAGGCAATCGACTACTAGTCCCTCTCAATAAATATTCACAGTTTGATTCTACGAGCCTGAATTGTATTCCAAAGTTGGTTTGAAATCATCACAACAAAATTCTCATGAGTGAATTCACCCTAGAAGAAGTCAGAAAGGTGGTTTTCTCAATGGTTGTCGAGAAGGATCTAGGACCTGATGGATACACTCCTTTATTCTTCCAAAAGTGTTGGTACTTTGTGGGAAAAGATGTTTGGTTGGCTTGGGAAGAATCCAAGAAGCATGCAAACATATTGAAATAAATGAACAGTATGCTCATTATGCTTATACCAAAGAAGTCATGCCCAATTTCCTTTGTGGACTTTAGACCTATTTCCCTTTGCAGTACGCTCTATAACAATTTCAAAAAAGCTGTAATGATCAGGCTTGGAACTGTGATCCCGATAATTATATCAAATGAACAAGGAGGTTTTGTACCTAGAAAAGAGACAACTGATGGTGCAAGTCTAGCACATGAAATCCTTCATTTTCTAGTGGAGGAAAAATCTCGTGTTGTTAACTTGAAATTGGATATAATGAAGGCTTATGAAAAAATAATTTGGTAGTTTTTGATGAGTATTTTGTCAAATTTTGGTTTCTCCTAGAAGTGGTGCAAGTGGATATTGTCTTGTATCTCAAGAGCAAGTTTTTCTATTTTGGTCAATGGCTCACCTTGTGGTCACTTCAATGCCACTCAAGGGGTTAGATAGGGTGATCCCCTTTCACCCTTCTTGTTTATCCTCATGGAAGAAGGTCTTAGTTAGTCCATTTAGGCTACAAACAGTAGAAAATTGTGGAAAGGTATAAGGGTAAGTAAAGTGTCATGGTCTATTACTCACTCATTATTTTCCAATGATACTTTATGGTTTGGGTAGGCTAGTATGTCAGAAGAAAAATATATACATAAGGTCTTATCCTTATACTTGAAATGCTCGAGATAGGTTATCAATAGGGAGAAATAAAAAAAATTCTTCCTAAATGTCATCCCCTTGGTAAAAGGAAAGATATTGAGGTTTTGGGGTTTCAAACAAGATGTTCTCCCTTGCAGATATTTTGGTTTACCCTTCTTCTCGAGAAAATAAAAACATGATTACTGGGATAAGGTCATCACTTAAGTTTTTGGTATAATCATGGCCTGCAAATCAAAGTGGTTGTCCCTAGCAGGGAAATTGACCATGGTTAAATGTGTTTTACAATCTCTACCAATTTACCTCATGTTAGTCTTGAAAATTCCCAAGGGGAAAGCCATGGAACTCCAAAAAGTCTTTAGGGAGTTCTTGTGGGATGAAAATGTGAGCCACAAGAAAAAGTTGCATTTGGTTTCATGGGAGAAGGTCTGCATTCTTAAAGAGCAGGGGGCACATGAATTCAAGATATGATACATCAGAATAGGGAGTTGGGAGAAAAAATGCTTTGTCATATCCACAAGGACCTAGAAGCTAAATGGTGTCAGTTTATGAAGCAAAAATACCTTGACACCCTAGATAGAGAACATATCTTTACCATCAAGAATCTTCCTCAAGTATCCAAAATCTAGAACTTCATTATTTCTTGTAGATCTCTTATTTTTCCACACCTATCTTGGGTCATCCACAATGGTAAGAAATCTTTGTTCTAGGATGACGCATGGAACAACCATCAACCTCTACATTCATAAGTGAAATGGATCAAAAATGCAGTGGATTTGAAAAATATTTGGGGATGTAGGGTGTGTGATTACTTCACAATTGACTCCTTGATCTCTCCCCCCATCATCAAATGGAAAGACATAAGTTTCTTGTCATTCTCATAAACCCTAAAGACCTCTTTTAGTAAGGAGTTGGAGTCCACGAGCATTATATTCTTTGATTAAGAAGATGAAATCATTTTGACTAAGTCCCCTTTGGGTTCCTATAGTGTTAAGGAGGGTTATAAAGCATTGGTTAAAGTGGAAAGTCTTCTTGAGTGGCCATCTAAATTGTGTTGGGGCCCAGGTGTGCTCCCGAAAGTGGGTGCTTTTGCATGGTTGGAAATCAAGGACAAGATTTTAACTTCTATGAGATTGGATCACCTTTGGATCACTCCCCTCTTTCCTGGTGTACTCTACAACAAGGCCTTGGAATCAACTAATCATCTTTTTCTCACTTGTGAATTTTCTTCCACTTGTTGGTATTGGTTTATGGGAAAAATAGGATGGTATAGCAGCCTTCAAGGTTCACTCCTACAAAAATTTCAAGCTTGGCTATTGTTGGAAAAATAAGGACAGACAACTAAGAGGGGGTGAATTAGTTGTCACAGAAATTAAAACTTTTCTTACTTATCTTAACTTTAATCTCATATCTAATGAATAAGCAATAAACCACAAGAAATTAACACATCAGAGATACAAAGAAGACCAATATTTTTTTACGTGGAAACCCTATTAGGGGAAAAACCATGGTGGATGTTAGTCCATAAGATTATACTCTGCTAAAATTTTAATGAAAAATAATAAGGGGAATGCACATGCACTTAGGCACACTGTTTAGAGCTCACTGCTCAAATACAAAAGGGGCTCATTTCCCAACAGAATAGGATTAAAAATCCAAAGGGTATGAACTGAGAAAATAGATTCTACACAAGCCTGCTTACAGTTCCAATTAAGCTCAACACTTCTTCACACTTCACACAATCTCCTTCACACTCTGCTCTACAACAGAAAGATATTCGCACATACACACATAGGAGCACCTTCTCTTCTTTAATACACCAATGAAACAGTCACTCTTATATATCTGATACATGAGATTTCATCACATCTTAGTCAGCCAAGAAAAATAAAATATATTTAAAATGTCGACCCAAATTTTCAATTAAATTTTTAACGCGTATCCATCAAGTTCAGCCACAACATAGTGGAGACCCAAATTGATATCTCCAACACAAAAAGACTTCAATTAATTCCTCCTTGAAGATCCACAAAATGCTACCACCATCATGTTAGCCAAGAACATGAAAAACTGAACATACGAAGAAATTTTTTTGACAACAAGTACATCGATCAATTTGGACATACCACAGAGATAGAGCACAATCTAGAAGCATCCAATAACACCAAGAAACAACAAAGAAGAATCTGCAACAACTGAAATCAATATTATCACACAATCTTCATTTAGGAACATTGATAGAGACCACAAAAACACTGTCAAATCACAACATACTCAAAACTTCACGTGGACCTCTAAAACTTCTGGTAGATGATCTAGATGTACTAAAAAATAATCCCTTTGATCCACACCAACTAATCTTCAACGTAGGGAACAAAACACCTTCATGATCTGCACAGCTCCACTAGGAACCTAGAACACTTTCTTTTACAATTTTCTCAATATCCTAGACATATACAGCCTCTAATACACGAAATGCTAATAGTGTTGACATCAATGAAAACCACATATAAAAAACACATCCAAAACACCCAACAATCTCCCCCTTTGGAATTGATGGAAACACATGTTGTGAAAAATACCATCAACCCAATATGTAGACTTCTACTGTACTTCTCTTCTTGGAATGATTTTTCACATTACACTTCTACCCCTTTGACATCAATGGAAAAGGTAACAATGACCTTTCCATATACACGCTCTAAACCACATATATGTGTTGGATGCAAGGAACACTGAGAGGGGGGGATGAATCAGTGTTCAATAATTTTGATTTATAAAACAGATCTAAAAACCATCAACAATAATAATAGAACTTTATATAACATTAGCAACACATAACAGATGTAGTCACATTAATAAAACACCATTACACCAGATTTTTTTACGTGGAAACCCTATTAGGGGAAAAACCATGGTGGAGATTAATCCACAAAGTTTACTTTGTTAAAAGTAAAATAAAAGAGGGGAATGCACTTGCATTTAGGCGCACTGCCTAGAGCTCACTGCTCAAAGAAAGAGGCTCACTACCTTAAAATTATAATATAGATTACAAAAAAAATTGAACTAAGAGTATAGCATCTATAAATGCTTGGATTCAGTTCCATTGAAGTGCACAATCTAACTTTGGACTTTCTACTCAAATTTGTTCTGCTATGCTCTGTTCTCCTACTGAAAACCCTTCAGTAGTACAACTACTATTCGATCAATCAACTGCTCTACTCTTTTTCGCACACATATATATCTTTCTTCACATCACACATCCACAAAGTGAATTACAGATCTTCCTTATATATCCGCTAACCCAAAAATTCAATACATGTTGGCCTTTCAACAAAATATAATATTCTTTTCTTATATCAACCATGTCAGCATTAAATATTTAATTAGAAAAAAAGCATACCTTCATAAGTCGGCTAGACTTATAGAAGGGACCCACACCATGGTTCTAAACATAAGAGATAGCAAAATAATTATTCCACATACATCCATGATTCACCACATCAAGTATGTCAGCCACAATGAAAAATAGATCATGAATCATGTCACTGAACCTCTTAACTCGAGCTATGATTAATACAACACCACAAAACTTCTTCATTAGAATAGTGTACCAACTAAGAAAACTTTCTTGGAGATCCACACCACAAAATAGTGATCAGGTAATGTAGTTAGATCAACATACCAACCAGATGTAATGTTCTTTACTTTCTCTTCTAGTAGAATACAAAGACTTAGATTCTCTATCGGTATAAGTGCAACTGATACTACAGATCAAACTGTAGACTCAAGTTGCCATCAATGACAACACAAGTAGCCAAATTCAACCTCATCAAAGCCATATGCCAACAATTTGGACCCCTTTGGCATTGATGGCAACACTTAGTGAAAAATTGACTAAGTGGCAAAACCAAAAAAAAAAATATATCAAAGCCAAAACTACTACTCCCCCTTTGGATGTCAGGAATTTTTCCACTTCATTCTCTCCCCCTTTGATATCAATGAAAAATATCTACTACATCCGCTCTACACTTCTCTTCCTTATCCTCTCCTTTAAAATATTTTACTGCACTATCTCTTAATCCATTCTATCCCCAAATACTGATGCAAAAATTGATCAAAATTTGACAACTGCTATGAAAATTCAAAAAATTATTTTATACTTAGCTTTCAATTCTAGAAGGAATTTCTTCCAGGAATCCACTGCAATCCCAATGGCTATGATCAAACTATCATTTTCTGAAGTTTTGTTGATTATTTGCACAAGAGACTTAGGAATAGTGATTGTTGCTTCCAATTCCTCTCCTAATTTAAGAGTCTCAATCATTTGTTCTAGTCTCCCTTTAGTTATATCTTTGACTTTCCAGAAAGCATCAATGAGAGAATTTTTAGCAGTATGAACTTTTGCATGCTCAATTTGTAAATCATAAACTTTCTTCTTCACATCTCCATTCTTATCCAAGAGCATACAGTAATTCTATCCAGCGTTGACAAGCCCACTTTCAATCTTTTCAAGCTTATCCTTGTACTTTCCTACAACATGAGGCCACCTGAGACAATAGTTAAAGACTTTATTTACATAATCAATACACTGCCTCAGCTCACTCATTTTCTTCTTCAATCTGGAAAGAGACAATCTAAATTGTATTTTTAAATGAGAAATAATTTCTTCTTCCTTCCTTTCCAGGGGCACAGACTCCATAGATATCTTAACACATTCAATTGGTGTATGAAACCTCCAAGATGTGCTTGCACTCCCACTAGAAGACCTTTCTCTCTATCTTCACTCATGAACCTGATGGCTTCAAGGTTCTAAACTGACTTAGATCATTAACTAAGCCCTTTTCTAACTCTGTCACAAGAGTTACTCTCCTTGTGCTTCACCTTGGAGGATTCAACACTCTTTGAACTGATTTCTTCTTCCAACACCTAGAAGGGTCTAGATGCCAATCTCATTGCCTGACTTGAACTCTCTACAGGGGCTTTGAAAATACTGTCCTCATGCTTCTTGCATCCATGAAGTTCCATCTTGCTTGGTGTCCACTCCTCAAACTACCCGTTTCCAAGATTTTCCTTTGGGGAGGCCCTATTTCTAGTAGCCCTTACCAGTTAGTTTTTTGCCTTTTTCTTTTAAACTTGCCAAACAACCTGTCCAATAATCTTCAATTCTAGACACCCTTTTTGGAGCTTTAAATCTTACATCAAGTCTCAGACCTCTGATTGTACCGTACAGTGGATTCCAACACTCTTGGAGAGGAGGCCTAATTATCCTATTTTCTAGGGTTTTGCTGATCACTTACCTATTTCTCACTCAAGAGAATTGTTCAATCCTTCATCTCTCAGGTGTCCTTGTGTCTAATCATATTCCACCTGGAAGTGTACTTTTTCCGTACGGTGGAACCTTCCCCTACCTGTTCTATTCACTTTTCCACTCCCAAACTCCTAACCGGGTCACAAAGCTCGCCTAGGGTTTGGAGTTAAAACTCATTGCTTGGCCCTTTTTATTTCCCATCACTGAATATATACAATCCACTGGCTTCCCTCCCATATTCAACCAATCTCAGGAATATTCTGTGGTTGGTGTCTATGGGGAAGCCATTTCAACTTTGGCTGCTCAAAACAATATTTACACACCCCTAAACTCTAACTTAGGGATTCAAATCAAAAAATCTGCACTAAAAAATCTAAATACAAGATGAACTTTATTCTACACTATCAAATGAGCATGGAAACAGTGTTAAACCAATAATTACAGTGCCTACAAGATCACTGTTTCTCAAAGTGCACGGGCAGATACAAGAAATACAGTATTCTGCCAAAACAGAAATAAAAACCTTTTACCACCTAATCTTTGAATACCAAGCACTATCACCACTCAATACAAAGTTCATATCCAAAGAAAGATACTAAAACTGTTCTTTAAATACAAATACAATGTTGTTTCAATACACACAATACCTATATCAACTCTGCTATGCAAAACACACGGGGTTTTTCAGTAGACACAGAAATCTGTAATCTGCCTTCTATTACTCCTTAAAATATTTGATTACAATGTCTAACTAGTTCTTCTACGAGCCATTCCCTCTATTTGGGATGCCATTACCATCATTCAAGGGAAGTTGCTCGAGGATTTTCCCTGATTTCAAGGGATTCTCAATGACAAGTAAAGTGCATGCAAGCTAACAAGTTCATCATGCAATCTTGCAACTCTGCCTTTAACCTTAATTATAGGACCTTAATCTCCTTAAACTCGAACGAACAGCTTCTTGACTGCCCATGGCATCTCCAAACAACGAGGATAGCACACTAAAAGCATTATATTTTACCAAATGCTGTCCAAAGCTTAATAAAGCAAAATTTAACAACTTTGACAACCTAATGAAGAATTTAGTCCTAGAGACTAACTTAACACACAAATGAGACCTTCTAAGGTCCAAACCAAACTCACAAGCATATTAACATCCCTGACTTGGCTAAGATCAGTACAAGCCAAAACTGTTTTCAAACCAAAATGGAGGTCAGCCTAGGTGCTCCTGCACCATCCTCCCCAAAACAGAAAACTTCAATCCATCCTTGGATTGAGCAAGTTGGGATCAATGCCCAACTTCTTGAACTCTACCTCCTTGATCCATACTGCATCTGCCTCTGGTTGTCCATGTCTTTGGATGAGGTGTTCTTTATATTCCTTGGTCCTAGTTCTCTTGTAAACTCTAGTGTCCAATACCTTATCAGCTTGCTTAACTGCAGTGGAGGGCAGTTTGAGTTCTTCAACATCTTGACTAACTTCATGGATGGTCTGATCCAAGTTTAATGGTGGTCCTTTATAATGTACAAGGTCTGCAACATTGAAAAAAGGGGACAGTCCACTGTCATCTGGCAATTGCACCTTGAAAGCATTATTGACATACTTCTCCAAGATAGGACAGGGACCTATCCTCTTCATTTGTAGCTTATGAGGAACTCCTTTCTGCAATCTAGCCTTATTCAAATGGACCATCACTAAGTCTCCCACATTGAATTGGACTTCTCTCCTATGCTCATCCACCTTAACCTTATGCTTCATGGTATTTTCTGCCAAGGTTCTTCTGACTGTCTCATGAATCTCCTGCATTGCATAAGCAAAGTCATCTGCATAACCACTTCCTTTGACTCCATCCTTTAGCTCTCTCAGCTCATAAACACCTCTAGGGTGCAGTCCATAAACAATTTCAAAGGGACTCTTCCCTGTGGATCTATTCACTGTATCATTATAGGCATATTCAGCTTGCCCAATAATCTGATCCCATTGTTGACCATACTCCTTGGTCAAGAATCTCAGAAGGTTTCCAAGTGTTCTATTCACAACTTCAGTTTGACCATCAGTTTGGGGATGGTATGTAGATCCAAAGGACAGATTGGTGCCCATTCTTTGCCAAAGAGTCTTCCAAAAATGACTCATAAACTTGGTATCTCTGTCTGAGACAATGCTGATTGGTAAGCCGTGAATTCTGACTATTTCTTTGAAGAAAAGAGAGGCTATTTGACTGGCATCATTGGTTGTTTTGCAAGGTACAAAGTGAGCCATTTTGCTAAATCTGTCTACAACAACATACACACTGTTCATACCTTGCCTTGTCTTGGGTAAACCAACTACAAAGTCCATGCTCAAGCATTCCCATGGCCTAGAAGGGATAGGTAGTGGTTGGTATAGGCCTACATTTGAAGAAGTGCCTTTTTCCTTTTGACATACTACACAACTCTCCACATACTTCCTGACATCTAGGTTCATCTTAGGCCAAAATTAAAACATTTGAACTAGTTCCTGAGTTTTAGTGATCCCAAAATGACCACTCAATGCACCATTATGTTTCTCTTGTATCATGTTCTCCCTAATAGAACCTCTAGGAACACAAAGCTGATTCCCTTTAAACAATAAATCACTTTGCAAGGTATATTCAGCATACTTGCTATGGAAATGGTTCTTAAACTCAAGACATACCTTATAAATTTCTGCAAAGACTTCATCATCTGCATATAGATCTTTGAAGTGATCTATTCCCATTCTCTTCAACTGAATTTCTTGAATGGTGAGAACTCTCCTGCTCAATGCATCAACCAATTTATTGAGAGCCCCTTTCTTGTGCTTGATATTGAAGGTGTAAGCTTGCAAATACTCCACCCATTTCATATGCCTATGACTTAACTTCTCTTGTGAATTCAGAAAACTGAGTGCTTGATTGTCTGAGTACACAATGAATTCTTTGGGAAGCAAGTAGTGCCTCCACTTCCTTAGTGCTTGGACCAATGCATACATCTCCAGGTCATAAGAAGAGTACTTCTTCTTGGCTTCACTTAACTTCTCTGAATGAAAAGCTACCGGTCTACCCTCTTCGCTGAGAACTGCTCCAATAGCTACATTGCTTGCATCACATTCTATGGTGAATAGCTTCTCAAAGCTTGGCAACACCAAAACAAGTTGGGTAGCTATCTTTTCCTTCAGCAACTCAAAACTCTTGTTAGCTTGCTCATTCCATATAAACTTGGTTTTCATTCCTCCTTTAATGGTATCCAACATGGGAGCATAAATAGCACTAAACTGCCTTATGAATTTCCTATAATACTGAGCAAGACCATGGAAGCTTCTTACCTCTGTTGTTGTCTTTGGAGTAGGCCAATTGAGAATGGCTTCTACCTTGCTGCTGTCCATCTTCAAGTTGCCATGTGATAGCACAAATCCAAGGTACACCAACTCTATTTTGATGAACTCACACTTTTCCAGATTGATCATCAGCTTCTCCTCCTGCAGCTTCTTGAAAATCAACTCAATATGTTTGAGGTGCTCTTCTCTTGTTCTACTATAGATTAGTATATCATCAAGATACACTACTACAAACTTACCAATGTAGTCTTTGAGGATTTCATTCATGAGTCTCATGAATGTGGAGGGGGCATTAGATAATCCAAATGGCATAACTAGCCACTCATAGAGACCCTCATTGGTTTTGAAGGCTGTTTTCCACTCATCACCCTCATGTATCCTAATTTGATGATAGCCACTCTTTAAATCTATCTTGGTATAGTACCTAGCTTCACCTAGACAATCCATGAGATCTTCAATTCTAGGGATGGGAAACCTATACCTGATGGTTATCTTGTTTATCACCCTGGAATCAGTACAGAGCCTCCATTCTCCTCCTTTCTTAGGTGCTAAGACAGTGGGTACTGCACATGGACTAATGCTTTTCCTAATGAGACCTTGGTCAAGTAGTTCTTGAATCTGCCTAGCTATTTCCTCATTTTGTTGAGGTGTCATCTTGTAGGCTGCTTTGTTTGGAAGGGTAGCTCCTAGTATCAAGTCTATCCTATGATTTATGGCTCTTTTAGGAGGTAAAGTTGCTGGTTGACCACTACTTACAATACTTTCATAGGTCTGCAACAAGTCTTGTATCTCCTTGGGTAACTCTTGCTTTTCAGCTGCCTTCTCTTTGCTTGCCTCTCTTGGCTTTATCATCACTGCATAGCCAACTCCTTCTCCTTCTTCCAAAGCTTTTAAGAACTCTTTTTCACTCACCATTAGCAGCTTAGAACCTGTTGTCTGCACCTCTGTATCTTCTAGCAAAGACTGAATTTTGTAGGTCACCTTATCTTTCTTAAAGGTATAGGAGTTCCTTGCTCCATCATGCACAGCTTGGCGGTCAAATTTCCATGGTCTACCTAGGAGCAAGTGGCATGCATCCATAGGTAACACATCACACAAAACTTTGTCTTTGTACTTTCCAATTGAGAACTCCACCCATGCTTGTTTATTCACCAAGACATGCTGACCCTTATTGAGCCATGTAACCTTGTAAGGATTATTGTGAGATATCCTTGTCAATTTCAGTTTGCTGACTGCCTCCTCTGACACAATATTGTCAGTAGAACTGGAGTCTATAATGACCTTACATACTTTCCCCATCATCTTGCATTTTATCCTAAACAAGGACCTTCTTTGGCTTGGATCTTCTTTGACTGGTTCTTTGATCAAAGTCCTCCTCATCATGAGATTCTCACCTTCCTCTGAGTTCAAGGGTACTTCAGGTTGTTTATTTGCTGCAGCTATCTCATCTAGAATCAAATTGGTTCTCTTATCTCCTCCATGAGAAGTGCTACCTTTCTCTGGACATCTATAAGCTGGGTGTCCCAATTGGTTGCAGTGATAGCATTTCATGTTGGTGAAGTAGCTGCCTCTTCCTTGTCCACCTCTTCTTCCCCTGGAACTGAAACCTCTTCCTCTACCACCTCTACTGGAGCTTCCTTCTTGCTGTTCAGAAAATCTGACTTCTCCTTGGGCTCTTGGTTCTGAACTTCTTCCACTGTAACTTCCTCTTTGTCCTCTGTTGTCTTTCCCTTTACCTCTACCTTTGGGGTTTTGTTCTTGTTTCTTTTTTCCTTTCTCTTCTATTTTCAAAGCCATTTGATAGCATTGGCGGACTATTTTGAAGTTCACCAAACTCATATCTTCTTGGATGGACCACTTGAGTCCATTTAGATGCCTTGCTAGCTTGATACTCTCATCTTCAACCACTTTTGATCTAAGGCACAATTTTTGAAACTCCTCTGTATATGTTTGGACATCCATGTCTTTTTGCCTCAGATTGTGTCTTCTCCTATGCAACTGGACTTCATAATCATCAGGGAGATAGGTCTGCCTTATCTTAGTCACCATTCCTCTCCATGAAACTATGGGACCTTTTCCTTCTTTCTCTCTTTCTGATTGTACAAACTTCCACCATGTGAGAGCTGCTCCTCTCAACCTTGACTTGGCCACCTTTACCTTTTGGGCCTCTGTTATGCCATCAAACTCAAAGTTATTTTCAATGCTCTCAATCCAGTCCACAACTGAATCAGGGTCCATTTGTCCACTGAAAAGTGGCACACCCTCCATTGCTTTACCACTCAAGGCCTGCAATGCCTTCAAGAATGGTTCCTCTGCAAGAACAGGATCAGGATTTGGAGCTTCCTCCTCCAAATCCTCTTCTTTTTCCTTGGCTTCCTATTCTTCTTTCTTCTTTATCTTGTCCTTCATAGTATCTGTTGTCTCATGGACTTCATCCAAGAGTTTCTCCATCTGAGATATCCTTTCTCTGAGCAACCGATTATCTTCCTCTTGATCTTCTACCTTTTTTGCTAGCTCTGCATTTGTCACCATGGTTTCTTCCTCTGGTGCATTCTCTCCTACTAACTCAATGGATTGGCTTATTAATCACAAGCCTTGAATCTAACTCGAAGCTTTGATACCAATATGGTGTATGAAACCTCCAAGATGTGCTTGCACTCCCACTAGAAGACCTTTCTCTCTATCTTCACTCATGAACCTGATGGCTTCAAGGTTCTAAACTGACTTAGATCATTAACTAAGCCCTTTTCTAACTCTGTCACAAGAGTTACTCTCCTTGTGCTTCACCTTGGAGGATTCAACACTCTTTGAACTGCTTTCTTCTTCCAACACCTAGAAGGGTCTAGATGCCAATCTCATTTCCTGACTTGAACTCTCTATAGGGGCTTTAAAAATACTGTCCTCATGCTTCTTGCATCCATGAAGTTCCATCTTGCTTGGTGTCCACTCCTCAAACTACCCGTTTCCAAGATTTTCCTTTGGGGAGGCCCTATTTCTAGTAGCCCTTACCAGTCAGTTTTTTGCCTTTTTCTTTTAAACTTGCCAAACAACCTGTCCAATAATCTTCAATTCTAGACACCCTTTTTGGAGCTTTAAATCTTACATCAAGTCTCAGACCTCTGACTGTACCGTACAGTGGATTCCAACACTCTTGGAGAGGAGGCCTAATTATCCTATTTTCTAGGGTTTTGCTGATCACTTACCTATTTCTCACTCAAGAGAATTGTTCAAGCCTTCATCTCTCACGTGTCCTTGTGTCTAATCATATTCCACCTGGAAGTGTACTTTTTTCGTACGGTGGAACCTTCCCCTGCCTGTTCTATTCACTTTTCCACTCCCAAACTCCTAACCGGGTCACAAAGCTCGCCTAGGGTTTGGAGTTAAAACTCATTGCTTGGCCCTTTTTATTTCCCATCACTGAATATATACAATCCACTGGCTTCCCTCCCATATTCAACCAATCTCAAGAATATTCTGTGGTTGGTGTCTATGGGGAAGCCATTTCAACTTTGGCTGCTCAAAACAATATTTACACACCCCTAAACTCTAACCTAGGGATTCAAATCTAAAACTCTGCACTAAACAATCTAAATACAAGATGAACTTTATTCTACACTATCAAATGAGCATGGAAACAGTGTTAAACCAATAATTATAGTGCCTACAAGATCACTGTTTCTCAAAGTGCACGGGCAGATACAGGAAATACAGTATTCTGCCAAAACAGAAATAAAAACCTTTTACCACCTAATCTTTGAATACCAAGCACTATCACCACTCAATACAAAGTTCATATCCAAAGAAAGATACTAAAACTATTCTGTAAATACAAATACAATGCTGTTTCAATACACACAATACCTATATCAACTCTACTATGCAAAACACACGGGGTTTTTCAGTAGACACAGAAATCTGCAATTTGCCTTCTATTACTCCTCAAAATGTTTAATTACAATGTCTAACTAGTTCTTCTACGAGCCATTTCCTCTATTTGGGATTCCATTACCATCATTCAAGGGCAGTTGCTCGAGGATTTTTCCCTGATTTCAAGGGATTCTCAATGACAAGTAAAGTGCATGCAAGCTAACAAGTTCATCATGCAATCTTGCAACTCTGACTTTAACCTTAATTATAGGACCTTAATCTCCTTAAACTTGAACCAACAGCTTCTTGACTGCCCATGGAATCTCCAAACAATGAGGATAGCACACTAAAAGCATTATATTTTACCAAATGTTGTCCAAAGCTTAATAAAGCAAAATTTAACAACTTTGACAACCTAATGAAGAATTTAGTCCTAGAGACTAACTTAACACACAAATGAGACCTTCTAAGGTCCAAACCAAACTCACAAGAATATTAACATCCCTGACTTGGCTAAGATCAGTACAAGCCAAAACTATTTTCAAACCAAAATGGAGGTCAGCCTAGGTGCTCCTGCACCATCAATGAGTTCTATCGGGAGAACATTCTGTAGAATTTCCAACTCAATATTGTTATCAATTAAGTACCTTTCTAGAGAATTTTTAGTTAAATCCTACTCATAAGATGGACCATTCAGCCATATACTGGATATATTTTGCATACCATCCATTTCCTGAATGATTTGCAAAATATTTGTCTTAAACATAGCATTTTCCTCATCACTATCTTCAACTATTATTGTTTCCGGTTCATTTGGTTTTGGTTGATCTCTGGGAACATATTCTTCAGAAAATTCATCTTCTACATCCACAACCACTTGAATTTTCCCTTTTTCTTCAATTTTTGCAGACTTGGGTGTCGAAGGAGTGAAACTAGCTATATCTCTTTCTCTCTTCTACTTTTTCTCTCATTTTTCGGAAGATGTCCAACCTCATTTATTTTTGCTAGAATACGGAAAACACCTTCTCCAAACCTCTCTAATACCTTTTTAAAGAAACTGTCATACACTTGTTCACAATTTTCAAAAGAATTGAAATGATTGAAGATTTTCTTACAAATCAATATATTCTCTCTCCACACTCATTGTCCTTCAACGACAAATAGTTTAGAAAGTACATCATAATACATATTACCAGAGTACCAAACCTGAATTGGTAGCCAATATCCTTCGTTAATTGAACATTCTCCAATAGTTGCTCCTTCAACAAACTACACAGATCAAAGTCCCCATTCTCAATTATCATTTTGTGGGTGATATAAGCAGCATCTGTTGAGGTTAATCCTTCTTGGTTTCTAAAATAAATTTTGTATGAGACTCCATAAGAAACATACCTTGTCGAAGGATCTTTAATTGATGAAATTATTAGAGCCCTCTAATCTCCCCTTATTCTAGTTAGGGCTTCGACCTCCACATTGCGAATCAATTTTTTCTTTGGTACATCACCAACATTGCATAAGCCCATTAAATTTCTGATTACATAATTGATAATTTGATATGGTTTATCCAAATTGAGAATATCACCATCTAATTTGTTCAAGAAAAACCAAATCACTTCTGCATTGACGAAATGAGGATAGTCATTCCATAAATCCAAATTCTTGTGCTTTGATCCTTCAAGCCTTTTGACATCGTTGAGCAATAAAAAATTTCTTTCATCCCTAATCTTCTAGCTGCTATACTCGTCTAGGGTTATGGTACCTTTGATTTGCTTCATGTTTCATTCCGAACAAAGTTCCATCGATTACAAAATAGATGTGAAATCAATGATTAGCAGGAATACCTGGAGATTTGCCACTAGAATGACTTTTCGCCCTTGAAATTTTGCAGAAAAGTACTCTCGAACTATTCTCCTTCAATGCTTGGTTCCGAAATAGGGTTCAAAATTCCCTTTTATAACTTTACCAATCTTAATTTTTCCACAATAAATGTGTTTCCCTAGAAGTTCCGGTTACACTGCAAACTTAGACAATAAGCTAAGAACTCAACTTCAGACTTATACCATTTCGACCAATTCATCATATCATTGCAAATACTTCCAGTAACAGATGACATCCAGAGATTCAATGCCAACAATACATAGGGGGGGTCAATAAATTTTCATGAAAAACTCCCCCTAGGCCATTGGCCTGATATCAATTGCCAAAGGAGCTACCAGAGGGATCTTCCAGTACAGCTTTATTTCCTTCATCTGTTTCACTTTTCTTCACCCATGTCTTCTTCACCTGATCTTTTATTTCTTCCACAGAAGCTTTTTCTTTACCTTTATTGTATTTCTGTGAATTTCTTCCTTGATACACCAAACCTCTTTTATTCATGTTTCTATTCCGGTAGAACTTTGCAATGTGACCAAGATTGTTACAATTGAAACATACTAGACCTTTCTGCCTATACCATCCATTCCACTGATTTCCTCCTGACCTGCATTGATTAGCAACATGTCCAAATCTTCCACAGGATTAGTATTTAATGTTACTAGTATTGACAATCATACTCCTGCATTCTAAATCCTTATGACCAAAATTCTTGCATTTGAAACATTGACCAGAGAATGATGGCTTACTAGGGGTTATCTTTCTTCTACACTAAGAAGCCATATGTCCAAATTTATTATAAATAAAGAAATATCCATTAAATATTTGAGCATTAGGTTGCCTTACCGGATGTCTTCTTCCTTTTTTCTTCTTTTTAGGATTCTTCTGTTTAGATCTGGAGCATTCTCCCTTCTCATATCCAAGACCTCGCTTATCATTTATATCCTTCCGACTTTTGGTTATTTCTTCAAGCTTGGTAGAACTTATCTTGAACTTTTCTTTGAATTCATTTTCAGTAGCAAGCTCATTTCCAAGAATGACTATCTATCTCTCAAGATCTCGTTCATCACTTTTGGATTGTTGTAGTTCAATTTCCAACTGGATAAATCTATTGTTAATTCTATTGCATTCTTCAGAATTTTCTCTCAGGGACTAGGCTAGATTCTCCACATTCTTCTTTCTTTGTTCAATCTCTTTAGTAAACTTCATTGCCACATATTCCATTTCAAGTCTTAGAGCTACATTTTCCTTGGATAGCTTTTCACATTCTCCTATAATCTCTTTTAGAGTTTGATTCAAATGGACATGATCTGATCCTTTGTTTTCTTTCTCCTTCAACTGATCACAAAGTTCCTTTCTTTTCTCCCTTGAGTCATTAATCTTGTCCTTCAGTGACTAAATGAATTTTTTGGCATCTATAAGATTTTCCTTAAGTTCCATGACCTCTGCCTTAGATTGATCAAGATCATCAAGTGCCACCATCAGTTGTTGTTGAAGACCACCAACATCCATTGTAGTTCAAGATTCACCTCAAGCTGCTAAGCTTCAGAAGAGGAAGTTGCTCTAATACCAATTGTTGGATGCAAGGAACACTGAGAGGGGGGGTGAATCAGTGTTCAATAATTTTGATTTACAAAACAGATCTAAAAACCATCAACAACAATAATAGAACTTTACATAACATAAGCAGCACATAACAGATGCAGTCACATTAATAAAACACCATAACACCAGATATTTTTACGTGGAAACCCTATTAGGGGTAAAACCATGGTGGAGATTAATCCTCAAAGTTTACTCTGTTAAAAGTAAAATAAAAGAGGAGAATGTACTTGAATTCAGGTGCACTTCCTAGAGCTCACTACTCAAAGAAAGAGGCTCACTGCCTTACAATTATAACATAGATCACAACAAAATTTGAACTGAGAGTATAGCATCTATAAATGTCTGGATTTAGTTCCACTAAAGTGCACAATCTGACTTTGGACCTTCTACTCTGCTCTGTTCTCTTGCTAAAAACCCTTCAATAGTACAAATAATATTCGATCAATCAAATACTCTACTCTTTTTCACACAAATATACATCTCTCTTCACATCACACATCCACAAAGTGAATTACCAATCTTCCTTATATATCTACTAACCCAAAAATTCAATACATGTTGGCCTTTCAACAAAATATAATATTATTTTCTTATATTGGCCATGTCAGACTTAAATCTTTAATTAGAAATGAAGTGTACCTTCATAAGTCAGCTAGACTTATAGAAGGGACCCACATCATGGTTCTAAACATAAGAGATAACAAAATAATTATTCCACATACATCCATGATTCACCACATCAAGTATGTCGACCACAATGAAAAATAGATCATGAATCATGCCACTGAACCTCTTAACTCGAGCTATGATTAATACAACACCACAAAAATTCTTCAGTAGAATAGTGTATGAGCTAAGAAGAATTCCTTGGAGATCCACACCACAAAATAGTGATCCGGTGACGTAGTCAGATCAGCATACCAACTAGATGTCCTATTCTTTACTTTCTCTGCTGGTAGAATACAAATACTTAGATTCTCTACCGGTATAAGTGCAACTGATACTATGGATCAAACTGTAGACTCAAGTTGCCATCAATGACAACACAAGTAGCCAAAGTTGACCTCATCAAATCCATATGCCAAAAATATGCACATCTAACTACTCCCCTTGAGTATCAGCCACGAAAACATCAATCTGGATCAAAATATAGCAATGAAGTTCACGGATTAATGCAAGCAAATGCATCTTTTAGTTTTTATCAAGAGGGGTGATTACCCCTAGCATACTTCTGATATACTCAAAAGTATCCTTCAGTAATGGATTAGTAAATATATCTACAATATGTTCTTTGGTAGGCACATACTCCAGTCTGACTTCTTTCTCATTCACTTTCTCCCTCAAGAAATGAAACTTAATTGATATATGTTTAGTCTTAGAGTGTAGCACTGGATTCCTTGAGATATTTATTGCACTTGAGTTTTCACAATATATAGCAATAGGCTCTTCATATGTCACCCTGATATCTCTTAGCATCTGTTTCATCTGCATCACTTGAGTACAATTATTGACAATAGCAATGTATTATGCTTCAGTAGTAGATAGAGAAATTGAGTTTTGCTTTCTACTTAACTAGGACACCAGCTTCTTCCCTAGGAAGAAGGCACCACCATGAGTGCTTTTCCTGTCATCTACATCACCAGCCCAATCTGCATCAGTATATGCACATAAAGTGAGATCATCATTGTTTGGATACCAAATTCCAAAGTCAACTATTCCTTTCAGATATCTTAAAATTATCTTGACAACAATTACATGTGATTCTTTTGGATCAGCCTGAAATCTTGCAACCATACACACAACATTCATAATGTCTGGTCTAGTCTGAGTCAAGTAGAGCAATCCACTGATCATTGACCTATATCTAGTTTGATTTTCCTTAGGAGAGTCATCATTTTGTGTCAACTTACTTTTGGTCACCATGGGGGTACCAACAGGTTTGGAGTCATCCATCCCAAATTTCTTCAGCAGTTCTTTCACATATTTAGACTGAGATAATAAGATCCCTTTGTCCAACTGTGTAACTTGTAATCCCAGAAAGAACTTCATTTATCCATTCATACTCATCTCAAATTCACTCTTCATTTCATCAGCAAACTTCATACATAAATTGTTAGAAACCAAGATCAGATTTGCAAACCGAAAAGACCTTCCACAAAAGAGAAAATCAGAAAAAGCAGAGAGGTTGCTAAAGAATGTGCAACATAATATTATTCGAGAATTCAATAATTACAAGATAATGATTTGATTTATAAAAGAAAAGATGCATAACCCTAATCTTATCTTGAGCAACAAGATAGCTCAACAAGATAAGGATGACAACTAATTAACCTAGGAATTAAATAATTACCTAAGTAAACTTATGTAAAGTGTAATTAATAATTAATTACACCAACACCCCCCATAAGTGCAACTTAGGGAGAAGTAGATTATTATGCAAATATGAGTCCCGACAACAAGGCCTGATTAGGTACTCATGTACAAATGCAAAGATGAAGTAGAGAAGGAAAACCCAGTGGGACAAAACCCCCCTACAATGAGATGACTGCTGCAGAGAAGCACTGGAAGAACATTGTGGAGTAACACTGGAACTGCAATCTGACAAGCAAGGAAAAATACTTCTGTCTAGAACTGAAACCAAAACTAGAATCATGATAATGTGACAGCAGACCCAATGCCACAGAACACTAGAAAAACTCACAAACTGGAACAACCCTAGAATCTGTGAAGCAATAGTAGATGAGATGATGACAGAATCTGGAAGCCATGTATCTCGATGCCGATGCCAAACTATGAATGAAACTCTTCCATGGGAAGGAGTACCAAAAATAGACTCTAGAACATTAACCATAAAAACATGGCCCTCCATGTATCTCGATGCCGATGCCAAATTGTGAATGAAACTCTTACATGGGAAGGAGTACCAAAAATAGACTCTGGAACATTAACCATAAAAACATGGCCCTCAAACTGAGAAGAAACTGAACCAATGAGGATCAAGAAAACATAATCTCTCAACTGAAGTGTGAATCGGTGAATCCGATATGTGTCAAGCTATAGTAAAAAATGTGGCCAAAAGAAACTAGGAAACCAAATAACCCATGCGAGCTATCATCAAATCAAAATGGATATGGAGATCAAAGTGAAAACTACACTCTAATCAGATTTATTATGCAACAAACCCCCCTGATGGAACTTTATCTCAATTCATTTATTACAATAACCCAATGATTGTAAAATGAGAGCATGATAAATATGCATAAATATAAAATAGAAATTGATGTTAGATCTGTGTAGAGGACAAAATCATCTTTCTGATGCCACGAGAATGACAAAAAAAGGATCACCGAATCAAAAGATATGCCCTCCGAAGCGAAATCTGAACATCTGACTTCAACTAGAAAAATATCCCATCAAATAGAAAAATATTTGAAAACAAACTGCACCATCAGAAAATTGGGCTCGCCAGCTTTCCGACGATATCTCGTTTCAAAAAATTTGCCTCCAGGATCAAAAGTTATGACGAGATGAAAAAAAGGGCTATCTGGGGGCAAATCAGGGTATAGGAAGGCTAAATGGGTGCATAAATTTAGCTCCTTTCGAGCTAGCCCCTGGTTTGCCATATGACCAGGGGGAAAAAATTTTCAAAAAATAAACCCGCCACCCGGCAGGTGGCGGGCGGGCTGGGAGTTGGTGGCGCCGCTCCTGGCACCACTCGCTGGCAAAGCTCCCCGAGGCGGACGTGACCGGGGGTCGAGGACAGAGGGGCTCGAGAAAAAAATGGCCAGTCCGCGAAAACTCCCCAGAAGATGTATGCCAGCAGGAAGTGTGATGGAACAGCTGGCCGGAGAAATAAGGAAGGTCGGTGAAAGGAGGGGCCGATGGTCGGAAAAAGTATAGCGGCAGAGGGAAAAACACCAGCTGGCAGGGACAATGCCGATAGATCTGCAGAAAGGGCAGGTACAGACCTGCAAATGGTGCTGACCAAACAAAAAAATTTGCCCCCCAAAAATTTGATATGGGTTTTTTTTTCTTAAAACCAAAAACCTTTCAATAATTTTTTTTCAATTTTCTGACAAAAAATATGAAAGCCAGAAAAATTTAAAAAAATTACCAGGTTTTGTAATTTTTCTCAATCTACATGTAGACGGACGTACGTATCATACGAGCAAAAAAAATTTGCCTCAAAAATAGCTGATGCTGAATATAGGCAAGTTATATGTCATTTTTCGTCTCTCAGATGCTCTAGATCTGATAGCAGGGTCTGATCTGCCTGAAAACGCACCAGAAGCTTCGCAACTCCCAGATCTGGCAAATCTTCAAACCCTCATAACTTTGGCATAAAATGTCGGATTCAGGCGAAACAAAAGTTGATCTTGACTTTTTCGACAGCCCTAAACTCAAATATGAGCTTAGATTTCCTCCAATGTGCGCCGAAAGTAACCATGTAAGAGCACCCAAATAGAGAGACAAACTCAAGGTATGAAACCTCCGAGGAATCCCGAACGACTTTGCAATGAATCTCTCCAGAAATATGAGAAGGGGCTGCAAATCAAGGCTCTGATACCATGTTAGAAACCAAGATCAAATTTTCAAACCGAAAAGACCTTCCACATAAGAGAAAATCAGAAAAAGTAGAGAGGTTGCAAAAGAATGTGCAACATAATATTATTCAAGAATTCAATAATTACAAGATAATGATTTGCTTTATAAAAGAAAATATGCATAACCCTAATCTTATCTTGAGCAACAAGATAGCTCAACAAGATAAGGATGACAACTAATTAACCTAGGAATTAAATAATTACCTAAGTAAACTTATGTAAAGTGTAATTAATAATTAATTACACCAACAACTAATTAACCTAGGAATTAAATAATTACCTAAGTAAACTTATGTAAAGTGTAATTAATAATTAATTACACCAACATAAATAATCATCTCCTCCAAAAATGATGTCATCAACAAAAACTTCTATAATTAACTTTTTATCATTATCTAATTTGAAGTATAAGTTGCTATCAATAGTACCTTTAGTGAATCCAAGTTTCAACAGATATTTGTCCAATCTAGCATACCAAGCTTTGGGGGCTTGCTTAAGTCCATATAGAGGTTTCTTCAACCTGCAAACCATATCTCCCTTATCTGTTAGCTGAAATCCATGCGGTTGTTCAATGTATACTTCTTCTAGTTCTCTATTCAGAAATGCAGACTTTACATCCATTTGATAGACTTTATAGTCTTTGTGTGTAGCATAAGCAAGAAATAGTCTAACAGCTTCAATCCTAGCAATAGGGGCAAAGGTTTCTTCAAAATCAACACCTTCCATTTGACAATACCCTTTGCATACCAATCTTGCTTTATTCCGGACCACTTCACCTTCTTCATTCAACTTGTTTCTAAATACCCATTTTGTACCAATCACATTTTTGTCTTTAGGTCTTGGAACTAGTAGCCATGTGTCATTCTTTTCAATCTATGTTAGTTCTTCCTTCATAGATTCCCACCAATGTTCATCTTTACAGGCTTCAAAGACATTTTTATGCTCAATCTTGGAGATCAAACAGTATCCTTCTACAATTTTCTTCTAGTTTGCACTCCTTTATTCTTATCTCCTATGATTTTATTTTCAGAATGATTCAGTTTTACATACCTTGGAGTTTTGGAACACTCTTGAGCTTCAAATTCTTCCAATCTTTTTTCTATACTTGCACTTTTCTGAGCCTCCTGGCTGACTTGATTTACTGGAACAAATTGAGGTTGCTTCACTGGAACATATGGAACATATGACACAATTTGAAGTTGATTATGTGTCTGAACATTCTTCCCTTGGCTTGTAATGTCTTCGTCTGAATCATAACTACAATGTCTAGATGATTTAACAGAGTCCTCATCAACTCTGACATTTGTACTTTCAACCATCTTTCTCAGTCTTTTTTTGTAGCAATGGTAGGCCTTGCTTTTAGTAGAGTAACCTAGGAAGATTCCGTCATCACTTCTTGCATCAAATTTTCCTATATCATCATCTCTCCTGATATAACACTTGCTTCCAAAGATCTTAAAATAATTAACAGTAGGCTTGTGACCAAACCATAGCTCATAAGGAGTCTTACCAGAATTACCATTAACATTTACCCTATTCAAGGTATACACAGTAGTGCTTACTTCTTCACCCTAGTACATTTGAGATACATTTCCTTCCATCATCATTGTTCTGGTAGCATCCAAAATTGTTCTATTCTTTCTTTCTACAACTCCATTCTGTTGAGGGGTTCAGGGATCAAATAACTATCTTTTAATTCCATGCTCTTCACAATAAGAGTTGAATTCCTTGGAAATGAACTCACCACCTTTGTTAGATCTCAGGCACTTAATATTCAGACCTTTCTCATTTTCTACCATAGCCTTGAAACTTTTGAACTTCTCCAATGCTTCACACTTTTCTCTTAAAAAAGAAACCCAAATCATTCTAGAATAATCATCAATAACCAACATGAAATACCTTTCTCCATGAATACTTCTGACTCTGGAGGGACCACAAAGGTTTGTATGTAGCAGCTCCAGCAAATTATTTGAATGAAATTGTTTGCTCCAGAAAGAGACTCTAATTTTTTTACCCATCTGACATTCCTTGCAAATTATATTAGCAGGTTTTACTAACCTAGGAAAATCTCTTACTGCTTGATTATAACTTATCTTGATAATGTTATCAAAGTTTACATGACACAATCTCCTATGCCACAACCAACTTTCATCTACTTGAGCAATTAAACAAATTCCACTAGCAATATTCAAATGAAAAATGTTACCTTTTGTTTGTTTTCCTATTACAATCATATTCATAGAACTCCCACATATCTTGCATCTTCCATCTTTTAACTTAAGATCATATCCCTTGTAAACCATTTGTCCAACACTCAACAAGTTGTGCTTCAAGCCTTCAACATAGAGGACATCATCAGTGTTGTCCTTACCACCAAGACAAATAGATCCTCTGCCACGAATCACACAAGCATTGTTATCTCCAAATCTTACAACCACACTGTCATACTTCTCTAGACTTAGAAATTTGCTTTTATCACCGGTCATATGATGTGAACATCCACTATCAATGGCCCACTCATATTTTTCTTCAACTTGAGTTGCAAATGATTTTTCATCTTTAGTAGATTCAATAGCCATAGGATTATCTTCAATGGTAGCAATGAAAGCCCATTCATCTTCTTTTCCATTATCTTTATTAGACTCATCATCAGTCACTGCTTCTTTAGCAAAGTAGCATCTTTTTTGGAATCTAGACTTTTTATGCTTAGATCTAGGAACTCTTTCAGGACATCTTGATGCAAAATGACCTATTTTACTCCATGAAAAAAATTTAATAGGCAATACATCTTCATACTTACCTTTTCTTCTCCCTTCTTTCTTTGCAATCCGTGCTTCCAATTCTTCTACCTCTCTTTATCTTCAAGTTGTTTCAGTTCTTCATCATACTTGGATATCTTTTTGTAACTCTCTCCTAAACTATATCTTTGTTTGCTACATTTGGATACAGTAGCCTTGAATGTAGATTCAGTCTTCAGAGTAGATCACCAAATTCACTTATTTCAAAAGCAGCAAGCTTCCCAATCAATGCGTCTCTAATCATCGTGTTTACTGATATGAACTCTTCAATAGCATGAACCTTCATTTTGTAGGAGGGAGGCAAGGATCTGAGTACTTTAGCCACAATTTCATCCTCATCCACAGAACCACCAACAAATTTAATACCCATCACTATTTCATTTACTCTCTGCATAAAAGAGGTGATATTTTCATCTTCACCCATCTTCAAATTCTCATACTTTCCTTTCAAGCTCTGTAGCTTAGCCATCTTCACCTGTGCATCTCCTTCATACAAAGTTTCTAGTTTCGTCCAACTCTCATGAGTTGTCTACAAACCCATCACATTAGCCATCTCCGAATCTGTCAGAGCACTCACCAAAGCTTCAACAACCCTGTATTACTTTCAACATCTTTGATCTCATCAGCAGAAGAGGGACCATTCTCAAGAATAGTGTATGGATCTTTTGTAATCTTCCAGTAAGCATCACCAATGCACTTTAGATGACATTGCGTCCGGACTTTCCACATTGAATAGTTAGTGCCATCAAATCTAGGACTATCCTTCTTGAATGTTGCCATCCCGGATCACCTCAAGCTTTTAGACTTCTTTAGAGGAACCGGCTCTAATACCAATTGTTGGAAAAACAAGGACAAACAACTGAGAGGGGGGTGAATTAGTTGTCACATAAATTAAAAAAAATCTTACTTATCTTAACTTTAATCTCAAATCTGATGAATAAGCAATAAACCACAAGCAATTAACACATCAGAGATACAAAGAACACCAATATTTTTGTACATGGAAACCTTATTAGGGGAAAATCCACAGTGGATGTTAGTCCACAAGATTATACTCTACTAAAAATATAATGAAAAATAATAAGGGGAATGCACATGCATTCAGGCACACTCCCTAGAGCTCACTACTCAAATACAAAAGGGGCTCACTACCCAATAGAATAGGATTAAAAATCCAAAGGGTATGAACTAAGAAAATATCTTTTGCACAAGCCTGATTACAGTTCCAATTAAGCTCAACACTTCTTCACACTTCGCACAATCTCCTTCACACTCTGCTCTGAAACTGAAAGATATTCACACATACACACATAGGAGCACCTTCTCTTCTTTCCTACACCAATGAAATAGTCACTCTTATATATCCACTACATGATATTTCATTGCATCTTAGTCGGCCAAGAAAAATAAAATATATTTGCAATGTCGGCCCAAATTTTCAATTAAATTTTTAATGCGTATCCATCAAGGTTGGCCACAACATAGTGGAGACCCAAATTGATATCTCCAACACAAAAAGACTTAAATTAATTCCTCCTTGAAGATCCACAAAAGGTTACCACCATCATGTCGGCCAAGAACATGAAAAATCGAACATACGGAGAAAAATCTTCGACTAGTACATCGATCAATGTGGACATACCATAGAGATAGACCATGATCTAGAAGCATCCAAGAACACCAGGAAACAACAGAGAAGCATCCGCAACAACTGAAATCAATAGAATCACACAATCTTCATTTAGGAACACTGTCAGACCACAACATACTCAAAACTTCACGCGGACCCCTAAAACTTCTGGTAGATGATATAGATATACTCAACAATAAGCCCTTTGATCCACACCAATTGATCTTCAATGTAGAGAACAAAAAACCTTCATGATCTGCACAGTTCCACTAGGAACCTAGAACACTTTCTTTTACAATTTTCTCAATATCCTCAACATATACAACCTCTGATACACCAAATGCTAATAGTGTTGACATCAATGACAACCACATATCAAAAACACATCCACAACATCCAAAAGCTATCTCTCTTCAAGAATTCCTACTTTTCTTACATTTGGGATATATGAACCTCAATCCTAATATGAAATATCTGGCTTGAAGATAACAGTAGAATTTTTAGGAAAACATCTTCAGAGGTTGCTTAGGTTCTTCAAAATATTGAAGCTTCCACTTCTAAAGTTGTGAGGTCTCATTTGGTTTGAAGTTCTCATGGTGGGAGCTTATTCTCTTCTTGGGATGCTTGACTGCTTAAGGCTTGGAGAAGCTTAGAACCCCCTCCAACTTGTGGCTCAATTCAAGTGGATAAAATGAAAATTTATAGGAATCAAGTCAAGTGGTCTCCTCCTCCTGAAGGTTGGGTAAAATTGAACTTTGATGGGGCCTCTCGAGGTAACCCTAGTATATCAAGGGAAGGTTTGATTTTGAGAAACCACAAAGGTGAGGTGATCAAACCAACATGTAAATTTTTGAGTAGAGGTTCCAACAATGTGGTCAAATTTAGCGCCCTAATTCTAGGTCTCGAGTTGGCTTCTTCAAACAACATTACTAAGTTGATCATAGAGGGGGATTTTCATATTGTTATTGGATCCCTCTCTAATAAATCCTCCAAATTTTGGTGTTTGAATTACCTACTACATCATGCCCTTTCCCTTTTGTAGAATCTCACATCCTTTTGGATCTAGCATTGCTACAGAGAGGAAAATTTGGAAGCAGATAAATTGGTGAATTTTTCCATTAGTAATTCCCTCCCACTTATTGTTCTTTCTCATGTTGAGCTTCTTAATCTTCTTGATTAATTTTGTTGTTTTTTTGTGGCATCCATCACTGATGTGCAGGTGTTTCAAGAGTTGACTACCACTCTTCTTGTGGTATAGTGGATTTTTTCTACAAGCTTCTATGGTTGGCTTTCAAGTGGTCCCCTTGACACCTATGCTCTTTGCTTCTTCCACTTAAACGGTCTCCTCAATGTCTCTAAAATCTTGGCATAGTTGAAGGAAATATGATCTATATGACATATTTGGCTACGATTCCTTGACTTGTATTTAGATAGTCTTTGTGATATCTTTGTTGGCCTAATTTGGCGGTCTCCGCAGTGTCTTGGGGTTTGATATTTCTTGCATTTCTCAAGTTGTTTTGATTGAAAGCGTACTATACTTCTTGGATAGTCTCCATGATGTCCTCGAGATTGTGGTTTCAATACTCCTAGTCAGTCCCCATGATGACCCCTCCAATTATCATCCTATATGTCTACATTTTGAAATCTGCTAAGCTTCTCTGCCCCGTCAACTTGTTAAAGCAAATTGTGATTGTGCTAATTGGGCCTTCCAAGGTGGAAATTTCCTATTCTTGATAGGACTTGGATGACGGTCCTCACGATGTCACTAGATTTCTTGGTTATGTGTGATAATACATCTGGAATGTTTATTATTTGTCTAGTCTTGCTCCTTGCATGAATGGTGGGATTTCTGGAAAGATTAGCTCATTTATGGTATTCTTTTGGTGGCGTTCTTGCATTTGTTGGCTTGATTCTAGGGTCTTATCAATGATGACCTCCTAGTTGTTGGCACCTCCTCTCCATGACACATTTTCTAAAATTAATTGAAGTACCTCTGGTACAGGATCAACTTGTTACAGGACCGGTGATAGTGTTGTTTTTGCATGTGTGTTGGATTAATTCAAACATTTTAGAATTTATTATATTCATCCGCACAGAAGGTGGTGCACTCTCAGGCTTTAAATTTTGCATAGCTTGGTATTTTTGTATCACTCAGTCTAGTTTTTTTGATTCACATTCGGCTGCCATGGATAGTCTCTTCAGAGTTTATATTCAACCCTACTTTGTAGAAGTAAGAGTTACACATGAGTGTGTGTATGAATTTATTCACACAACTTTCATCATTCAATTCCCCTAGGTTGAAGATGCTATAATGTGTGCGTTGAATAAAGAATGGCTCAAGTTGAATATGTAGTCTCTTCCTCACGAGTTGGACTCCAACTTGTGTCCAACCTCATGGACATTTTATGGTGCAATGAATTTGTGAAATTCATCATGGGTAGCTTCCTTCTACTTCATGTATGTCTAATGTTTCTCCTGGAGCTGAAACTGTTGAATTTTGACCTAAGAGCTGGGTCGAATTTGGTGGGTGGCATCATTTGTAGAAATTCCTTACTATCTTCTGTAGCTCTTAGGGATTTAATGGTGGATATGGTGATGAAAATTTTGGTTCTAAAGTCTGATATGTTTCATGCTCGTCTCCATTCCATGGGGCCATCTTTGGGGTGTTGTTTTGTGATGAAACTTAAGAACATCTTCAAGGTGGTGAGATCCTATTTCAAACATGCTTTAGAGGATCCTATGTATGCACCCTACTTTTCTCTGCTATCTGATTTGGCTTCTTTTGAAGAGAGCAACGTTTAATAGGGTTTTCTTTGTGGGGGTTGTCTTGGGTGGTTGATTACTTCCATTTTTACTTTTCTGGTTGTTTCTTCTTTTGCATATGACATGTAGTTTGTAACTTTGATGTATATAGGGTTTGGTTGTGTTGTTTTTTGGGGTTCTCTTCTATCTAATCTTGCAACAATTGTAATCTAAATATCTTTTAAGGTTTTGTTCATGGGTCTAGGTTGAAGGTTCTTTCGATTTCAGGGGGAAATCATGGATGTAAGCACTAATAAATCTTCTATGCTTTGAGCATGACATGTAACTAAACATTTTGATATTAATGAAATCCTATAGTGGCATAGCCACTTTTTCCTAAAAAAGCTCTTCCTATAAGAAATCTATGCAAGTGAATATCACTCAAGCCTATACTTTGTCCCACTTGATATCCACTACATGAGACAATGTGATATTCAAGAAAAGAGATTAAAATCATGTCTAGGAATGAGAAAATACTATCTCATCCCTAAACCACATGAACTTAGTTGTGCTTACAAAATTTTTCAAATAATCAATGATGTTTACCTAAGGGTTAATCTTCTCCATCTAGGATTTATCACTCTAGACCATATCCCTATAAAATTATATTGAAAATCAATATGCTTTGCTCTAACATAGGAAATAGGATTTCTCAAGCTAGATAAATTATACTAGATGAATCAAATTTCATCATTCTTTGAATTAAAAATAATATTATCATTTACCCTCTTAAACCACACTACTTCTTTAGAAGAATTTGTTCTGACCATATAATCTACCTTAGTAGAGGATAGGGAAATTGTCTATTTCCTCTTGATTATCCAACTCTCTACTCCACCAAATAGAATAAAAATATAACCACATGCTAACCTTAAGTAAAATAGATCTTAATCCCAATTATAATCTACATATCCATGTATGTTCAACATTTTACACACATCATTAGTACCATGATAAGATAATCAATAACCCAAAGTTTCTTTCAAGTACTTAAACATTATCTTCACCTCCAATGGTCCTTGTATAGCTTTACCATGAACCTATGTAAAACTCCTACTGCTTGGGAAATGTATAGTCTTGTGTAGAACATTGCATACATGAGAAATTTTCATATAGAACATTCCTCATGTCCTCTAAATCTCCCAAGACTTTAGGAAATTGTGCCAAACTAAATTTTGTGTCAATTAATAGGGGTGTACTTTCTATCTTTTTATTCTAAATTCCAAGACTTTATAAATAGTTTCCAAATAATTTCTTTAGTTTATCCACAACTTCATGTCAATGATATCCCTATATATCTCTAGACCAAGTATGTATCTAACAACACCTAATTCTTTTATATCAAAATTACTAGAGTACATAGTTTTAATTTCTTAAATTAAATTATCCAATTGATATCTTATTATATCCAATTATTAACATATCATCAACATATAAAATATTTAGAATTTGATCATTTACCTAATTTTAGTACACATTATGATCAACATCACATCCATCCCAATTCTAACACATATGAGTCAAAATTTTGGTTACACATAGGAAGTGACTATTTTAATCTATATAGTAAAATTTTCAGCTAACAAACTAGTTTCTCTTTAATTTTCACGTTTTTCCATATCTATTTCCTCTAAGTCTTCATGTAAGAATTTTATCTTGACATCCAACTACTATACCTTAAGATTATATGTCATAGCTATGGATTAAAAAATTGAATAGAACTCAACTTAACTATTGAACTTAACTAAAGTCAATTCTCCCTACCCAAGAATATCCCTTTCCTACCAACAATGCCTTATACCACTCATTTGATCCATTTTCTCTAAATTTATTCTTGAATACCCACTTTCAACAAATGGGTTTCTATATTTAGGAAAATAAACTAAATCCCAAGTATTGCATTGATTCAATCCCAACATCTCCTCATCCATGACATTCTTGCTAGACTTATTTTATTTGGAAGTGAAAACTTCTTCCATAGAACCTATTTAACCATTAGTATAATTTAAAGAAAAAACTAATGATAATATAGTGTATTATACTTATTAGGTGCTCTTTGTTTCCTTGTATACTCTGTCATAATTAATAGTGAATTTAATTTCATGTCACATCTGCACCCTATTATTCTTTAGATTTTGTGTAGATGTGTTCAACAAATCTTCTTAAAAACTATTAATTTTTTTTATATTCAATTTTAGATGCATTTCACTACTATAAATTTTATTTAAAATGTGTCATCTCCCTTGTTGCACAGACAGTTGTCGTTGCACCAAAAGATTGACCTATTAATGCTTGATACAACTTCCAGAGTTAATGAATCCATGTGAGGTAGTTAAACCATGTCACGAACCTAAGCATTGCACTGCACAACACAAAGAGACCAAGGGCACACACCTTGCAAAAATCCCCCCTAGTGCAAGTGAGGGGTTCAAACTCGTGACCCATGCTTTGATACCAATTATTGCATAGATGATTGTCATTGCACCAAAATTTTGACCTATTAATGCTTGAAATAACTGCTAGAGTTAATGAATCCATGTGAGGCAGTTAATCCATGTCACGAACCAAAGCACTACACTGCATAGCGCAAAGAGACCAAGGGCACACACCTTGCAACATCCCTCTCATTCTCTATTGTGTGTTATTCATTGGAAAATACTCTAGTTTCCTAAATATAATATACCTTGAATAGAGAACCTTTAGTGTTTCCAAATTTGAAACTTTTTATCTTTAACATTTTTTCCATAATCAATGAAAATACATATTTTTTCCTTGAAATATAACTTAGATTGTCTATCCTTGGTAAACTAAACAAATTCCTAAAAACCAAAGAATTTCAAATGTGTTACAAGTAATTTTATACCAATCCACATTTCATATGGTGTCTTGAAAATACTAGCACAAAAGTAGGAGATATATTTGTCAAGTAGCATGTAGTACTTACTAATTTATCCTAGACCTCCTATTCTAGACAAAAATTACTCAATACAATAACAACTTAATCTAACAAGGCTCTATTAAACCTCTTAATGATTTTTTCTATTGTAGCATATAAGTTGTTAACTTTTTATTATCCTTTTAATTTTACTCTATGTTTATGCTCACTTTCATGTTCATAGCTCATTTTATCTCTTGTATTATACTTTTTTCCCTTTGATGGTGTGACGGCCTTGTTTTTTATAGTATCTTTTAGTCAAGTTATTGTCACGTATGTTTACACCTTGTAATTTTTTAGTGTTCCATTATTTTTACAGCTCATCTTGTTCAAAAACTAGTGTGATACATCAATATCCATGCAAAATTATAGCATTCCATGATAGTTTCTCATTTAATGGTTGTTTCTAAGTGTTTCACCACTTGTCACCTTCTCAAGTTAGTGGTAACCACTTAAGATGAATCCACAAAGCTCATCAACCTCTTCCTCTTCCCCCTCTTATTATTTTTGAATATATATTTTGATTTTGACTCTCTCTCACACACACATTAAACCTCTCTTACATTTTTAAGATCTCAAAATCTCTCTACCAACAGTCTTTGTAGCTTCACATAGCTCCTCTTTATCATTAGTTACTCCTTTTGAGCACACCAAATTTCTCCTTTAACACTCTTGTCTTACTAAAGCTTGATAAGGTGATATTTTATTATTATTATTATTATTTATAAGTTTTGTTTCTACAAAAATTTCTTTTCTTGTGCCCCTAATCACCTTGGGATCCTTATATCCCTTCTCTCCTTGATTCTAGTTTACAATATTTATACTTGAATACTCTTACCATTCATATATATTCTTGGGATAGGAGCTCATATGAACAATATTTTATTTTCTCTATCTTGGATATTGTGGAGGTCAAAATTCAGATATAGGGGTTTGAACCAAAGACAAACTCCCAATAAATCCCCAAAAAAATATTTTTCTTTTTGTTCATAGGTATTTTGAGAAAAATAAGCTACATGGAGTTCTACAAGTTATTTTTAATTTATTGTTCATTTATTTTCTTAATTAAACGTAATGTTAGTCTTTTAAATTATTGCATTTCTTCATCTATTTCATTGTTTGGTATTTGTTGGTACATTCTTGTGTTTGTTTGAATAAATTAGGTGAACTTTTGAACTAGATGGATTTTTTTGGGAATTGTTTTATTTTTTCATGCTATACATATGATAATTCTTATCATGGAAATCCATGTGATGCACTATCATCTTGGGAAATGACCTTATACATTCACTACCAAGTTCCTCTCTTCACCCTATTTTCTACTTTGTAATCTACTTATGTGAATTATTTTCAAATTTCTAGTAATTATTAATTTCTTCTATGCTTTGATTGAATACAATATATTTTCTTTCTAAGTTTAAATCATTTTTTGGATTGCGGAATTATTTTAATAAATAGTATCAAACTAGTGTAGTCCTAATCTAAAGTAGGGAAATTTCCATTTTTCCTCTTTTCCATTTTTGTAAACCCAACACTCTACACTACCTTCAAAGTAAGAAAATATTTCAAAAAAAAAAAACTTAAATTTCTTTTGGGGTTCTACCTCAAATTCATATCCCTAAAGGAGAAATATGTCATCCTTTGGCCGAATTCATCAACACCTTGCTTAAAATTCTCTTAATTTATTTTTGTTTCATGATTACAAGAAATACCATCATGTGTGAATAGTTTTCTCCAAACCTATAAATCTTTTGTTAGAGTCACTCAAGGACTCAAGCTCCCAAGATCACTTGCAAAACCAAAATATCCTTTCACAAGAGAGAAAATAAAGATCACACATTTACAATAATAGATGAAAAATATATTAGATCAAATATGATTAATGATGTGTAATATGCAATATAAAATGTACATATGAGACCTTTCTTATATAGGCAAGGTTGAGAGGTAGGACAAGCTAGTATGATGACAGGTGTTGTAATCCTATGCCATGTGATAACTAGGGGATAAGATAAGATACAATCACACTACATATAAGACATAGAAATGTTCATAACTCATAAGTAAACTTAACATGTGAACATGTGTGAAAAAGGTCATAACTAGGAACTAGTTAGGTAATGTGCCTTGTTCACACTACAAAGGGGGGAAATAGATAGGAAATACCTTTTTTCACAACAACAAACCCCCTTAAGTGAAACTTAAGGAGAATGATGACCAAATGAAAATGATGCAAAGATGTATGGATGGGTCCTAGATAATAGGCCATGCTGGGTACCCATGTACAAATTTAATCTCCTACAAATGGATAAAAGGAGAAAATCCAATGGGAGAAAACTCCTCCCTAAAAAAAATAAAAGACTAGAAAAATTATCTCAATGATGAATGAGATGGAAAAATTCCTCCCATAAGAGAGAATAAGAGAGACCATGGAGCCCCCCCTCAATTCATAATCCATACTAATGGCAGATGCTAAAAATTGGATGTAGAAGATGGTCAACAATTATCAAATGAAATTTCTCCCCTTAGGAAGAAACAAAGACAAAGGTGTAGGGATGATATTTTCCCATTACTAAAAGGAATATAAAGGAAGAAAACTCAATATGTATGAATTCTTTAAAAATTGCTCATGTGTCTCCATGTTCTTGCCAAAGGTTGTCATTACCAAGTTAGGTGGTGTAGGCCACACTAATGAAGATGAAATTCTAGAATCTAGTAGATATGTATGTAGAAAAGGATATAAAAAAAATATATCTCCTTTGAGAAAAAATATTCCCCTTTCAAATGTTTTTAAAAAGTATCCAAACTCATGTCAAACTGTGATGAATAATCATGTGGAGAATGAACAAGAGGTTTTGAATGTTCCCTCACAAAAACTAAAGAAGAATCAACTCCATTAAAGATAAGATGAATACAATCAACGGTGTATCCAAAATTTTAAATATTGTACTCTACAAAAAACCTACAATGTTTGTCAAGTACTCATCCCAAGTAGCCATATCTATAAGATGATGCATATCCTGCTATAGTGAATTACAAGAAGCCATGGATGTAGAAACGCAAGTATCATCAAAATAAACAATAGATGGAGGATATGAGATCTCAATGCATGTAATTGGACTATATTTTTCATTCCAAAATGATATTCCCAAATAAGATTCTTGAGTGTGAACATCAAATTTATCAGTTGATATTGGAGTGCATGAAGTCTCTGAAAGAGAAGTAGAATATTCGATGGCCATTTTATGCTTAATTTCCCAATAGTTTAGAAGGTATAAGGCATCTTAATCATATGAAATATTATCATAATCATCTAGGGGAATTGACATATCAAAAATAGGATCATTTGGTAATGGATCATCATTTGGATATCCACATATGTGCTAAATTTTTATCCAAGAAGAAATAAAAGAATGAGAGGATAGTCCTTGTTTTGGTGTTCACATTAAGATACATAGTTTTAAGAATATAACTAGTCTTAAGATACCACTCTATGTTCTCCCAATTATTTGGTGGTTGAGGAACCCATTGATAGAAGTAATACAAGAGGTTATGCCATTTGAGATGATTCATCATACGATCTCACCAATCCTTATAGTTCCCACTATTCAATTCAATTAGAAATGGATTCTTTTTTATATCCATGATAAAATTACCAACTTTAGTCACATAATAGACCAATCAAGAGATTCAATCCAACAAAACCACATGATTATCGCACAAATTTACTCAATCATGAGATCCCATAGAAATATATGAGATTAGCACTTTATATTTGTTGTTTATAATTTCAAAACTACTTTCTAGAGTTTACAATGTCAAGTTGAACCAAACATGGAAAAATACAATAATATGTCAAAGTGAGATCCTCAAACTAAAATTACAATTTCCCAATATTATCTAGATTAAAAATGGAGCCTTACCAAAAGGATAAAATTTTTCCAAGTGTTATTATGTCCAAGTTATCAACTTGAATACTATGCACAAGTATGAATCTAGGAGAAATTGAATGGATAGAACTATAGAGCTCCTCAATAACTTTTCAACACTGCAAGAATCATGAAAATTAGATAAACAATAAAAAATTTATGAGCTCGAAGGTCCAAAAAGGAAGATCTAATTTCAATAAACAATAAAATTCTCTTGTAGAAAATATGGGAAAATGGCTTGCACCACTACAAAGTACTTAGAACCAACTTTTTGACAATATCTTGTTTGCAAAAAATTGACTCCTAGATCAAAAGTTATGATTTTTTTGAAAATGGGTCCAATTTGACCTACAACCATGACCCTCTTGGCCAATTGTTTTTCCTTAGATTCATCCTACACCAAAATAGGGCATATTATATGTCAAAATTCATTTTTTCAATCTTTTGAACTCAATGGTAGAGTCTATTTGGATTGAAAGTGCTCCAATAAAAAGGTGTTCACCAGATTTGAGCTTCAAACCTTAACTTCAAACCCATACAGATTTGGCCTCATATGTCTAATTTAGAAAAAATAAAAGGAAAATTTGACTTTCTTAGACACCTTACACTCAATAGTTAGCTAATATTTGCACTAAAAATATCCAAAATGTACTTTTAATACAAAGACACAAAGAGGGACTGATGTAAGAGAAAACCAAGCTCTCAAATACAAGCTCCAAAAACACAAATGAAATAAAGATTTTTTCTCAAAAATCTGCAAGAAGTTTGATTCATTAACAATTTCAAATTCTTCCTCATTACATGGAATCACTATCAAACTGAAAATACATCATGCACAACCATATGAGTTATTTGAAAACCTCACAAATCAGATATGGAGGTCAAATAAAAACAAAAAATACACCCACAAATCAGAAATCTTTCATCCACCTTCCTTCGGTAACCTCAACCTCCTTCAACTTGCAATCTTATTTGACAAACCACTATTGTAATCAACTGGAAATCTTCAAATGTGCTTAATGCTACTTTCTCTCCTCCAAAACCACAAAAAAAAATATTTTAGACCTTGTACAACCTTCAAAAACAATATTTCAACACCAACAATAGCAAACATGAAGCAACAATTTGCAAAAATAGACTTTATATCCTCTCTAGTTAACTTGCAACAATGCTTCGCAATTTCAAATAAATTTGATTACAAAAGTTTGTACAACCACATGGGCTAAAGAAAATCATTACAAAATAGATATAAATTTGCTATATAACAGAAAATGACTAGAAAGGGAAGATGTGAAGGAGGTAGTGGTAACTAGATCGATATGAGTTATGTTGTGGAAAAGACCATTGTGGAGAAGACTGTTAGTGAGGTGGGACTGAGCGATTTGAATTTGATTTCAATCCTTGGTGATCATGGAAATTTCCAGTTCAGTCAGCCTACGAATTTGGTGTTGTTTGCTGAGTTTGTTGGGAAGGGTGGATCATGTGGCATGGATTCTTTGGAATTCCCTGGTGATGCTGCTAGGAAGGGCGGGTCATTCAGTGTGGATGTGGTCAAAGCTGTGATCTTTGAGAGTTAGTGTGTGTTTGAGGCTTCCAAGGAAAAGTGTGTTGGTTTTCCATTGGAGGAGGCATTGGTTCATGCTCCTAAGGTGCCTTTTGGTCATGTGTTGGCTCCTAGTGAATCTATGCATGTCTCAAATGGTGAGTCATATGAGGCTAACTCAAAAGATTCCTGATTTGAGCATGTGCCAGTGGAAAAGAACTGATTGATGGGGTAGTCGTCTTTGCTCGAGCAAAGATGAGCTGACCTTTTCTCTTCAAAGCTCAAAGGTAAATGTGTTTTTTTTAATCAATTTCTTCTTCTAGCATGGAGGGTGGCTTTGCTCTATCTGTTCTGAATTCTATTGTGGATAAAAACATAGTGAGAATGGAATTTTCTTTGGTGGGAAAGTTTTTGGGTCCTAGACCTAATATTGAAGAGGTCTACAACTAGGTTCATAAAAAATAGGTTCTAAAGGGGTAGGTTGAGGTTGCGGCTATGGCTAAAGTATTTTTTTCCTTTTCCTATGATGAAGAATTGAGATTGTTTTTTACAAAAGGGTCATGGACATTTGGGAATCTTACCCTAGTGTTACATCCCTAGGAGACCGGGATGGATCTTTCAAAGTGCCTTTTTCACTTGGCTCCAGTGTGGGTGAAGCTATCAAATCTTCCATTGGAATATTGAGATGAAGAGGTGTTCAAATTGGTGGCTAACACTTTTGGATGTCTTGTTTCTATTGGTGAATCCACTCTTTCTATAAGGCATCTAGTTGTAGTGAGATTTTGTGTCATTATTGACCAAGATGTTGTCATGCCTTATTCTTTTCATCTTAACTCAAAGGTGGGTTGTTGGAAGCAAAAAATTGTCTTTGAATCCTTCCCATTTGTGTGCTTCAAATGTAAAAAAGTGGGTCACTAGGCTAAGGACTACCCTGCTAAGGTGGTTCTTTCCAAGATTGTCCCTCAAACTAAAGTTTGGAAGGTAAAGGAGGTTAAGGGGTCTTTTGCTTCGGAGCATGAAGTGTCTATTGTTGGTAAAGTCATGGAGGTTGTTTCCATTATTGAGGACCACCCTTCTCCACAACCAGAGGGGGGTGAGGAGGTTAAGAAGCCTGAGGATGAGGTTGTTGGGTAGTCTTAGGATATGGATGTTGATCATGTGTTAGATACTTTGTGCTCCCCTAAACGTATTGTGCTAGAGCTAAATGTTGCCCCTTCTTCTCCCCTGGATCATGCATCTAGGATTGTGGGTGGAGAGGGTACTATAGTGGTTGTTGATATTGGGATTAAGGAAGAAGAATGATATATTCTAGTGAGAGGCAGAAAGAAGTCCTCCTCATCCCCCTCAACCCCACAAAGGTGTTACCAATAGAAGGAAAAAAGTGGACTGTAGGTCTGAGCAGAGGGGTCTAGGGAGACCCTCTTTGCAGAAAAGAAGAGAGTGGGACTACAAGTGGGATATTAAAGAAGGGGTTTAGAAAACCCTCTTTGATTCGTTCTCTAAGAGCACCCCTTCCTCATGCAAATGAAGAATATTTCTTGGAACATCAGGGGGTTAAATAATATTCACAAACATGACCTCCTCAAGAAATTGATCTAGGACCATAAGCCAAACATTTTTTTGATTCAAGAAATCAAAATGCAAGTTGATAAGTTGAAATCTTTAAATAATTTATTCTTCAAGGAGTATGCCTTTCATGGGGTTAGCTCTGAGGGATCCTTGAGCGGTCTTGCTACCTTTTGGAATTCTATACTGATTAAAGGTGTCAAGGTTGTGGATGGCTTTAACCATGTGGAGATGAAGTTTGTTATGCTTAGGGACTCTTACTCCTAGGTCATCTCCAATGTTTATTCCCTCAATCTGACAAGAGCTAGGAAGAAACTTTGGGATGTTCTTGGTTGTCTTCAAGCTAATTTTTTGGATAGTCCCTAGTTGGTAATGGGAGACTTTAACACTCACCTTTGTGATAATGAGAAAGTGGGTGACTCTCAGGCCAATCTTGAAAGCCACCTATATTTGAGAATGTTCATTGATGACAATACTCTTATTGATGTGACGATGATGGGGTCCAAGTTTACCTGGTCCAACAGGAATGTCAGTGCTGATAATAAACAAGTCGGGCTAGATAGATCTCTTCTATCAACCTCATGGTTTGTGGATTTTTCTTGCTCTCTTTCAATGATCACGAGATGTGGGTCGGATCATTTTCCTATCTATTTTGTGATAGGGTTGGAGGTAAGAAACATTTTCCTTTTCGATTTGAAGCTATGTGGTTGAGGGATCCTAGATTTTTGGATTGCATCAAGGGTTGGTGGCAAGTGAATTTTGAAGGTAGTGTGATGTTTAGAGTTGCCAAGAAGTTGGCTCTTGTGAAGAGAAATCTCAAAAAATGGAATAGAGAGTCGTTTGGTCATATTTTTGACTCTAAGAATTCTATAATTCTTAGGTTGGATAATGTTTAGAAAGAGATTCAGTAAAAGGGTCTTTTAGAAGATCTCTAGTTGTAGGAGGATTGTCTTATTTCCCAACTTCATGACATTGTTGAAAAAGAGGAATATTTTGGAGACAGAGATATCAAGCTATTTGGCTAAAGTCTGGGGATAGAAACTCCAAGTTCTTTCATCTTACTGCCCTCAGGCATAAATCAGCCAATAGGATTTCCTCAATCATGGCTGATGGCTTGTTGTTGGAGGAGGAGGAGGCTATTAGGAGAGCAGTTGCTGATTTCTTTGAGAATTTTCTCATAGATGATATTGTTTGGGACCAAAATAGTGTGGAGGCTTCTTTGGAAGTTATCCCTCATCTAGTTTCAAAGAACTTGAAAATAAGGAGCTTACTGCCATCCCCTCTACTTTGTAAATCAAGGATACAATTTTCTCTTTTGAAGGGAACAAGGCCCCTGGGCCTGATGGTTTTCCTTTTCTATTTTTTAGTCGTGTTGGGAGATTGTTGTGGATGATGTGATTAATTCCACCAAGGAGTTCTTTGTATCTAGAATATTTCTTATAGAATTAAATGCGATCTTCATTTTTTTAATTCCCAAGTCTGTTGATGCTAATTGCTTCGGTGATTACCGACCTATCAGTCTTTGTAGTTCAATCTAAAATATTTTTTCAAAGGTTCTTGCAACTAGATTGTAAAGGATTCTCCCTAACTTGATTTCAAAACATCAAAGTGGCTTTGTTAAGGGGTGTTAGATTCTGGACTCCATTATAATTGTCCATGAACTTGCTCATTCTCTTAATTCTAACAAGAAGCCAAGTTTTTTCTTGAAACTGGATCTTCTTAAGGCCTGCGATAGGGTCAACTGGAGGTTCTTGATTGTGGTCCTAGCTTGCTTTGTATTTTTTCAAAAAATTCTTCAACTTGTTGATCAGCTCATCTTGAATCCTTTTTTTGTTGTGTTGGTGAATAGGTCTCCATCTCCATTTTTTTGAGCTTGTGTGGTTTGAGGTAGAACGACCCTATTTCTCTTTTGTTGTTCATCTTGATGGTGTAAGCCCTTGGAAGAAATATTCATAAGGCTTTGGCTATAGGTTCTCTGAAGGGTCTTTCTCCCTCTTCTAGATGTGAGCTTGTTTCTCATCAACAATTTGTTGATGACACTATTATGATGGGTGAATCTTTTGTTTATGAGGTCAGAACCGTGAAGGGTTTGATTGAGGCTTATGAGAAGGTGTTTGGCCAACATATTAATTTTCCTAAGAGTCAATTTTTTCTCCTCAACATCCCTGATGCTTTGCAAATGAAACTAGCAAGGATTCTTTCTTGTAATAGGGGTGAGCTCCCGTCAACCTACTTGGGGCTTCCTTTGTGCATTTCCAAGACTCCAGAGTCTTTTTGGCTAGGTCTATTGGACAAGTTCAATAGAAATTTGGTGGGATCGAAAGGGATGCTTCTTAGTCAAGTGGGGAAGGTACAACTCATTTCCTCCACTCTTTAGAATTTTCCTTTGTATGTTATGAGTCTATTTAGAATCCGAGTTAAATTTGAGGAGAAAATGGAATAGATCATGAGAAGGTTTTTGTGGTTGGGAGTTGAAGCTAGAGCTAGAATTCCTCTTGTGGCATGGGACTTGGTTTGTAAGCCTAAGAAATGGTGCGGTTTGGGTATCAAAAACTTAAAAGCTTTCAATAAGGAATTATTGTTGAAGAATGTTTGGAGGCTCCTCAGTGGGGAAGCTAGTTGGGCATCTCTGGCTAGAAATAGATATCTGTATGGTTTTGGGAGAACCTGGAATATGATGACTTCTGATGATATCCCTTTTGGTTCTTGTTTTTGGAGAAATATCATTCCCTACAGGGAATAGATTGCTAATGGTGTTAGGTGGTTTCTGGGTGATGGTACCATAATTCTTTTTTGGGAGGATGCATGGTGTGACTTTGAACCTCTGATTAATTTTCCTTGGGCTCCCCCCATTGTTCCTTTATGCAAGTGACTCTTTGGTATGAGAGTGGCTGACTATTTTTAGAATGTGAAGTGGAAGAATTTCTAGGACTAGGATCTGCCACTGAAGGTTTTAAAGGATTTCCTATGTAATGTTCACATTCCCATCTATCCTAGACTGGATAGGGTATTTTGGGCTCCTTGTGCTAATGGTAAATTTTTGGTGGTCTTTTCCTTTGTCAATTCTTTGGAAAACCCTGATTCTTTTCCTTTCTAGCGGAAGTTATGGAACAAGATGTTTATTCCCAAGGTGAATGTTTTCTTTTGGTTGCTTATGCAAGGAAAAGTATTAACACAAGATAATCTCTGTAAAATGGGATTTGCAATTATGAATAGGTATGTTCTTTGTGAAGCTGATGCTGAGATTTCTTTCCATATCTTCATTGGGTGTGGTTTTTCCTCTCTCGTTTGGAGTAAGTTTCTTGGCCTCTAGAATCTAGATTGGGTCTTCCTAGAGTCTCTGTGAAATTTTGTTGATCAGTGGAAATTTCCTTCCCCTTCCTCCACTCTTTGGTGGCTATGGGATGTTATGGCCCTACATATTTCTTGGGGAATCTGGAATGAACATAACAATAGAAATTTTCATGACTCTAAACTCAAAATTGGTAGTCTTTTCATCAAGATTCGTCGAGCGATCTTGGAGAACTTTGCTCCCAATGGGCCTAAGTCACCCCATTGTGCCCCTTCTATGTGCTTGGCTGGGTATGACTTATTGGTGATTTCTAATTGGAAGATCCCCTCTATTCCTTCTGAGATTTCTAAGTCTAGTCTTAATGTGAGATTAAATACCAAGTGGAGGCCACCACCCTCAGGGTGGGTTAAATTTAATTTTGATGGGGCATCCAAGGGTAACCCTGGTCATGCAGGTTGTGGGGGGTGTTGAGGAATTAGGAAGGAAGACTCTTAGGTGTGGTGCAACTCCCATTGGGAAATAAGACAAATTACTATGTTGAGGTGGAGGTTGTGTTTATAAGTATTAAGTATGATGTGGACAAGGGTTACTCTAAACTATGGGTGGAAGGTGACTCACTAAACATCATTAATTATCTATGTGGCAACCATAAGCCTACCTGGAATGTTGATCAATTAATAAAGGATGCTATAATCATGTTAATATCTTGTGACGAAACTCGTGTTTCTCACATTTACTGAGAAGGCAATTCATTGGCAGATTTTTTTGCCAATGAAGCTATCAGGATTAATGAGTATCGAGTGTAGGAGGAAGGCTCTTTCCTTCCCTAGGAAGCTAGGATCTTAATGAGAAATGATGATTTGGCTAAGCTTATGTGGTGGATGAATTTAACCATTAGTACAACTCTCCACTCACACACTTTGTGGGTATCGTTCGACTTGTTGGCTATCAATCGAATGCCAATTTATAGGGTTTTCTACTTTTTCTTTTTATGAATATGGGAGGCTATAGAAGAAAAATTGAGCCTCATTCTTGTGCAGGTCTAAGAAAGAAGAAGAAAATTTGGAAGATTCTTCATCATGGGAATTTTATGCCATTCTTAGAAAAACTGAATGGTCACAACCTAAATGTTTCGACAAAGTTTGTTTCTTGTTGGCACAACCATAAACTTAAGATAAAGGGATTGGTGGTTGATATCAATGAGGATTTGATTGCTACAGTGACTGGGTTGCCTATGGTTGGCTGTAAATTCTACAAAGACAAGAAGAGTAATGAGGAGGAAATGGCTCAATCTTTCAAAGATGACGAAAGGAAAAAACTTGTCAAGATGGAGACTTGGGGATATGTGTGGATGTCCCTTAAGAAGATTTGGGTGAATATTGTGGAAGTAATAATGTAGTATGTAACTCTGGAGGGAAGATTCACTATAATCCTTGGCCATCATTTTACTCTTTTAAACCATTTTAGGCATGGGTTTTTTATTTCCTTTTCCTTTTTTCTCTTTTCTTCCATGGAATTCTCTATGTATGCACACTTAAAAAATAGGAGGGCTTCGGTGCTTCATAAGGTCTCATTTTGTTAATTATGGAGCATGTTAAAATCCTTATCCCAACCTCTTCAATTAAAGGCAAGGAGAATATTCCTAGTGAGGTTTTTGGCTCATCTAGCTCAAACACCAGCATAGTGGAGGAATAGGATTGGAATGATGGTGATGAGGAAGGTACCCCATCCCTTGGAGATACCTCCTCAAAAAAGAGGAAGAAAGGTAACCCTAAAAGAAAATGGACAACTAAGAATCTTATCTTGAATGTGTTAGGGTCCCAATCTAATGATGAGGACACAGAGGTGGGTTGTGGGGATTCTACTCCCAGAGATGAAGCTATGGACATTGGGCAGGGTGATACGGAGGTTGGTGGTAAGGAGGAGGGGTTTTAGGAAAATTTGGTGTTAATGGAGGCCACAAAGAAGCCTAGAAGGGCTTCTAAGCATATAGCCAAGATGAAGAACTAGGCCTCAAAAGATATGGTTAAGGATTCCATGGTTCTCTACAAAGAGAAGGTTATGGGGGAGAAGGCGATGGAAAATGATGAATCCCCAATTCATAGCCCTCCTATTGTGGAATTGGAGGGTGAGAATAATGTTGAGGAGGAGGAGGAGGATGTTGAGAAGAAACATGTGAAGTTGAAGCCTCTAAAGGTTAACCCCCTATTAGAGGACTTCTCCTATCTTATTGATGATTTCACCTCTATGTTTGAGCTTCTTGACACGGTGAGGGAAGGGGCCACTGACACCTTCAAACTGGCTAAATGGATGCTCTAGGAATTTAATAGGGTAAACATCAAATTAAGGGGTTTGAAGGAAAATCTGTAGAATATCTTGAAAGGCTCGACCTTGGATATTCTGATTGACAGAATTATTGATCTTGAAGGATCATTCTATGATTTCAAATCCCTGTGTGAGCAGTGCTTGGCTATTCTTGAAGCCAAGGTATTGGACACTAATGCATACATAAAGAAACTTCTCCATGCATGTCACATTTTAGTTAAGAATAGTGTGAAATTTTTGGAGGTCCTATTTCACAAGATCAGTGAGCTTAGAGAGGACCAGTTGCATTTTTATGAGTTAATGGATAAGGAACATGTGGCCAAAGTTAAAGGGAAAAAAGGTGCAAAGGACAATGGTAAAGGCCCTATTGCTAGAGGGTTGGCTGAATGGAAGAAGTCCTTTGAAGTTGAGAAGAAAGAATTACTAGACATGATTAGGTTGCATAGGAGCCAAGAGCTTGAGGTGGCTAACACCTTAAGTAACATGAAGTAGTGTCCCGTTGTATATTTTTTTGTGCTTTTCTATTGTTGGGTCTCAGTTTATTTCCTATTGTTTTGTCGTTGTTGACTATTGTTGATAGTCTAGTGTTTTATCTTTCGGCCAACATTTTGTATCTTTTGGTATTATGGGTTTTGGGATGCTGATGGTGTTTTAGTTTTTTATCTCTTGAGCAACATTTTGTACCTAAATTTGTAAAGGGTTTTAGGTCCCTTTAAAACCTATTTTCCCCTTATAATCAAAATAGCAAACAACTTCACAAACAAACCTCAAATTCTTCTTCTTCAAATCATCCTTATACACTATGAAATTGTGGTGCAAGAGCACCTCCACCTTATGCTCACAATTGGAGCATTAATATTGATCATAGCATGTCTAGGGAGGTTGAAATTTGTTTTGATGTTTATTTTTCTTTAATAAGGTCAATCAAGACCCTTCGGTAAGTTTGGGGGTGAGTTTTTTAGTTTAGAGGTCAAAATGTGAAAAATTGTGATCTTGCACTAAAAGTGTCTTTGTAGCCTTTGAAGGAAAATTCTTGAGTTTGTATATGGATGTGCAATATTTTAATTTTTTTAATGTAATAAGGCTTTTTCCAAGCCATTTGTGTGGTTTTAAGGGTCATAGGTGTTACGAGTGCAAATATTACAATATGAGTAATGGTGTTGTATAAAATGTGTAAAAGGTGTAATTATGACCTCCAATGGTCATTAGAGGTTTTAAAAGTAGTTGTAATGAAGTTGGTCATTGGTTGGAGATGGAGAAACCTTTAAAAAGGAAAGAGAACATCATTTTTAATGTTGGTTAGCAGATTTGAAGGAGAAAATCAATAAAACTTTGTTAATTCTCATATTTTTCTGTGTTTTCTCTTCCTTTTCCAGACTTGTATGGAACCGTATAGGCTTTCCATGATTTGAGATCATCAGTGTTTTTGGATTCATGTGTTTACCTTCAATTTAATTTGGTTTGAAGTTTTAATTCATCGTTTTGTGTGTGGAATCAACAAATTATAGTGACTGCTCTGTTTTTGCCAGTCAAGGGTATACATAAGATTTAAATCATGAAATGACCATCCCACCAACTGTTGTGACCTATTAATTAGTAGGATGTCTTTCTACTTGTTAGGATGGTTTATTTTTGTTTTGATTGTTGTGGAATGAGTTTAAGGCTGATAGGGTGGTGTTCTTGATCTGAAATAAGCACTTTTCCATGTGAAATTGATGTACCATGGTGGGAATTTGAAAAATTGTCAAAGGAATGGTCTATGTAATGAAATTTTGACCTTTTTCAGGATCCATGGGATGTGTTTGATGCATTCATTGGGTCTGGAAAGGTTTGGGTATATAAGTTTCCATAAATCCTCATCAAAAGTGCACAAAACAAGGGTTTATGAGTTTGGTGTGGATTTGGCTGTACAAGTGGAATCTAATTGTGGATTCTATATTTTTTTTGGAATTTGAATTTCTTCCCCAAGGTTTCAGAGGGTTTGGTGCAGTTTAGAAGGTACTCTCTTTGAAAAAGAGGCCTAATTCACTAGGTTTTTCCATGGTAGGGGTATTGGATATCCATGTTGGTCCAAAAGAGTTGATTTTGGGGTTTACATGTATTTATAACTTTGAAATGGGTATCTAAATCCACCTTTTTTTTCCAATTTTTTTGGAAGGTATTGGAGTTAAAGGTCAAAAACTAGGTTTGCACTTCTACAAGGTTGCATGGGTGAAAGTGAGAAATTATGCTCTTGATTGTTGTCTAACCTTAAGGATTGTTTAAATTAATTTAATAGGCCTTTTTAATCTTGTTATATTCCTCTTGAAGGCAGGTTGTCTCTTTGAATGAGTTGGAGCCTCCTGGGTTTGCATCAAATTGGTTCCCCAATCTACAATCTTCAGCCACCAACTTGTTGATCTTCAACCATGGATTTTGTGATCCATTTTTTACTTAAAAAAACCTTCAAAACCTGTAGAAAATTTTATTTTGGACCTCTCCTCCAAAGGCTACTCCTTGGGAACCTCCTCTCCCATTCTAGCAAAATGACTTGCAAAAATTGTCAAGTCTACCCCTTTAAAATGCTATCCACTTCCCTTCCTTTAATCTCCCTAAAATGCCACACCCAACATTTAATAACCATAAAAATTAATTAAAATAAATATTAAATGCATCCAAAAATCCAAATCCTTTTTTAATAAATTTCCAAATTAACTAACAACTTGGATTTCCACTCTCACAATTAATGACCCTGCATGAACAATAAATGGTCAACACAACTTGGGCACCCAGATTCTCCATCATTGCATGTAAGAGAATTAAATTACATGTCATAAATGTAACTTCCAAGAATCCCATGCCAAGATGGACAATTAGCAATTCAAATTACAATGCCACCACCCAGACTATCTTTCACACCAAAAATTGCAACATAAATAAAGATAAATTTATTTAATATATCATTTTGGACTAATATTGAAAGTTATTTCTCCAAATAAATAATTACAAACCTTAGGGAAATTAAAAATTAAAATTCTTCCATTTTGGTTGATGCAAGATTACCGAAGACTGTGGATGCTCTTGCATTAGGAACCCCCCAAATATGGTATTTCTATCAAGTTTTTCTAATTCTCGAGGTCATCATATGATGCAAGATAAGAGCATACTCAAATTTTAAAGATCTACCAAAATTTTAAACCTAGAAAAAATCATGCATAAATCACTCTCAAATTTGAGAAGAGGATTTGTAGATCTAAAGCTTTGATGCCATGTTAGATTCACTCAAGTACTCAAGCTCCCAAGATCCCTTGCAAAACCAAAATATCATTTCACAAGAGAGAAAAGAAAGAGAATACATTTATAATAGTAAATTCAAAATATATTAGATCAAATATGATCAATGATGTGTAATATGTAATAAAAAATATACATATGATACTTTGCTTATATAGGAAAGTTTGAGAGGTAGGACAAGCTAGGATGATGACAAGTGTCTTAATCTTATTTCATATGACAACTAGGGGACAAGATAAAATAATATCACATGACATCTAATATTTATATAAATATTGATAACTCACTAAATAAACATAACATGTGAGCATGTGTGATGAGGTCCTAACTAGGAACTAGTTAGATAATGTACCTTTTTCACACTACAAAGGGGGAAATTAGATAGGAAATACCCCTATTCACACCAAATTTTGATAATGCTATTTATAAAGAATATTTTAATATTTTATGTGATACTTTGGATGATTTAATGAATGTTACTTCCTCTTCTTCATAATATTCTAATTATTCTTCTAAAAAATTGGTTTATAATATTTTTCCAACTCTACCCAAGATTTTTTCAAACCAAAAATTATTGTTCATCTTTATGAAGATCAACCAAAATATTTTAAATTAATTCTAAATATTCAAGGTGTTCCTAATATTCCTCAATATCTATGTTATTATATAAAAATTATAAAATATATCACTTCTAACATGCCTATTGTTGGCCTCCTATAATGATCTCATAACTAAGCCTTTACAGCCTTGATTCAGAGACTAGACATCTAACCTGAATATCCATTCAATCACCATGAAGGTGCATTTAACTTGTCAACCCAGGGACATGAACTTGAAATGGGTCAGCACTGTATGTGCACTAGGGGCTCAAGTAGTGATTGCATGCTACAACTAAGAAACACAATACTGAAAGTAAATTGCTGAAAGGAAATAAAGCAAAAGTTGAACATTGACCAACAACTATGCTTAAGCTAAAATGCAAAGCAAGAATGAAAATCTGTGCGACAAACAAGGACTACTCTATCTGCTTTGACTGCAGGAATAGTCACATAATGGAATTCTAGTGGCTGTAGGAACAGTCAATGCCATATTTCTAACTAAGTACCAAACATCAACTAATACTAAACTAATGTTAAAATAAGAAGATGGATTACTCACCAAGTGGGCCCCCTTGGATAAGTATCCTCTAAACTAACAAGAACTCATATGCTCGAACTCAAAACTTTATTTTATTCACCGTAAATCATGCATACAAAGAGTAATGTATTTGTATTATTGAAACTAGAGAATGAGAGTACAATGTCAAATCGTGCAACCTCCTGAAGAAGGAGCATCAAATCATTATTTATACTACAACTAAACAAGGCAGTTAACTCACGACTGGGAGGACGCCATTTAGGGAAAATAGGGTAAAATGGAGCGATGGCAGTTACGCATACATGGAATCTGGTCAGACATGCAAGTCAAGCGCAGATCTAGCACAACAGTAATGCTTGTGCATGCTCGATCATTAAGGTCCACTACAAGGCAGTTACGTTCAATTGCATGGAGAATCTTTGTTGCCGGGTGCCTTTGACTTGGAGCGATTTCTCAGCTGGATGTTATCATGCATGCCTAGTTGGCAGTGTCTTCCTTAACTTGGCGTATTAAATCTGGAGGCCAAGGTTAGTATGCATAATAATTGCACATCAATAACCACTCAAAGAAACATTCATTAATCACATGTAAAATCAATATAGATGACCCACATATTATGCTAGATATCATTAAAGCTTGTAGGGATAGGATAATGTCAAATTTCAATGGTTTGAGGGAAACATTAATCCAATACCAACACTTAAGCATTAAATTCCATGACATCTATGAGCAAATAGACTATAGATTCCACCCAAAACTAGACCAAAAACTAGGCTCATCACCTATGTCTACCAATTTCCATGTAGTAGTTCATATGTGTAACACTCAATGAAACAAACAAGGTACTCCTATATATATTTTATTTCATCAAATCATTTTATTCTACTACTTTCTCATCTTTCTCAAAAGGCTATAATATATTATGATCATATTAATGAGCTTTGTGCTACTCTAGCTAAGATATCTCTTTGGGAGATAATTCAATCTTCTTTGGCATATCATAACATGCTCCAAAAACCTTTGCATAAGATCCCTATGCTTTTTTCTAATCAAAATGAGATAGTTCCCTTGATTGATTGTATTTATATAAATATTATTGATATCATTTTTCATCAATCTAAACTCCCTTCTACTAAAGTTCAAAAGAAACATGAATCTCTCTTCATTATCAATGACAATAATTCTAGGGGTATCATAAATACTCTCATTAACAACAGTTTCAATCTCAAAATATGTGTTGTAGATCTATTTAATTTCCTCAACATAGATAAGTCTTGTATTTCTCCTTCTAAGCTATCTATCCATGTATTTGATAATATAGATAGGAAATATCTTGGTATGATAGTGTTCCCTATTGATTTTGGCCTTGTTATATTGCCCACTATGATATATGTTATGCCTAGAGATTTATCATACTTGATCTTCTTGGAATACCATTGATTTATTCTATGGGAATGATTATGTCTACTTTGCATCAATGCATTAAATTTCTCCATGATAACAAAAAATACACAATAAAGGTTGATCTTGAACCCTTTCAATATTATCAACAAGTTGAATCAAATCATGTGAATCTTTCTTATTGTATTTGTAATTTTGTACCTTCTACTACACAACATACTCAAACACCATTATCACCTCTTGTTGATGATTTTATTCCTTCATCTACATTAAATGCATGTGCCTTGGTGATGATTGGGGATCCTTAATTCACTCCTCATGGGCTTGGTGAATATAAAGTTAACCTTTCTAACTTTTGCATTCATATGTTCAATAAGGATTTACATTCTCATTCTATAATTGATCCTTCTTATTCTATAAATTTTTCCACACCTTCTCCAACATGTTTCTATACATCTCATTCAATAAGGCTACTAATATACACTCTCCTCTGTCTAATTTGGAGACACTTTATGAGTTTGGATTAAAAAATATTTTTAAACATGAATATAAATAAAATGGTATTTGGTGTATGCAACAAGGATTTAAGGTCTCTATAGAACCAACTCCACACTTTTATACAATGGCTCTAGGTCAACCTTCTCCTCTATCTACATCTCCCCCTCCATTGTCTTATATCTCTATGATTTCTTATTTTTAGAAATTTAACCTTTCTCCATAATAGAAAGGGCTGCTTTTGAATCCACTTACTTATTCTCAATTATCTAAACAAGAGTGTATATTTCTAGGGCTCATAGAAGTTCACTTGATAAGTCTTCCTCATACACATAAATTTTGTAAACACATTCAACCAACACTTCCTTTATGTGCATATCATCAAGTGCTTGTCCATTCCACTAACAAATATTGTTCCTTGAAAGATAAAATATAATAACTCTTTTCCATAGGTGACATCACCCTTCCTCCTGATGCACCTATCTCTTCTTTAAATGATGCGTGACTTTGGGGTTCACCTTTGTCAATTAATTCAACATAATAAACATTCTTCTTTCTCTATTATATTAAATTGTGTTACTATCCACTATGTGACACCTATAGCTTTCTTCATTTTATTTCCATTCATAGTGACACAATCTTACATGCAGCCATATTATTGATTTTTCATAACAAAATAATCTTCTTTATCATTATTTTCCTCGCCCATATATTGAGGGGACATGGAAAAAAAATTCTTGAGGTGTGCACTCGTCCTAAGGATCCCCTCTTTTATTTCTTCCCAATTTCATTACCTTAAAATATTCACATATTATATAATGATAATATTTTAATGATGGAAAATATTTTGATTGCATGTGCATCCATACATGCAACCTGAAACATTGGTTATTTCTATGCTCCTTATAGCATTGGTGGTATATGATCCACCTAGAATAATAAATATTTCTAGCCTATGTGCCCTTCATATTTACTAAATTGGTAGTTTATGAGCCACCCAACATAACACAACTTGATATCCCATGTGTTTCATATGACCTACCCTTTTACACCTATAGTCACCTATTGTAACACACCTTGATAGATCATGATCGATCAAGGTATAGCGATTTGCTTGACCCCTAGTGATAGATAAAGCTAGCTCCTAATTCATGTACTCTCATTCATATTTATTGCTTCCCCATCCATTTATATGCATCATCTCCTTGAAGAAATTAATTGAATCATTACATTATTCTATCCATGTAAGAATTCCTTAATGTATTATTTATTTTATTTTCATATTTTGGGGATGATACAAAGTATTGAGTCAACTTTCATATTGAGGTCTCTTTCATTTTTCTAAGCTAAAATTTTTGCTTCAATTTTTTCTATGTTCTTTTCTCCTTTATATATGATTTAATTATTTCTAAATATATTTATGATGTTTTAACACGATGGTTTTACATGTTTATGCTTTCTAACATTATTTTCTTACAATTTTTTGTTGTCTAATGTATCTATTTTTTAGGTTCTCATCTTGGGGGAATGATCACCCTGATTGAAGATATTTTTACATGTACAATGCCATTTTGGTTTTATAATATTTTCCTTTCCATAATTTAGCATGCAAATTCGCATAGTGTCATAAGCCCACTATAGTGGGAGAAAAATGTAATGTCAAAAATTGAAACCCTTAAAATTTCACATAATGGTTTGTTCTCACTTTTGTTTCTATCCCCTTAGTGTGTTCCAAGATCACTTTATCCATTGCATTAGAATTTTTTCCTCCTATGGTGTGAAGTCCTTATTTCCCATAGTTGTTTTGTCAAGTTTTTGTCACCTTTGTGTTAGCCTTGTGTTTTTTTAATGTCTCATTATTTTTAAAACTCAAACTATATGGAAACTAACACAACACATTGAAATCCATGCAAAATTCTAGAATCCTATGATAGTTTCTCATTTGTGGGCTATTTTGAGCATTTTTTATGTTTATCACCTTCTTAGGTTAATAGAAACTACTTAGGATGAATCCAAATTACTTGTTAGCCTCTTCCTCTTGGCTTCTCTTCTCATTTTCAAATGTATCTTTTTATTTTGACTCTCTCTCACCCACATTGAACCCCTCTTGAATTTTTCAATTTATTTATATATCTATACCAAAACTCTTTGCAACTTCATAAAAATCCTCTTTGTTATTGGTTCTTCATCATGGCTACAACAACATTATTTATTAGTACTCTTGGATTCCCGAAGCTTGATAAGGTGATATTGTTGTATTGTTATTATTTTCTCTATATTATATTAATGTACTAATGTATTTATTTTCCCCTAAGAACCTTGTGTTGAATGCATAAGACAACTGAGTGGGGGTTGAATCAATTGTACCTTAAAACTTAAAAATCCTCACAAACATTCAGATCCACATTCATTCATTTAGACTTTTATCTATTATAATGATTTAGCATGAAAAGAAAATAACAAAAATTGAATCAAATCAACACCATGCACAAAAGAACACCAGAGTTACGTGGAAAAACCAAGATAGGAAAAACCATGGTGAGGATTAGCTCACAATATAAAGTAATATCAACACCAAATGCAAAGGGCTCACTGCCCAAATAAAGAAAGGATCACTACCAAAGGCTCATTTCCAAAATAGAAAAGAAGATAGAGAAGAATGTTACATAGAGAAATCCATCTCAATGCAAGAGATAAATACACCACAATATCACCAACACCTTGTCAACTTAACTAAAGAATTGTAGATACCTTTTGCTCACTACATCCAACAGTATAACACATGAAAGATCACACTACAATTCTCAAATTCACACTCTAACACTCTATAATACACATCATTTTCATCATACTTATCTTCATTTGCATCCCTCAACAACTCAACTCATATTTCTATCACTTCAATCTTGAACCCATTCTCTAAGGTTGGCTATGCACATCAACCATACAAATTTAAATTAGGTCAGCATAAAAAACTTCCATGGAAGATAGAAGTGAAGGCGGACCACACCACTCCTTATCTAGGACCCAAATGTATATCATCATGCTATAACATGCTTCTATAAATAATAAACATCTGTCGTAATTAGTGTAAACACCAAGGTCGACCGTTACCAATGTCAACACCAGTAAAATTTTAATTGCACGCTTCTTTTGATCCAACAAAAACTCACAGAAAACAAATATCACCTAAAAACAATCTAGAATATTCCATAATTACCTTAAAATCCAACAAAATCCTTTGAAACAAATTTCACGTGGATAATGCACACACCTAGTACACTCAAACAATTTTACCATACACTATAACTTAGAAAATGTCTTCCAAAGCACCAAATTTCAAAAAAAATTAATTGAAGAAAGATACCAACACTATCAATACACCTTCATATCTACAAGACCTAAAACCAAACTATGGAGAAACATGGAGCAAAGACATTTATCCCAAACACCTCTGCAATACATAACTCACACACTGGTGAACACAACTTCCTCTGTACAATGATCCAACACACTAAATTTTGGATACAAAACCTTTGAACACCTCTAATCAACACATCTAAAATACATGAAGATCTTCAACATAGAAGAAATGTGGAGCAACACCAAAATATTACTTTGCAACCCAAAACAACACTACAACTCATTGCTTCCTCTTATTATCAAGTTTTCTCAAAAGAACTTGGAAACCGAGCACCAAGAACCCATCCTTATCATCTCCATCACTTCCTCAACCATAGAAAAAATATTATCAAAGAAAAACTAGAGGTTCACACCATTAGCTTGATAATATCAACATAATGCAACTAATCAAAGCATCATCATAAACCTCATCAATGACAGTACCAATTGCACATCCTCTTGCAACAATCTTCTTCTCATGCAGTTGACACTAATGACAACACAAGCTTGTTGGCATCAATGACAACTCCAACTGCAAATACTTTCAATTGATACCCCCCTTTTTCATTGATGGTAACACATGATGTGAAAAACCATCAACAACAACAGCTTTGCTCCATACCTATTTCATTTTCTCTTTTCATTATGCACTCTCTCCCTTTCAACTTATATTTTTCACATGTTTCATTCTCCCTTTTTATTTTTCACATTATTATCTCCCCCTTAACTATCTTCTTTTTCACATGAATCTCTCTCCCCCTTTGACATCAATGGAAAAGGAAAAAATATTTATATTACTTGAGTTTCTCCTTCAACCTTCTCATAACTACTTTGTAACTTTTGTTTCTTTATTTATTAGTAAACTCCCCCTTAGGAGCACACAACATGTTGCACCAATAAGAAACCATTACATAATGGCAACACTCACTCCCCCTGACTGCAATAACCAACAATGCCACTACCTACTCCCCTTGAGAGGTAGCCACCAACATCAGTCCAAACGAAAGAATGAATATTGAAATCCCTAGACTGATGCATCTCCTTATACATCTAGTTCAAGGAAGGAAGGGAAATAACCCCCAACTTCTCCCGAAGGTACTCAAATGTATACTTAAGAAGAGTCTTAGTGAATATATTAGCAACTTGATCCTTTGTAGGCACATACTCAAGCCTTACTTCATTCTCTACAACCTTCTCTCTCAAAAAGTGATACCAGATTGAGATATGTTTTGTCCTTGAATGCATTACTAGATTCTTTGAAATGTTGATAGAATTTGTATTGTCACAAAAGATAGAAATCAGTTCATCATATACGACCATAATATCCTTCAATGTTTGCCTCATCCATAACACTTGTGTGCAACAAGATGTTGCAATGTACTATGCCTCTATAGTAGATAAAGATACTAAATCTTGTCTCTTACTCAACCATGACACCAATCCACATCCAATTAAGAATGCACCACCACTTGTACTTTTTTTTTCATCCACACAACCAGCCCAATCTTCATCTATGTAAGCACTAAGAGTATAATTAGTATCCTTTGGATACCACAAGCCATAATTCATAGCGCCCTTCAAGTATCTGAATATCCTTTTCACTACTACAACATGTGACTCTCTAAGATCTTCTTGAAATATATCCACAATACAAATTGCATGCATGATATCTAGTCTAGTAGTAGTTAGATATAGTAGTCCTCTGATCATTGATCTATACTTGCTCTAATCAACTTTACGAGATTCATCATTCTTGATTAGCTTTCAACTAGTAACCATATGAGTACATATTGGTTTAAAATATTCCATTCCAAAATTCTTCAATATTTCCTTGACATACTTTGATTTTGAAATGAAAATACCTTTTATTTTTTTAATTTTTTTATAGTCCAGGGAATAAATTCATCTCCCTAAAGATAGACATTTCAAATTATTTATGCATTTCCTTTGCAAACTTCTTACACATAACTTCATTACCTCTAAATGTTATGTCATCAACAGATACAACCACAATCAAGCTTTGATCTTTTTCAACTTTAAGGTAAAGATTGCTATTTGTGGTACCTTTGTTGAATCCTTGCTATATAAAATACCTAACCAACCTTGCATAACAAGCTCTAGGAGTTGCTTCAATCCATATAATGCTTTCTTCAATCCACAGACTATATCCAATTTGTCTGATAATTGAAATCCTTTTGTTTATTCTATGTATACATCTTCTTCCAATTATCCATTTAAGAAATCAAACTTCACATCCATCTAATAAACTTTGAAATACTTATGAGTTGCAAAAGCCAAAAACATCCTAATAGCTTCCATTCACCACTGGGGAAGATGTCTCCTCAAAATCTATTCCTTTAACTTGTGAGTAGCCTTTACACAAAATCCTTTCCTTGTTCCTTACCACTTCTCCATTCTCATTTAGTTTGTTACTAAATACCCACTTGGTTCCAATTACTTTTTTGTTTGCTGGTCTTGGGACAAGTTCCGAAGTTTGATTCTTCTCAATCTAAAATAGCTCTTCTTCCATAGTCTTGATCCAATATTCATCTTTGCATGCCTCAATCAGTATTTTAGGTTCAACTTAATAAAGTAAACATATATTTTCCTGTTCTTCAGTAGCTTTCCTTCTTGTCAGTACACCTTTTCTCTTATCTCCAATGACTTGTTCTTGATAATGATTCTTTTGCACATACTTAGGAGTTTTAGGAGTCTTTTCTAGAGTTTCTTCCTCTTTAATTTTCAATTCTCTTCTTTTTTTTATTCTCTTCAAGAAGAATCATCTGATTCATATCCATTTATCATCATTAGATTCTTATGTAAATCTTCATCAACCTTGACACTTTCACTCTACAATATTTCTCAATCTCTTATTGAAGCATCAGTAAGCTTTGCTTCTAGTAGAGTATTCAAGAAGATACCTTCATCAGACCTTGCATCAAATTTTCCTAAGTTATCTTCATCTCTTCTAATTTAAAATTTGTTTCCAAACACTCTGATGTACTTGATAGTAGGAATCCTTCCATACCATAGCTCATAGGGAGTCTTTGTGTTATTTACTCTTGTTTATACTTTGTTAAGTATATAAATAGTAGTATGAATTGCTTCTCTCTAGTAGAATTCTGGTGGATTTTCCTCTTTCATCATCATCCTTGCAACTTCTTGAGCAGTCCTATTCTTTCTTTCAACCACTCCATACTATTAAGGAGTCCTAGGGGTAGACAAGTGCCTCTTTATGCCATGATTCTCACAAAATATGTTAAACTCATTAGAGGTGAACTCTTCACCTCTTTTAGACCTCAAACATTTTATTTTCATATCCATTTCATTCTAAACCATAACTTTAAATGCTTTAAACTTATCTAGGGATTCTTATTTTATTTGAGAAAAGTAACCCATGTCATTATAGAATAATCATCAATTAATAGCATGAAATACTTGTCACCCTAAATACTTCTTACTCTTGTAGGGCCACAAAGATCTGTATGTAACAATTCCAACATTTCGATAGTAAATTGTTTTTTGATTTTAAATATTCTTCTTGTTTGCTTTCTAATTTGACACTCCTTACATACAACATTGATAGGCTTTGTAATCTTTGGAAAATCTCTCACAACTTGAACTAAATTAATTCTTACTAAGTTATCAAAATTGATATGACACATCCTCATATGCCATAACCAACTTCCATTAATTTGAGTCATAAAGCAATGAACATCAACACCCTTAAGATGATGAACATTTCCATATATCCTTCTTCCAACAACAACCATAGTTTTGGATCCTTCTCTAATCTCACATCCATCATCCTGAAACATAAGATTGTATCCTTTGGTACACATTTGTTCAACACTCAAAAGGTTATTCCTTAAACCCTTAACATAGTAAACATCATTAGTATTATGCTTGTCATAAAAAATTATAGAACCTTTTCTACATATCTTAGCAAATGTATCATCACCAGATCTAACACATTTTGCATCATATTTTTCAAGCTTATCAAACTTACTCTTGTTACCGGTCATATGATTAGAGCATACACTATCAATGATCCAATATTTCTCCTATTTAGCATGAAAAGTAGATACTAAATTACCTTTAGTCTTATCCTTTGTCTCATGAGGGATTTCATTCACACATCTTTTAGAGTTATCATAAATAGATTCATCTTTTAAATCCATGAGCATGCATTCATCATCTTCATCTCTATAATTAGATTCATTATTAGAAATACTTGTATCTTCTCTATTATAATAACTTTTCTTAATCATCTTACCTTTATTCTCCTTATTTTTGTTATTCACAACTTTGTTTGGACATCTTGAAGCATAATGACCTATCTTTCCACAACTAAAACATTTGAAAGGAAACTTATCATTGTACTTACCAATCCATTCTTCATTCTCCTTATACATTTAGCTTCTATATCATCAAGATCCTCCTGATTTGATTCTTTGATTTCCTCTGATTTTCCAGCCTTAAAAGTAGTCACAACTTTTCCACCACTATTTGTACCAAATTCTCTCATCTCAAAAGTAGTTAAAGAACCATATAACTAATCTCTAGTATATTGATTTAGATTTGCAAATTCCTTAATATCAGAAAATTTATGACTATAAGACTTAGGAAGAGTTCTGAGAATTTTCATTACCACTTTTGGTTCTTTGAGTTCGCCACCAAGGCCTCTGATGGAGATAACAACTTCATCTACCATTTGCATATAGCTTGTAACATTCTCATCTTTAGACATTCATAGGTTCTCAAACATGATTTTTAAAATTTTGAATCTAAGCTTATTTGACCTTATCATCTCCTTCATAAATGATTTCTAACTTTACCCAAATATATTTAGTAGTTTTCATACTCATCACTTTCACTAATTTAGAATTAGTAAGAATATTTAAGAGAGCATACCTTGCTTTTCAATTGATTTCATAGGATTTGATCTCATCAGCAATACTTGGACCATTTGTAGGTTTAGTGTATCCATTCTTAACAGACTTCCAAACATCAAATCCAAGATAAATAAAAAAAACTTCCATCCTTATCTTACAGAATGCATAATCTATTCCATCAAACATAGAGATTTCTTTCTTATGTGTCATCCCAGATCTACCTCAAGCAGTTAAGCTTTCTTCCAAGGAAACTTTATCTGATACCAATTATTGAATACACAAGACAATTGAGAGGGGGGTGAATCAATTGTACCTTAAAACTTCAAAACTCTCACAAACATTCAAATCCACATTCATTCAATTATCCCTTTATCTATTATAATCATTTAGCATGAAAAGAAAATAATAGAAATTGAATCAAATCAACACCATGCACAAAAGAACACCATATTTACATGAAAACTGTAATGAGGATTAGCTCACAATATAAAGTAATATCAACATCAAATACAAAGGGCTCACTGTTGGAGGGCACACTACCCAAAGAATGAAAGGTTCACTACCAAAATAGAAAAGAAGATAGAGAATAATGTTACGTAGATAAATCCATCTTAATGAAATAGAGAAATCTACCAAAATATCACCAACACCTTCACAACTTAACCGAAGAATTGCAGAAACCTTCTACTCACTGCATCTACCAATCTAATAGATTAATGCTTGCACTGCACTTCACAAACAATAAACATCCACCACAATTAATGTAAACACCAAGGCCATCATTACTCGTGTAAAAACAATTAAAATTTTAAGTACATGCTTTCTTTTATCCAAAAAATCATGGAAAACAAATATCACCTTAACATAATCTGGAATATTCCATAATTACCATGAAATCCATCAAACTCCTTCATAACAACTTTCACCTGAATAATGCACACACCTAGTACACTAAAAAAAATTATCATATACTATAACTTAAGAAACTAATTTCCAAATCACCAAACCTCAAACAACTTCGACTAAAGAAATATACCAACACTATCAACACACATTTAGATCCACAAGACTTGAAACTAAACTATGAAGAAACACAGAGCAAAAACATTTCTCCCAGATACCTTTGCAATACTTAGCTCACACACTAGTGAACACAAATTCATTTGTATAGTGATCAAGCACACTAAATTTTGGATACAAAACATCTAAACACCTCTGATAAACATATCTAAAATGCATAGGAATATCTTCAACCTAGAAGAAATGTGGAGAAACACCAAAATACTACTCTATAACCCAGAACAACACTGCAACTCACTTTTGCCTCTTATTATAAAATTTTCTCAAAATAACTTGGAAACCAAGAACCAAGAACACATCCTCATCATCTCCATCACTTCCTCAACCATAGAAAGAAGCTTATCAAAGCAACACTAGAGGTTGACACCAATAGCTTACTAATGACAACAAAATGTAACTAATCAAAGCATCATTAAAAACCACATCAATGATAGTACCAACTACACATTCTCTTGCAACAATATTCTTCTCATATAGTTGACACCAATGATAACACAAGCTTGTTAACATCAATGTAAACACCATCTACTCATACTTTCAACACCTTGGGATCCTCACCATCCCTTCTCTCCTTCATTCTAGTTTACACTATTTACACTTGCACTTCTTCAACCATTCTTAGATACACTTGAGATATGATCTCACACACACAATATTTATTTTCTCTATATTTGCTAGTATGGAGATAAAATATCTTATATGGGTTTTACCTAAAGGTAAGCTCCCAAACAACACCCAAAAATAATATTTTTCTTTTTTTTCATAGGTATTTTGAGAGCACTCAATTGCATAGAGGTTTGCAAGTTATTTCTTGTTTATTGTTCATTTATTTTCTTCATTAAATGTAATGTAAATCTTATCATTTTTTTATATTTATTCATCTATTTAATTATCTAGCATTTTCTATAATGTTCTTAGTTTTGATTGAACAAACTAGGTGAATTGTAGGATTAGATGTAGACATTTTTTGAAATAGTTTATTATTTTAGGTTGTGCAAAAAATAATACCTAGCATGAATATCCATGCAATGCATTAACATCCTAGGAAGTGACATTCTACATTTTATTTCAAGTTTGTTGCAAGTTTGAGTAGTTGGTGTTGTCATTGATGTCTATTGATTGTTGAGAAGTTTTGATGATGCTTTGATCAGTTTCATTATGTTGCTAGCAGTAAATGTTACTTGTGTCAACCTCTAGTGTTTCTTTGAAAAGATTCTATTTGTGGATTTTGTTTGGATGATTTGATGTGTTATAGTTGGTCTGGTGTTGATTTCCAAGTGATTTTGAGAAAATTTGAATAAAATAGGAAACAATGTGTTATAGAGGTGTTATGGTATACATAGTGGTGTTCTAGTTTTGCTCTGCATTTTTTCTTTGTTGAATATTTATTTGTGTGGTTTAGATATGATGATAAAAGGTTTTCATAGGTCTTATATCTAGAGTTTCTTGGCCTAGATTTTTGTACAAATAAATTTGTTTTCACTAGTGTGTGAACTATGTTGCAGTGGTATCTAGGAGAAATGGTTTTGCTTTGCATTTCTCCATAGTTTGGTTTCTAGTCTTGCAGTTCTGGAAGTGTGATGATAAGATTTTTATTTTTCTTTAGTTAAATTTTTTCATGGTTTGGTTCTCCACAATTTGATTCTTGAGTTACAATGTGTGGAATATTATCTAGGTGAATAGGATGAGTTTGTTCTTCAAGTAAAATTCATTGCAAAGGAATTTTTTGGATTTTAGGGTGTTTGTGGAATATTCTAGATTGTGTTCAAGTGTTGTTTGTGTTTTTCAAGTCATCTTTAGATCATAGGAAGCATGTATTTAATTTTTTAATGGTGTTTACATAGGTTTAGACAACCTTGGGTGTTTACACTAATTTTGGATTTGCTTTGGTGATTGTGGAAGCGTGGTGTGGTGTGTATGAATGGATTTCAGTTTGAGTTAAGGTATGATGTGGTCTTCCTTCATTCCTTTCCCCCACATGAATTTTTTTGTGCTAACCTAATTTGAATTTGTATGGTTGAGGTGCATAGCTAGCCTTGGAGAATGTTTTCAAGGTTGAAGAAGGTATAAATAAGTGTCATGTTGATGGAGAATTAGTGTGATGCAAATTGCGGAGTTGTGAAGTCTAGTGCGAGCTTTAATGAGATAGACTACTATAAGTAGTGAGCAGAAGGTGTCTACAGTCTTCATAAAAGCTGTAAAATGTGTTGGTGATGTGGTGGAATTTTCTATTGTATTGAGATGGATTTCTCACTATAACATTCTTCTTTTCTTGTTTTTTGTAATCTGGTAGTGAGCCCTTATTTCTATTGGGTAATGATCCCTCTAGTAGCGAGCATTTTATATCCGTTGTTGCAATTAATTTATATTGTGAGCTAATCCTCCCTATGGTTTTTCTCTTCTTGGATTCTCCACATAAATCTTGTTTTCTATTGTGCATGGTGTTGATGTGTTGTATTTTTTATTATTTTCTTTCATGCTAAATCATTCTAACAACTTAAAGGTTACTAAGGTTGATGTGGATCTGAATGTTTATGAGGGTTTTAAAGTTTTAATGTAAAAATGATTCACCCCCCCTCTCAGTTGTCTTATGTATTCAACAATTGCTATCAAAGCAAGGTTCCTTGGAAGAAAAATTAACTGCTTGAGGTAGATTTGGGATGGTGCACAAGAGATATGCTCCTCTGTTTGATGGATTAGATTATGCATTTTGGAAGACAAGAATGGAAGGTTTTATGGTATCCCTTGGGTATGGAATTTGGAATTATTTTGTGACTAGATACACTATACCTATAAATGGTCTGAGCACTGATGATGAGATCAAGTCCTATGAAAAAAATGGTAAAGAAAGGTGTGCTCTTTTAAGTGGTCTTTCTAATATTGAACTTGTGAAAGTTATGAATCTAAAAACTTTTAAGGAAATATGGAAAAAGTTTGAAATCATTTATAAAGGAGATGATAAGGTAAAGAAAGATAAGATGCTGAATCTAAAGATCATTCTTGAAAACATTACAAGCTACATGAAAAAATTAGATGAATTTATCAATTTCATTAGAGGGCTTGGTGGAAATCTTGAAGATGAAGTAGTAAAGAAGGTACTAAGAACTCTGCCTAAATCCTATAGTCTTAAGGTTTTTTCTATTGAAGAATTTCATAATCCAAATAATTACTCTAGAGATCAGCTACTTAGCACTTTTAACTACCTTTGAATTAAGAGAGTTTGGTTCAATTAATACAAAATTTGAGATTGCTTTTAAGTCTAGGAAATCAAAGAAGACTGAGGAATCAGATTAGGAGGATCTAGATGATGTTGAAGCAAAATTTGTGAGGAAAATAAAAAAGGGTTACGAGTAAATACAAAGGTAAGTTATCTTTTAAATGTTTCAGTTGTGGAAAGATAAGTCATTATGCTTCAAGATGTCCAAAATGAGCTTTAAATGACAAGAATAATGAAAACAAAGGTAAAACAATTAAAAATAGTTATTATGTTAGAGAGGATGCTAGTATATCTAACAATTAATATGAATTTACACATGATGAGGATAGTGAATTCTTTTTCATAGCTATAAAAGTTGAATCTAATTCTACTAACTCTGAGAGATGTGTGAAGGAAAGTACTCCAGAAGTAGGTCATAATGCTATGGTGACTGCTTTTCATGCTAGAGAGGAGAAGAGCTACTAGATTATTGATAGTGGATGCTCAAATCATATTAATGGTGACAAAATTAAGTTTGTTAGACTTGAGAAATGTTGCAAGTATGAAGGTGTTGTCATTGATGTCAACAAGCTTGTGTTGTCATTAGTGTCAATTGTGTAGTGGTTGAGACAGATTGTTCCTTTGATTAGTTGCATTATGTTGTCATTAGTTAAGTTATTGGTGTTAACCTCTAGTGTCTCTTTCATAAGATTCTGGTTATGGTTATGGTAATGATAAAGATGTTGAGGATATTGAGAAAATTTATAAAAAAATAGGAAACAGGGTGTTGCAAAGGTGTTTTGGTTTTGCTCCGCATTTCTTCTAGGCTGAAGATCTGCTTGTGTGGTTTGGATATGTTGGTTAGAGGTTTTCAAAGTTTCTATATCCAGAATTTGGGCTTCTAATCGATGTGCAAAATAAATTATGTTCACCAATGTGTGAACTAGATTTACAATGTTGCTTATAGAGGTATCTAGGAGAAATGTTTTTAATTCATGTTTCTCCACAGTTGTGCTTTAGGACTTATTATTCTGAAGGTGAGTTTATGGTGTTGATAGCTTACCTCATTCAAGTGGGTTTGAGGTCTTACACTCCAAAAGATGGTTTTCACAGTTATAGTGTTTAACAAAGTGGTCTAAGTGTACAAGTTGTGTACATTCCTTAGGTGTGAATTGGTGCAAAGGATTTGTTGGATCTCACATGGTTTAAGGATTATTCTATATTTTCTAGAAGTGTGGTGTGTGGTTCTCAAGTCATCCTTGTATTTGAGGAAGTGTGTACTTCAAAGTTTAATGGTGTTTGTATAGAAAACAATCGACCTAGTGTTTACACTAGGTTTGAAGATGTTTAAGTATAAATGAAGGTGTGACATGGAATGTGAGTGTTGATTTGGGTCCCAATTAAGTTTTGTGTTGATCCACTTTCATTCTTATCCACCACGAGAATGCTTAGTGCTGACCAATTTTTGAATTTGTAAAGAGTAAGATGTGTGTAGTCGACTTGAAGATTATTTTCAAGTTTTGGATGGTATAAATTCAAGGTGAGTTGTTGCAAGATGGGGTGTGGAATAGAGTTGAGTGTTGTGATGTGAAATTAAGTGTAGAGATACAAAAGGTAGTCTGAGCTATAATGCAAGATTGTTGAATGTAGTGAGTTGAAGGTATCTTGATCTCTTGGAAGCGGGGAGTGTTGTTGGAGCTGTTGTGGTGGATTCTCTATTGCATTGAGATCATGTTCTTTGTGTAACATTATATCTTCTTTCTTCTTTATTTTTTCCTTCCTATGGCTTTCCACATAAATCTGGTGTTCTCTTGTGTATGGTGTTATTTTAGTTTTTTATTATTTTCATTTCATGTTTAAACATTATAACAGATCAAGGGTTTAATCAATGCATGTGGATCTGATTTTTGTTGAGGGTTTTGATGTTTTAATTGGATACAAATAATTTACCCCCCCTCTCAGTTGTCTTGTTAATTCAACAATTGGTATCAGAGAAAGGTTCCTTGGAGAAAATATTGACTACTTGAGGTAGATCTGGGATGGAAAACAAGATGGATATCCCTATGTTTGATGGCACAAACTATACATTCTGGAAGGTTAAGATGGAAGGCTATCTGGTTTGCCTTGGATTTGATGTCACACGGGTAGTGAAGAATGCATATACCATACCTACAAATGGATCAAGCAAAAGGGATGAAATCAAGGCCTATGAAACAAATGGTAAAGAAAGTTTTGTTCTTTTGAGTAGTCTTGCAAATTCTAAATTAGTGAAAGTGATGGATTTGAAAATTTGCTAAAGATGTTTGGGATAAGCTAGAAATTATTTATGAAGGAGGTGATTAGGTTAAACAAGCTAATATGTAGAATCTAAAGACGCAATTTGAGAACTAGAGAAGGTCTAAAGATGAAACAATTACAAGTTACATACATAGGGTTGATGAACTTTTCAGTGCAATGAGAGGTCTTGGTGCAAAAGTCAAAGAACCTAAAGTGGTAAATAAAATTCTTAGAACTCTTCTTGATTCTTATGGTGAAAAGGTTTTTGCTATTGAGGAGGTTGTAAATTTTAATACTCACACTAGAGATCGATTGTATGACACATTAAATACATTTGAAATGAGAAAAAATGGTTCGAATAAAGGGGCAAAAGTGGAAACTACTTTCAAGGCTAGAAAATCAAAAAAGGTTGAATGTTTGGATGGAGATGATCTCAATTATGTAGAAGCTAAATTTTTAAGAAGGATGAAAAAGGGAACTAGTAAGTACAAAGGTAAATTACCTTTCAAATGTTTCAGTTGTGGAAAAATAGGTCACTATGCTTCAAGATTTCCAAATAGAGTTGTGAACAATAAGAACAAGGAAAACAAAGGAAAGATGATCAACAAAATCTATTATGTTAGAGAAGATGATGGTATTTCTGATGATGAATCTGATTATGGAGATGTTTATGATAATGAATGTTTTTTCTTGGCTTTAAAAGATGAATATGTGGTGCAAGAGCACCTGGCAAAGTTCAAGTTTATTGAAGCTTAGGTTGAAGTTTTTATTTTTTTGTATTGTGTGAGGTCATGTTGACCATCTAGCTAGGTTTTATTGTTTTGAATAAATCTTGATCTATCTATGATCAATGGATTGGGAGGTGGCAATCATGAATGGATTTTGAAGCCCCAACTTGTCATCATTACCAATCTAGTCAAGTGCTTGAAAACACATTGGGTTTTATAGATTGCATCATTAGGTCATCTATGAGCTCGATCCAAGCTCCTAAATGGTTTTGGAAGCCTATTTAAGGCATGAAACAACCCTGAGGCAGAGTTAGAAGCATTATTATTGAGTGACTTTTTTGAAGATTGAAGAAAAACAACGTTATATACAGAAATTCTTGCTTTTTGCAGCTTGTTTTGAGTTCAATGGATTATTTTTATTTTTGTGTGGTTGTGGAATGTAGGGTAGTTCACATTCAATAATTTTGAATTCATTAGATAGCTTCTTCTATAGTTTTTAAGCACATTTCTGTAGATTGTTTAGTGTTTCCCTGTTTCTGGTTTGAATCAGACTGTATTTTGAAAATGTGGTGCTAGAGAACTTTTCCTCCGTACAATCTGTACGGACCTTTGGAAATAGTGCCTAGTCACCATTCTTGTAAATATGTTTGTAGGTAGGTTTTGTTTGAGTTCAGTAGTTGCTAGCACAAGGATGCCCTAGGCGAGCTAGTGCAGGTCCGGTTGGGGCAGGCTTGGAGAAAAATGTTCATATCTTGTAGGGGAAGAAAGATTTTGAAGAAATTATTTTTTGTGAATTTAGGTGGGGGTCCTAGGAACACATGGTAGTCAGGAGGAGGTTCTTCCAATTCATCTGGTAGGAGAACTTTCTAACAGTCTAGAAATAGTTTTGCAGAGTTTGAAAACCCTAGTTTTTGGGTCAGTTTTGCATGAGGGTAGAGTACGGCTTGTATAGGGCTAAAACCCTAGAAATCTTGAAGGTGTAGGTAGGGGAAAGACAATTCCTAATCCAAGAACCTAGGTCCTTTGGTGGGTTTAGGAGGAAAAATCTTTTACCCCTATTCAGAGACCTAATTGGGGGCTCAAGGCTACTAGCCTTTCAAACCCTAGGGAAGGAACTTTGAGGAAGCGATGGAAAGTTGGAGGCTTGTGGTTGCATAAGGACCCTAGATTGGCCATTTTGAAGTTTTTGAAACACCTTCAAAACCCTGCAAGAACCTTGAAGAAGGTTGAGGTTATTTGGCCTTTAGGGCAGATTAAGGGAAAAAGGAGAGAACATGGCGAAGCACCAAGATTTGATCGGTAGAAGGAAAGCATGTTGATAGGAGAGGGGTTGGACTAACAAACCAGGGGAACCTAATCATTAGTAGGGGCCTATAGGTTAGACTGGTGTAGCCAAGCATCAAGGAGGTCTCATAAGGAAAGACGTAGAGTAGGAACCAGTGATTGGTTCCTCCAACCCCACCTCCCTATCAAATTGGTATCAGAGCAGTGAAAGATTTGGGAAGCATCTTATATGTCAGAGGTTGAGTCAAGTGATACTACCATCATGGTGAAAAATGCATAGTTGGCCAAGATGGTTGAAGAGCAGGAAGAAAACAATAAACTATTGAGGGAAAGAATAGCCCAACTTGAGGCAACAGTGAAGAGTGCACAGTTTGAGGGAAGAATACCAAAAGAAGAGGTTGCAGAGGAAGATAAGACCCCTGAACCTGACCCTGTTTTGAAGGAGGAGCCTTTCTTGAAGGCATTGAAAGCCTTGAGTGGAAAAGCACTTGAAGGTATACCACTTTTTAGTGGAAAGATGGAAGCAGACCTAGTCATGGACTGGATAGAAGGCATGGAGAATCACTTTGAATGTGATGGAATCACTGAAGCACAAAAGGTGAAGGTTGCTAAATCAAGATTGAGAGGGTCAGCTTTGACTTGGTGGAAGTTTGTTCAGACAGAGAGGGAAAAAGAAGGCAAACAACCCATATCAACTTGGAAAGGAATGGTTGCTAAGGTAAAGGAAGCCTACATGCCAGATGACTATGAGATTCAATTACACAAGAAGAGGCAAAGTCTAAGGTAGAACGACCAAGATGTAAACACTTACACTGAGGAGTTTCAAAATATTTGTATGAGGTCCAATGTAATAGAGGATGCGAGCCTCAAAGTGGCTAGATACCTAAATGGGTTGAAGTGGAACATCCAAGAAGAGATGGCTCTTTTGAGTCCTAAAATAGTACACCAATGTTATCAGTTGGCTATCAAGATTGAGGAAAGGAATAAGAGGAAGCAAGATCAGTCATCTAAGGGCAGAGGCAAAGGCAGAGATCAAAGAGGACAGCGTGGTGGCTACCAAGGTAGAGGCAATGACCAAAGGAATCAAGGAGAATAAAAAATCACTGAGCATGGAGGTGAAACATCTTCAAGAGGAGGATTTAACAGAGGAAGAGGACCTCAAGGAGGATCAAATAGAGGAAGAGGAGCAGGCAGGAGCAACTCTTATTTTGCAAGCATGAAATGTTATCATTGTAGTCAACTAGGTCACCCTGCTTATAGATGCCCGGAGAAAGCTTCCTCATCAAGCAATGAAAAAAGAGTGGCCTATGCACAAGAGGACACCATGAGTCCTAAGGCAACTGCGATTAGTCATATAGAATCTGAAATTAGAGAGAATATGATGTTTAACAGGGTTCTAATCAGGCAGCCAGTCAAAGAGGAACCTAAGCAAAGAAGAGCTCTTTTTAGAGTAAGATGCAAGATACTTGGGAAAGTGTGCAAAGTCATAGTAGACTCAGGTTCAATAGATAACATAATCTCAGAGGAGGCAGTAACTAAACTGAAATTGGAGAAAGTACCCCACACTAACCCCTACAAGGTCACATGGCTGAATAAAGGGCAGAGTGTTTTGGTTAATGAGCAAGTAACGGTGGAATTTTCAATTGGAGGGTATAAAGATAAGCTGGTTTGTGATGTATTACCCATGGATGCATGCCATCTACTACTGGGCAGACCATGGCAATATGACAGAAGTGCCATTTATGATGGGAAAGAGAACACCATCTCATTCAAGAAGGATGGAAGAACCTTCAAGCTGCAGTCACTGTCAGAAGAAGATGAGGGACAGTCAAAGGTACCTAACATCATGTTGAGAAGTGGCAAGGAGTTCCTTAAGGACCTACACCAAGGGAATGAAGGGTATGTGGTTGTATTACAGCCTAAAGAAGAAGACAAGGCTGAAAAGACAGTCTTACCAGGAGCAGTCCAAAAGTTGCTTGATAGGTACAAGAGTATAGTCAGTGATGGTGCACTTGCAACTTTACCACCAAAGAGAGCCATAAGTCATCAAATTGACTTCATACCTAGAGCCTCATTAACTAACAAAGCAGCATACAAGCTTACACCTGAGCAGAACCTAGAGGTAGCTAGGCAAGTGCAAGAATTATTGGATCAAGGGTTGATTCAAAAGAGAATCAACCCTTGTGCAGTGCCAGTGGTTTTTGCAACCAAGAAAGGAGGTAAGTGGAGACTTTGTACTGATTCTAGAGCAATCAATAGGATCACCATTAGGTATAGGTTCCCAATTCCTAGAATTGAAGATTTAATGGATTGCCTTGGAGGAGCACAGTATTTCACTAAGTTGGACCTCAAGAGTGGCTACCATCAAATCAGGATTAAGGATGGAGATGAGTGGAAGACAGCTTTTAAGACCAATGATGGGTTATATGAGTGGAAAGTGATGCCATTTGGCCTCTCAAATGCCCCTAGCACGTTCATGAGACTAATGAATGAAGTGCTTAAGGATTTTACATGGATCTTTGTAGTAGTCTATCTTGATGACATACTGATTTTCAGTAAGACAGCAGAAGAACACCTCAAGCATGTGGAGATGGTTCTTGAAAGGTTGCAAGAAGAGAAGTTGGCAATCAACCTTGAGAAGTGTGAGTTTTTCAAACAAGAGCTTGTGTATCTAGGCTTTGTAGTATCCAAAGGAATGTTGAAGATGGATCCAAGCAAGGTGGAAGCCATCCTAAACTGGCCCACACCAACCACAACAACAGAGGTAAGGATTTTTCATGGATTGGCTCAATTTTATAGAAAATTCATAAGGAACTTTAGTGGTATATGTGCACCAGTCCTAGATACTATAAAAGGTGTTCTGAAAACAAAGTTTAAGTGGACTCAAGAGGCTAATAAAGGGTTTGAAAAACTGAAACAAGAAGTGGCAACTCAACCAATTCTGTTATTGCCTAGTTTTGACAAGTTGTTCATAGTTGAGTGTGATGCAAGTGGAGTAGTAGTAGGAGGAGTACTTAGTCAAGAAGGTAGGCCTATGGCCTCCTTTAGTGAAAAGCTCAATGAAGCCAAGCAAAAGTACTCTACCTATGATCTAGAATTATATGCTTTAGTGCAGTCCCTTAGGAAGTGGAGGCATTATCTGTTACCCAAAGAGCTTGTGGTTTTTACTGATAATCAGGCCCTTAGTTATATCAACACCCAAGAGAAGTTAAGTAATAGGCATTTGAAATGGATGGAATACATCCAAGCTTTCACATTCACTATCAAGCACAAAAAGGGACAAATGAATAAGGTTGCAGATGCATTAAGCAGAAGGTTGCTAACAGTACAAGAGATACAATTGAAGAGCATTGGATTAGAGAGTTTCAAAGACCTCTATGGTGAAGATGAAGACTTCTTAGAAGCCTACAAGGTATGCTCTGATTTTGAGAATCATTTTCATAGCCAATATTCTGAGTATACACTGCAAAATGGACTGTTATTTAAGGGTAATCAGTTATGTGTTCCAAGAGGGTCAATGAGGGAAAATCTGATTCAAGAAAAGCATAATGGCAGTCTTAGTGGGCATTTTGGCATAAATAAGACCTTAGAGTTGGTACAAAGGTTCTATTACTGGCCTAAGTTGGCAAGAGATGTTAGAAGGTATGTGGAACAATATGTTGTATGCATGAAAGCTAAGGGAGGAGCTAGTAATGCTGGTTTATATCAACCCCTGCCCATTCTGAACAGACCATGGGAGTGTGTAAGTATGGATTTTGTGGTAGGTCTTCCTAAGACCAAGACTGGTTTTGACAGTGTTTATATTGTGGTAGACATATTTAGTAAGATGAGTCACTTTATTCCCTGCAAAACTACCCATGATGCAAGCTATATAGCTCATCTTTTCTTCAAGGAGGTTGTAAGGATCCATGGCTTGCCTCTAAGCATTGTTTCTGACCGAGATGTGAAGTTCATGAGTCACTTTTGGAAGACTCTATGGAGCAGATTGGGTACAAATCTGTCATTTGGCTCAGCTTACCATCCTCAGACCAATGGTTAAATAGAGGTGGTTAACAGAGTGTTGGGTAATCTTTTAAGGTTCTTAACTAAAGAATATGGACAGACCTGGGATATGGTGATTTCTCAAGCTGAGTATGCTTATAATGACAGTGTAAATAGAACTACAGGGATAAGTCCTTTTGAGGTTGTGTATGGGATGCACCCAAGAGGCATTTGTGAACTTAGAGACCTTGGATCTATGGAGAACAGGAGTGGACATACAGAGGACTTCAGTCAGACCATGAAGGAGATCCAGGAGCAGGTCAAGAAGACAGTTACTGAGGCTACACAAAAAGTGAAGGAGAAGGTAGATATGACAAGGAAAGATGTGCAGTTTCAAGTAGGGGACTATGTTATGGTCCACCTAAACAAGTCAAGGTTGCAGAAGGGAATGTCAACCAAGTTGCATATGAAGAGAGTGGGTCCATGCAAGGTATTGTCCAAATATGGCAAGAATGCATACAAGGTGGAGTTACCATCAGATTTGGGCATCTCTCCAATGTTCAATGTAGCTAACTTAATCAAGTACAAGGGATCAATCAATGCTATGGATCAGAACAGTCAGGAAGTTCTCAAGGACATCAGTAATGTACCCTTCCCTCATCCAGACAAGCTACAAGCAGAGAAGATCTTGGAGTCAAGAGTGCACAAGTATACAAGGAACAAGGTGTACATGGAGCATCTTGTCCAATGGAAGGATAAGCATGAATCAGAAGCTACCTGGGTAGAAGAAGTAGAATTTAAGAAGTAGGGAATTGATATTTCTTTGATCTCTCCAAAAATTCCTTAGTTGTTTGTGCTGAGAGGGGGAGAATGGTGCAGGAGCACCTGGCAAAGTTCAAGTTTATTGAAGCTTAGGTTGAAGTTTTTATTTTGTTGTGTTGTGTGAGGTCATGTTGACCATCTAGCTAGGTTTTTTTGTTTTTAATAAAGCTTGATCTATCTATGATCAATGGATTGGGAGGTGGCAATCATGAATGGGTTTTGAAGCCCCAACTTGTCATCATTACCAATCTAGTCAAGTGCTTGAAAACACATTGGGTTTTATGGATTTCATCATTAGGTCATCTATGAGCTCGACCCAAGCTCCTAAATGGTTTTTGAATCCTATTTAAGGCATGAAACGACCCTGAGGCAGAGTTAGAAGCATTATTATTGAGTGACTTTTTTGAAGATTGAAGAAAAACAACGTTATATGTAGAAATTCCTGCTTTTTGCAGCTTGTTTTGAGTTCAATGGATTAGTTTTATTTTTGTGTGGCTATGGAATGTAGGGTAGTTCACATTCAAGCATTTTGAATTCATTAGATAGCTTCTTGTATAGTTTTTAAGCACATTTTTGTAGATTGTTCAATGTTTCCCTGTTTCTGGTTTGAATCAGACTGTATTTTGAAAATGTGGTGCTAGAGCACTTTTCCTCCGTACAATTTGTACATCCCTTTGGAAATAGTTCCTAGTCACCATGCTTGTAAATATGTTTGTAGGTAGGTTTTGTTTGAGTTCAGTAGTTTCTAGCACAAGGATGCCCTAGGCGAGCTAGTGCAGGTCCGGCTGGGGCAGGCTTGGAGAAAAATGTTCATATCTTGTAGGGGAAGAAAGATTTTGAAGAAATTATTTTTTTGCGAATTTAGGTGGGCATCCTAGCAACACATGGTAGTTAGGAGGAGGTTCTTCCAATTCATTTGGTAGGAGAAATTTCTGACAGTCTAGAAACAGTTTTGTAGAGTTTGAAAACCCTAGTTTTTGGGTCAGTTTTTCATGAGGGCAGAGTACGGCTTGTACAGGGCTAAAACTCTAGAAATATTGAAGGTGTAGGTAGGGGAAAAAAAATTCCTAATCCAAGAACCTAGGTCCTTTGGTGGGTTTAGGAGGAAAAATCTTTTACCCCTGTTCAGAGACCTAATTGGGGGCTCAAGGCTACTAGCCTTTCAAACCCTAGGGAAGGAACTTTGAGGAAGCGATGGAAAGTTGGAGGCTTGTGGTTGTATAAGGACCCTAGATTGGCCATTTTGAAGTTTTTGAAACACCTTCAAACCCCTACAAGAACCTTGAAGAAGGTTGAGGTTATTTGGCCTTTAGGACAGATTAAGGGCAAAAGGAGAGAACATGGCGAAGCACCAAGATTTGCTTGGTAGAAGGAAATCATGTTGATAGGAGAGGGGTTGGACTGACAAACCAGGGGCACCTAATCATTAGTAGGGGCCTATAGGTTAGACTGGTGTAGCCAATCATCAAGGAGGTCTCATAAGGAAAGACCTATAGTAGGAACCAGTGATTGGTTCCTCCAACCCCACCTCCCTATCAATATGTTTCTGCTAACTCTGAAAGATGTGTGAAGGAAAGTGCTTCAGAGAAAAAGGATAAGACTAGAGGTACTTTGGTATCTACTTTTCATATTATAAAAGATAAGAAATATTGGGTTATTGATAGTGGTTTCTCAAATCATATGACCAAAGAAAAAAGTAAGTTAAACTTGAAAAATATGATGGAGAACTTGTTAAATTTGGAGATGATTCAAGTGTTAAGATTTTTGGAATAGGATCAATTAGTTTTGATGGAAAGCATAATACTGAAGATGTTTACTATGTTAAAGGTTTAAGGAATAACCTATTGAGTGTTGGAAAAATGTGTAGCAAAGGATATAGTCTTATTCTTCAGGATGATGGATGTGAGATCGAAAAAGGGTCAAGAATTGTGATTACTACTGGAAAGAGGACATATGGAAATATCTATCAGCTTAAGGGTATTGATGGTCATTGTTTTATGACTCAGATTAATGATAGCTGGTTATGGAATAGGAGGATGTGTCACATAAATTTTAATAACTTGGTTAGAATCAATTTAGTTCAAGCTGTGAGAGATTCGACAAAAATTACAAAGCCTAACAATGTTGTTTGCAGAGATTGTCAATTTGGAAAACAAACAAGAAGCAATTTCAAGGGAAAAGAATAATCTTCTATTGGGTTGTTGGAATTGGTGCATATAGACCTTTGTGGTCCTACAAGAGTAATAATTTTTGAAGGTGATAGGTATTTCATGCTTTTGATTGATGATTATTCTAGAATGACATGGGTTACTTTTCTTAGAGAGAAATATAAAGCCCTAGATAGACTTAAAGCATTTAAAGTTATGGTTGAGAGTGAAATGGAATTGAAGATCAAATGTCTGAGGTTTGATAGAGGTGGAGAGTTCACCTCCAATGAATTTAACATGTTTTGTGAGAATCATGGCATAAAAGGAAACTTGTCTACCCCTAGAACTCCTCAACAAAATAGAGTGGTTGAAAGGAAAAATAGGATTGTTCAAGAAGCTACAAGGACTATGATGAAAGAAGCTAACCTACTAGAAGTCTACTAGAGAGAAGAAATTCATATTGTTGTTTACATACTTAATATAGTTCAATCAATAGCTAACAACACAAAGAATCCCTATGAATTATGGTATGGAAGGATCCCTACTATCAATTACTTTAGAGTGTTTGGAAGAAAATGCTATATCAGAAGAGATGAAGAAAACTTAGAAAAGTTTGATGCAAGGTTTGATGAAGGTATATTCCTTGGCTATTCTACTAAAAGAAAATCTTATAGATGTTACAAAAAAAGGCTAAAAAGGATTGTTGAAAGTACAAGTGGTGGTGCATTCTTTCTTGGATGTAGATTGGTATCATGGATAAGTAAGAAAAAAAATTCAGTTTTGTTATCTACTGAATAGGCTAAGTACATTGTAATAGAATCTTGTTGCACACAAGTGTTATGGATGAGGAAAACATTGAAGGATATCAAATTGGTGTATGATGAGCCTATCTCTATCTTTTTTGATAATACAAGTGCAATCAATATTTCAAAGAACCCATTGATGCATTCAAGGACAAAGCATATTTCAATCAGATATCACTTTCTAAGAGAGAAGGTTGTGGAGAATAAAGTGAAGATTGAATATGTACCTACAAAGGATCAGATTGCTAATATATTTACTAAGGATCTTCCTAAGGATACTTTTGAGTATCTTCAAGAGAAGTTGGGGGTTATTACTCTTCCTTATTTGAACTAGATGTATATGGAGATGCATCAGTCTAGTAGATCTATGGATTCATTCTTTTTTTGGATTGATGTTGGTGGCTACCTCTTAGGGGGAGTAGGTACTGACATTGTTCTAGTATGGAGTGAGTGTTGTCATTTTGCAGAAGTTTTTGATTTGGTTGGTGTATACTCCTAAGGGGGAGTATTCATAGTAGTAGCAAGTATCTTGGTTCAATGTCAAAGGGGGAGAAAATGATTTTTTTTTATCATTTTCCATTGATTTTAAAGGGGGAGAGAGAGTCATGTGAAAAAATCTATCTATATAGGGGGAGAGTGAAGCATGTGAAAAAGAAAAAATTGAAAGGACAAAGATAGGGAGAGAGAATCTTGTAAGGAGGAGAGAGTGTAGGAATGTTGTGTAGTTTTCCTAATCTAAAAAAAAGGAGACCATGTGTGTTGTCTTTGATGGTTTTTCACATCTTGTGTTGCCATCAATGACAAAGGGAGAGATTGTTGCAAGTATGAAGGTTTTGTCATTGATGTCAACAAGCTTGTGTTGTCATTAGTGTCAATTGTGTAGTGGTTGAGAGAGATTGTTACTTTGATTAGTTGTATTATGTTGTCATCAGTTCAGTTATTGGTGTTAACCTCTAGTGTTGCTTTGATAAGCTTCTGGTTATGGTTATGGTAATTATAAAGATGTTGAGGATATTGAGAGAATTAATAAAAAGAGGAAACATGATGTGCAAGGGTGTTTTGGTTTTGCTCTGCATTTCTTCTAGGTTGAAGATCTAGTTGTGTGGTTTGGATATGTTGGTTAGATGATGAAGGGTCCTCCCCTTACCTATAGAATCTCACCACAAACACACAAAAAAGAGCAACCAGATGCAAGAAGAGAATAGATATTTTATTTATTACTGGAAGATATTATAGAGTACGTGCCATCTTATGGGCTGCTTATATATGCATATTTCAATTTACGGATCTGAGTTCACCTCTCAATTTTACACTATAAGATATTCTAACACTTCTTCCCATGCCCCTTGCCCTGTACTCCTTCAGTATTTATATCTCTCTCAAGCTCTCTAGGCCAGCCTTGATCTTTCCCGCTCTTCATGTCATAGTTTCCAGTATCGTCGTATCAACTTTCAAAATCACCAAGTCACTATATTGTTATCAGCAGCTATACTGAGTTGGCCAAAGAACATGTATTTTACAAAAACCATGTGGAATACATCCAATATTACTCTTCCAAGTGTTATGATTGAACTCACTATCCACCATTGTTGACCATCTTCACTCATCTACCACTTTTGGAATGTTGCCAAGACTTTTGGAGATCTCTCTCTAAAAACCCCATCTCACATCGATCGATAAGCTCTTAGTCGGATATCACCGAAATGTCTAAGAGACATCAAAGGATCTCACACTAGAACACCACCCAGTCACATCGACATTGTGACCACCACACCATTGATGAGACATTCCTAGTCAAAGAGACTTAGGAGTATCTCTCACTGAAACCATGAGGTCACATTGACATAATAGTCAACTAAGCCCACAGTCCTCAAAATGTCGAATAGACATGGGATGTCAAAGAGACATCCAAAAAACTCCCATCAACACTGCATTGTCTCTTTGATGAAAAAACAACCCTGAATCAGGTTGTCGAAGAGATATCTATGCAAGTCTCACTCAAACGTACTTTTTATGCCAAACTCTCTATCCAAAGAACCATAGAATGCCACAAATGTGGAAACCTAATGCTAACTATGCATACAGATTAGCCCTTATTGGAATTAAAATAATTCATATTGTTTTGTCGATGCAATATTTCTCTTTGACCCCTAGATGCTCCTGCATCAGACACCCGGGGTAGTTTGAAAAGTGACTATATCACTTCTCAGAAGTTAGAGGAAAACCAAGACGGCTAACTTCTAATTCAGATACCCAAGTTGAATCTTCAACTAGCCTTCCCTTCCAGTTCACCAGATATTCTTGGTGCTTCTTCCCACACGACTGTCCAAGATTTCTTCAATTTCTTCCTTTTCTAAGTTGTTGCTAGAACACTCCATTGTGCCTCTACCAACTTGTGTTCCTTATTTCCTTCATGATACTCTATCAGATCTGAAATGTTAAATATAGGTGAGTCATGGATCCCACTTGGAAAATCAACCTTCTACATGTTCCCTGGGTCATGTTTCTTCAAAATATTACACGGTCCAAACTTCCAAATCTTCAGCTTGTTGTATGTACCAATTGGGAATCTTTCCTTTCATAAATGAACAATGACTTCATCCCTGACAAAAAACTCCTTATTCCTTCTTTTCTGATCTACCTTCACCTTGTACTATGTATTCACCTTATTGATATGCTTCTTAACTTCTTCATGCACATTATTTATATGTTCAACAAAATCCTCAGCTTTAGCACTACATTTTCCTTCCTTATCTATCTTCCTCAATTCAGTAGCAGTTCTCAGACTACTCCCATACATAATCTAGAATGGTGATTTACTAGTTCTTCTATTGACTAATTGGTTTAAGAAAACTCTGCTCTCAAAAAAACCAAATCCCAACCCTTGGGTCTATCACCTACCAAGCATCTCAATAAGTTACCCAAACTCCTATTCACTACCTCTATTTTTCCATCTATCTGTGGATGATGTGCAAAGCTAGACTTCAAATCAGTTTCCAACTTCTTCCACAACATCCTCCAGAAATACCCAACAAACTTGGTAATTAGGTTTGATACTATGATCTTTGGTAGACCATGTAGTCTTACCACCTCCTTGAACAATAATTCTGCAACATGAACATCACTGGTCTTATGACACAAAATGGAGTGTTCCATCTTCAAAAATCTATCCACCACCACAAATATGGATTCATGACCACGTTGCATCCTTGGAAAACCAAGAACAAATTCCATGCTGATATCTTCCCACAACCTTTCTGGTACAGGTAATGGCTGGTATAGTCCCATATTCTGATTTTCACCTTTTTCCATTTGACATATTTTGCAATTTTATACAAAATTATTTACATCCTATTGCAACTACAACCAATAATAATATTCACCAACAATGGCATTGGTCTTATCCCAACCAAAGTGATTGGCTAATCCACCACTATGCTTCTCTTTGATAAAATTCTCTTGCATGGAACTTCTAGGAATTCACAATTGATTCCTTCTAAAGAACATATCATCTTGGACTATAAAATCCAACCATCTCATCCTATCCAACATCATAGGATCCATGCAATCTTTCCAAGCCTCTACAAAATTAGGATATTTCAGATATTGACTTTTGAGTTCATTGAACCCAACTACTTCAACCTACAATTTTGTTAACAAACTTTTCCTTCTACTCAAGGTGTCTGTAACTCTATTTGACCTTCCTCTCCTGTGCTTTAACACAAATGTATAACTCTGTAGACATTCCACCCACATCAAATTCCTTTAGTTAAGTTTTCCCTGAATGTTCAAAATACTGTAAGGCATGATGATCAGTAAACAAAACAAATTCTCTTGGCAACAATTAATGTCTCCACTTTTTCAAATCTTGAAGTACAGTGTAGAATTCTTGATCATAAACAAAATATTTCTTCTTTTCATCATTCAAATTCTCGCTAAAATAAGCAATAGGTTTACCTTCCTGACTTAAAATAGCTCCAATGGCGTTTCCACTAGCATAATAGTCCACCTGAAACACTTTATTGAAATTTGGGAGTGCCAAAACAAGCTACTCTATGACCTTCTTCTTCAACACATTGAAACTCTTTGTTGCTCCTGAACTCCATTTGAATTCTTTTATATCCCCTCTCATTACTTCAATTAGGGGTGCACACATATTGTTGAATCCCTTAATGAAATTCTGGTAAAAGCTATCTAAATCATGAAAAGATCTTACCTTAGTAGCACTCCTTGGCGTTGGCCACTCCACAATGGCTTTCACCTTTCCTGGATCCATTTTCAGACCCTTTGCTAAGATAACAAATCCCAGATACACCAATTCACGTTTCACAAAACTACACTTCTTTAGGTTGATCAACAACTTCTCCTCTCTCAGCTTCTCAAAATATTCTTGAATATGTATTAGGTGCTCCTCCAACATCTTACTGAAAATCAAGATTTCATCTAAGTAAACAATGACAAACTTACCCATAAATTCTTTGAATACCTCATTCATGAGTTGCATGAATGTGTTGGGTGCATTGGTCAACCCAAAAGGCATGACTAACCACTCATATAGGTTTTCTTTGGTCATGAAAGTTGTCTTCCATTCATCTCTTTCTCTGATTCAAATCTGGTGGTAACCACTCTTCAGATCATTTTTTGTGAAATACTCAGCCCCACTCAGGCAATCCATAATTTCATCCATCCTTGGCAAGGGAAACTAATACTTAATGGTAATCTTATTAATGACTCTTGAATAAGTAAACATTCACCATTCTCCATCATTATTAGGTGCTAGTATTGTAGGTACCACACATGGACTCAAACTCTCCCTAATCAATCCCTTTTGCAACAACTCTTGCACTTGTCTGTTCAACTCTTCACTCCCTATTGGATTCATACGATGGGCTGCATTATTTGGAGAGTTGGCTCTAGGAATGAAATCCATCTGATGACTAATCTTCCTTACCAATGGTAATCCTTTAGGCACATTATCAAAAATGATACTCTGGAATTCATCCAACAAACCACACACTTCTACAGGAACTTCACTACTAACTTCCTTTTCAGTTCTTGGAATTAATGCAAAACACATGTGTTCATGTCTCATATCTTCCAAGAATTTTCTTCTATCAACCAAACAAATTTGTGCATTTTTGCATACCTTTTCATCTGCTTCCTTTAGAGGCTTCAACTTATGTTGGACTCCATCCTTCATTAATGAATAAGTGTCTATGTGTCCATCATGTATTGATTGCCGATCAAACTTCCATGGTCGACCCAACAACATGTGACAAGCATCCATGGGTATCACATCACACAAAACCTTATCCCTGTAGTTACCAATTTTGAATTTTATTAGGCATTGTTCATTGACTAGGACCCTTTGATCCTTCTGCAACCATGCAATCTGATATGGAATTGGGCACCTTCTCCTCTCCAACTGTAATTTGGTGACCATTTATTTTGACACTAGATTGTTAGTGATACCTCTATCAATGATGACATTGTATGCCTTTCCTTCACATTTACAATGGGTACGAAACAAATTCTTCCATTAATTAGGCTCCTTCTCTTCATTCATCAAGGCCCTTCTAATAAAAAGGGACTCACCCTTCTCTGCATCTTTAGACTATGAGGATTAATTATCTTCATCTACATGGGCTACTCACACCTTGCCTTCAGGCCTCTTGTTTGTCCTCTCTTGGTGTTGCAAGCACTCATATGCCATATGTCCCTCTTCACCACATTGGAAACACGTTCCTCTAAAACCTCCTCTTCCGGTTATGTGCCTAAACCTTCCTCTACCTCTTAGATCTCCACTATTCTGATCATGAGGCTAATATGAGTCATCTCTTTGCTTATCTTGACTAGTACTGGATCCTTCAACCTTCTTATGATCACCCCCTCGACCTCCATATGTCCGTTTAGCAATCTTTCCACCTCTTTGCTTGCTTTCAAACCTCTTGTTCAATCTTTCTTCCACCTTTAGAGAAAACTAATAAGCATCCTCTATGGTAGTCATTCCTACCAGTGTCAATTCTTCCTATATGCTAGGTTTCATACCATTAATGTAACAAGAAACTTCCTCCTTGTTTTTCTCAGAATGTCCTGTCTGAATTAGGACCTTGTGAAATTCCCCAGTATAATCCTTCACTGTCCTCATCCCTTGTCACTGGCTCTGCATCTTCTTAAGTATTTTTCTTCAATTTGGACACCATTTTGTCCCATCTGGAAATTCTATCCTTCCCTTGTCTACCTCTTTCTAGCTGGATCTCTTTCCACCAAATACTGGTGTGGCCCTTTAACTTGGTCTTTGCAAACTTCACTCAGTGAGGATCTTCAATCTCCTCAAATTCAAAAAATTATTCCATATCATTGAATCCAATTGATCAACTCTTCTAGGTTCAGGCTCCAACTAAAAGTTGAAACCTCCATTTTCAGTTTCTTTCCCAAACTAGATATTTCTCTTAGTAATTGTAACTCTCTAGGACCTACTTGATCTTGATCTTCCTCCTCTAATTCCTCTTATGTTTCATCATCATTTCCATCTCTTTCCTGATGTACTCCTCTCCCTCTTCGGACCTCTTCTTGCAAGGCTTGCATCTTCCTTCTAAGGGGTCTAATTTTGTCTCTCAATGGATCTCTTCCTCCACCACCTCTACCTCTACCTCTACCAAGTTGGGTTGGTCTTGGAGGCATCTTGATCTCAACCCACTCACAAGTCCTGTTGCAACTACCTCATGTTTGATGCTCTATTATAGACTTAGGAAATCCTACTCTAATACCACTTGATGAAGGGTCCTCCCCTTACCTACAAAATCTCACCATAAACACACAAAAAGAGCAACCAGATGCAAGAAGAGAACATATATTTTATTTATTACTAGAAGAGATTATAGAGTATGTGCCATCCTATGGGCTACTTATACATGCATCTATTGATTTGCAAATATGAGTTCACCTCTCTATTTTACACTATAATATATTCTAACACTTCTCCTCACACCCCTTTCCCTATACTCCTTCAGTGTTTATATCTCTGTCAAGCTCTCTAGGTCAGCCTTGATCTTTCCCACTCTTCATTTCGTAGTGTCCATTATCATCCAATCAACTTTAAAAATCACCAAGTCATTATATCATTGTCAGTAACTATACTGAGTTGGCTAAAGAACATGTATTTCACAACAACATTGTGGAATGCATCCAATATTGCTCTGCCAAGTGTCGTGACTGAACTTGCTATCCACTGCCATTGACCATCTTCATTCATCTACCACTTTTAGAATGTCACCAAGAATTTTGGAGATCTCTCTCCAAAAACCCCATGTCACATCGATAAGCTCTTAGCAAGATATCATTGCAATGTCTAAAAGACATTGGAGGATCTCACACCAACACTACCTAGACACACTGACATCGCAACCACCACACCATCGATGAAAAATTCCTAGTCAAAGAGACTTAGGAGTATCTCTCACTGACACCATGAGGTCACCTCGACGTAATGGTCAACTAATCCCACAATCCTCAGAATGTCAGATAGACATGGGACATTGAAGAGACATCCGCAAAACTCTCATTGACACTGCTTTGTCTCTTTGATGAAAAAAACAACCCCGAATTAGGTTGTCAAAGATTCATCTATGCAAGTCTCACCAAAATGTACAAGCAGAGTGGTTTGAGTGTACAAGCCATGTACATTCCTCAGGTGCAAATTGGTGTGAAGGATTTGTTGGATCTAATGTGGCTTTTGGATTATTCTAGATTGTATAGAAGCATGGTGTGTGGTTCTTAATTGGTCTTTGGATTTTAGGAAGTGTGTACTTCAAATTTTAATGGTGTTTACACAGGTAATGGTCAACCTAGTGTTTACACTACATTCAAAGATGTTTAAGTATTGATGAAGGTGTATCATGGTGTGTGAGTGTTGATTTGGGTTCCAATTAAGTTTTGTATTGGTCCACTTTCATTCTTATCCACTATAGGAATGCTTAGTGTTGATCTATTTTTGAATTTGTAAAGAGTAAAATGTGTGTAGCTGACTTGAAGATGATTTTCAAATTGTGGATGGTATAAATGCAAGATGAGTTGATGTGAGATGGAGTGTGGAATAGAGTAAGTGTTGTAATGTAAAATGCATTGTGAGCTATAATGCAAGATTTTTGAATGTAGTCAGTTCAAGGTATCTTGATCTCTTGGAAGCTACAAGTTCTTTTGGAGCTATTGTGGTGAATTCTCTATTGCATTGAGATCATGTTCTCTTTGTAACATTCTATCTTCTATCTTCTTTCTATTCTAGCAGTGAGCTTGGGCTGTGAGCCCTTCTGGATAGTGTATCCTATTTTGGTAGTGAGCCTCTTTGTACCGATTTTGAAATCTTATATTTTGAGCTAATCCTCACCATGGGTTTCCCTCCTAAGGTTTTCCACATAAATCTGGTGTTCTCTTGTGTATGGTGTTGTTGTTTCAGTTTTATAATCTATATTTCATTTTTAAACATTATAATAGATTAAGGGTTTAATGAATGCATGTGGATCTTTTTTAAACATTATAACAGATTAAGGGTTTAATGAATGCACATGAATCTTATTACTATTGAGGGTTTTTATGTTTTAATTAGATACAACCGATTCACCCCTCTCTCAGTTGTATTGTTCATTTAACAAGAAATATGAAGGAGAACTAGTTAATTTTGGTGATGATACATCTGCTAAGATATGTGGAAAAAGTTCAATCAGTTTTGATGGAAAGCATGGTATAGATGACATTCTTTATTTTAAGGGATTAAGGAATAACCTCTTGAGTGTTTGAAAAATTTGTAGCAAAGGATATAATCTTATGTTTCAGGATGATGGATGTGAGATCAGACAAGGTTCCATAACTATGGATGTTTTTGGAAGAAGGATAGATATAAATGTTTATCATTTTAAAGGTGTTGATGGTCATTTCTTTATGACTCAAATTAATGAAAGTTGGCTATGGTATAGAAGGATGTGTCACATCAATTTTGATATCCTAGTGAGAATCATTTTAGTTCAAGCTGTGAGAGATTTTCCAAAGATTATAAAGCTCATCAATGTTCTCTACAAGGAATGTCAAATTGGGAAGCAAGCAAGAAGAATTTTCAAATTCAAAGAACAATCTACTACCAGACTATTTGAATTGGTGCATATAGATCTTTGTGGTCCTACCAGAATAAGAAGTCTTCGAGGTGATAGGTATTTTATGCTATTGATTGATGGTTATTCTATAATGACATGGGTTAATCTTCTCAAATAAAAATCAGAAGCTCTAGATGAGTTTAAAGCATTCAAAGTTATGGGTGAGAATGAAATGGATATGAAAATAAAGTGTTAAAGGTCTGAAAGAAGTGGAGAGTTCACCTGCAATAAATATAATAGTTTTTGTGAGAATCATGAGATAAAGAGGCATTTTTGTTCCCCTAGGACTCCTCAACAGAATATAGTGGTTGAAAGAAAGAATACGATTGTTTAGGAATCTACAAGAACAATGATGAAAGAGGAAAACCTACTGGAATTCTATTGTAGAGAAGTAATTCATATTGTTATCTACATACTTAATAGAGTTCAAGCAAGAGAAAACAATGTAAAGACTCCCTATGAGTTGTGGTATGGAAGGATTCCTACTAACAGATACTTTAGAATGTTTGGAAGCAAGTGCTAGATCAAAAGAGATGAAGAGAACTTAGGAAAATTTGATACAAGATCTGATGAAGGTATCTTCCTTGGATATTCTATAAGAAGAAAATATTACTGGTGATACAACAAGAGACTAAAAAATATTGTTGAGAGTGCAAGTTTCAAAGTGGATGAAGAATTATAAAAGAATTATGTCATTGATAGATGGATATGAATTAGATGAGTCCTCTTGTAGAGAAAATGACAAAGATGAAGGTAAGGAAACATAATTTTAGATTGAAGAGGAAAAAGATCCAGAAAGGATCCCTAAGACTACCAAGTATGTGTAAAAAAACTAGTCTAAAGATTAGATCATTGGTGAAAAAAGCAAAGGTGTTTTGACAAGGAGAAAATCTGAAATAATAGAAGAACAGGTAAATCTATGCTTACTTTCTAAAGTTGAACCTAAAATAGTGATTGAAGCATGTAAGGATGAATATTGGATCAAGGATATGGAAGAGGAATTGATGCAGATTGAGAAAAAAAAGACTTGGGAACTTGTCCCAAGACCAGAAAACAAGAATGTAATTGGAACTAAGTGGGTATTCTGGAACAAACTAAATGATAAATGAGAAATGAGAAGAAACAAGCAAAGGCTTGTATGTAAGGGCTACTTATAGGTAGAAGGAATAGATTTTGAAGAGACATTTGCTCCACTGGCAAGAATGGAAGCTATAAAAATGTTTTTGGCTTTTGTAGTGCATAAGGATTTCAAAGTTTATCAAATGGATGTGAAGTCTACTTTCTTGAATGGTGAGTTGGAAGAAGAAGTATATATTGAACAATCGAAAGGATTTCAGTTATCAAACAAATCAGATATGGTTTGAAGATTGAAGAAAGAATTATATGGATTGAAGCAAGCTCCCAAAGCTTGGTATGCAAGGTTGGATAGGTACTTGATACAAGGATTCAATAAAGGTACTATAGATAGTAATATTTATTTTAAAGTTTCAAAAGATCAAATCTTGATTGTGGTTGTGTATGTTGATGATATAATATTTGGAGGAAATGAAGCTATGTACAAGAAATTTGCAGAATAGATACAAAAAGAGTTTTATATGCCTATGTTTGGGGAGATGAATTTCTTCCTAGGACTCTAAGTCAATCAAAAAGAAAAAGGTATATTCATTTCACAATTAAAGTATGTCAAGGAAATGTTGAAGAAGTTTGGAATGGAAGATTCTAAACCAGTATGTACCCCTATGGTTACTGGTTGCAAGATAAGTAAAAATGATGAATCTCTTAAGGATAATCAAAGAAAATATAGATCAATGATTAGAGGACTACTATATCTAACTATTACTAGACTAGATATCATGCATGTAGTTTGTCTTGTGGCTATATTTCAAGATCCTATAGAATCACATGTTGTAGTAGTAAACAGGATATTCAGATACTTGAAGGGCACTCCAGAACACGGTTTGTGGAATCCAAAGGATACCAATTTTTCTTTGAGTGCTTATATAGATGTAGATTGGGTAGGTTGTGTGGGTGACAGGAAAAACAAAAGTGGTGGTGAATTCCTTCTTGGATGAAGACTATTGTCTTAGCTAAGCAAGAAGCAAGAATTAATGTCTTTGTCTACTATAGAGGCTAAATACATTGTTGAAACATCTTGTTGTACACAGGTATTGTGGATGAGGAAAACCTTGAAGGATATTAGAGTGGCATATGATGAACCAATTTATATCTTTTGTGATAGTACAAGTGCTATTAATATTTTAAAGAATATGGTGATGCAATCAAGAACAAAACATATCTCAATATGATATCACTTTGTGAGAGATAAGGTTGTAAAGAATGAAGTAAAGCTTGAGTATGTGCCTACAAATGATCAAGTTGTTGATATATTCAAAAAGGCTCTTCCTAAGGATACTTTTGAGTATCTCCAAGAGAAGTTAGGGGTTATTTACCCTCCTTTGAACTAGATGAATAAGGATATACATTAGTCCAATGGATTTCAAGATTCATTCTTATATTCTAGACTGATGTTGGAAGCTACCTCTCAAGGGATGTACGTGTTGTCCCTCGGTATTGTTTGGCATTAATGTCAATACACTAAGGTTCATTTGCAGGTTGTGCACATGGTGATTCTCTTCAGTTTTGCATATTTAAAAGCTCATGATGAAAGAAGGTAATAATTAAGTTCTATAAAGGTAAGATTAAAAGAATCCTTGGGTTGTCAGTGGTCATTATTTTGTTTGACTTGAATGGGAAATTATTCCCATCATAATACCTAGATTTCAAAAGTCATTATGTCAAAATGCATGAGACTTCGATGTGCATTGATATTTGATTCATTCTTTGTTAGATAGGGTTTGATACCCTAATCATGGCGGTAGTGGTAAGAACAACTTGTTTCAGAGGCCAGCTGTTTGGTTTGTAAAGAAACAAGGAGTATGAAAAGAGTAATAGTGAGTTCTTCTGGTTGCACCAACAATAGGTGTATTCCTTATTATGCTTCTTTGTGTTTTGGGATCTTTAATTTGTTTGGGCTCGTGCTTATCTTGATTAAATCAATTGTTAGTCTGTTGCGAGTTAAATTGTGTAACTTTTTCTCTTCTTAATAAAGGGTTTGTGTAGAACAGTGTTTTGTTTTTATTTCAAAGTTTTGTTTAAAGGAAACAAAATAAACTCGTTCTTGGTCGGGCCTTTTGTTAGAGATTTCATTTTGTGTTAAGGTTTACCCATAGGTCTCTGGCAGTTTCTTTTTGAAAGAGAATAGTAAACAAGTCTTTGATTACTCCTTAATAGATCTGTATGTCTTTGTTCCAAAAGAACCCAATTTGGGTCTGCTAAAAGGGTGTTTGTTTATTGAGTATCAAATGTTTTCATTCTTAAGAAAACCCTGTTATTTTGTTTTTATGTTTTGTTGTGAGTCTATCTTTTCGGATTAGTTATGCTATGTCGGCTCAACAAACTCTATGACAGTTATATGTTGGTTGTTGTTAATACATTCTTAACAAGTTTTGTTTGATGGTTTATAGTTGGAACATCTAGCAAAGGAATTTTTTCAGTTTTGACCTTCATATGGCAATTTCTCATATAGTTTTCAAACAGATTTGTTTTCCAGAACAGAGAATATATATATTATTTGAAATGCTCATTTGATAATATGGATGAGAGGTTTTGAAAGGCACAGATTATATCTTACTGAAGGGCAATATATATTTTTTGAGACTTGGAACTTTGTGAATCTGATTCTGAGGTCATTGCAAAATAGAGTATATGATTAATGAAACAGAGATTAACTCTATATTTATATTACTTTCATACTTGTACATTTCAAAAGACTATCAGTGAGATAGCACCATTGTCAGTGAGACAAATTTTCCAGTGAGGCTTTGTACAAAGAATATTTTTTTAGATAAGGCTAGTGAGGCCAAATTTGAGTGGTTTTATTCCCCACGAGGGTTTCCACTCAAGAAAAACTCTATGTCAATCTTTTAAAAGTATTTGCTTCATTGTTTATTCATTTATATGTTTAGCATAAGTACATTCATGATCAAATTATTGTTAAAAGTTTTTAAAAAGAATTGATTAATTCGTTAACACTGATTCACCCCCCCTCTCAGTGTTAACTGCACTCCAACAATTGGTATCAAAGCCAAACCTTGTTGCTGAGTCAACTAGGGGTTTTAGTTGAGGAGTGTCAATGGAAACTCAAGAAGGTTTATCTACAACCAGGGCACCACTTTTTGATGGTTTTGGTTATGCTTTTTGGAAGTTTAGAATGGAAAAACATATCAACTCTTTAGGATATGATGTGTGGGAAGCAGTAGAAAATTCATATATTGCTACATCACCTCCTTCTGATGTTGATCAGAAACGAGCATATGATTGCAATGCAAAGGCTGAAAATGCTATTTGTTGTGGACTCACTAATGATGTCCTGACAAAAATAATGGACTGTAAAAATGCAAAGGCCATATGGGGTAAATTCTCCACCATCTATGAAGGTGATGAAAAAGTTAAAGAAGCAAAACTTTAGAATTATAGATTTAAATTTGATAGTTTAAAAATGGGCGACGATGAAAAGATTGCTGATTTTTTCTTGAAGATTCAAGAAAATGTAAATGCAATTAGAGGGTTTGGAGAAAACCTTCTTGAAAATCTTGTTGTTCAAAATTTTTTGAGGTCTTTACCCACTAAGTTTGATCCAAAGATTGCAGCAGTTGAAGAAAGAGACATTAATAAGGTAACACTTGATGATCTCCATGGTTTCTTTACTGCTTATGAGATGAGATTAAATGAACATAACTCTGGTAGTAAGGAATCTTCATTTAAAGTTGAGGCTGATGTTTTAGATGAAACAAAATCCTCTTTTGTAAGAAAACTAAAAAGAGGGTCAAGAAAATATAAAGGGAAATTACCCTTTAAATGTTTTAATTGTGGAAAGATAGGACACTATGTTGCAAATTGTCCAAATAAAGATCTTGAAAGTGATGATGAAAGCAATAAAAGATTTTCAAGGAAGAAGAAATTTAATTTTAAAAAGAAAAATACTTTCAAAAAGAAGAAAAGTCTTTATGCTAATGTAACTGATAGTGAATCAATTGAATCTTGTGATGAAACTGAAGAAATCTTATTTATGGCTGAAGTTGTTCCTGTAAAGGAAGATGAATCTAATTATGAATCAGAAATTGATCTTGAGGGAGAATTGAAATCTGCTCTCAAAGAAATTAAAAATTTGAGAAAAGGAGTTATCTTGAAAGATAAAGATCAGGAAAATTTACAAATGATTTATGATTTGACTCTTAAAGGAGAAGAAGCCAGGAAAATTCTTGAGATAACTAAAGGAAAACTAAAACATAAGGAGGATAGATGCTGCTCTTTGGAGGCAGAAGTTGTTAAGTTGAGAAATCAACTTGCATGTTCTGATGAGGTTCAATGTTCAAATCATGATGGTAAAGGAAAAGGTAATATTTTTGACAATAATCCTAGTTTCAATTGTAAACAATTTGGTCATAAGGCTAGCATTTGCAAAGTTTTGTCTAAGAGAAGTTATAACATTGTTAAAGGAAATCTCTATAAATTCCTTGTTAATCTTCAATGTTATAAATGCAAAGAAGTAGGTCATATAGTGCATTTTGTAAATCTGGTTTAAAAATACAGTCAAACAGAGCTAATGGAATTAAACTTGTTTGGAGGCCTAAAGATGTTAAAGCCTTGATAGTTGAAACAACCTTTCACTCTGTTAAGAGAAATTTTTGGGTTCTTGATAGCGGCTACTCTCATCATATGACTGGTGAGAGAAACAGGTTTGTAGACTATGAAGAATTTTCTTGTGGTTTTGTTAAGTTTGGGAATGATCACTGTATTCCTATAGTGGGAAAAGGTACTATTTTGCTTGAAAATGAAATCCATGTCAACGATGTTTACTATGTGGAAGGGATAACTCACAATCTTTTGAGTGTAAGCCAAATTTGTGATAATGGCTTTGAAATGAAATTCTTTGACTTAGGGTGTGAGATTCAAAAGAAATCTGGTAAAACAATAGCAGTAGGTTATAGAACAAATGGTAATGTATATTACCTGCAAGAAATCTCAAATGATAAACAAGAAAGTAATGTTTGTTTCATGAGTCAAGTTGATGAATCTAAATTATGGCATAGAAAATTTGGCCATATTAACTATGATAATCTGGTAAAGATAAGTAAAAATCAAAATGTTAGAAACATGCCTATCATATCTAAACCGGATAATCAAATTTGCAAAGAATGTCAGGAAGGAAAACAAGCTAGAGAAAGTTTCAAAACTAAAGAATATACATCAATCAGACCTCTGCAGCTTGTTCACACTAATCTATGTGGACCAACAAGGACTAAGTCCTTGAACAATGAGAGGTATTTCATGTTATTTATAGATGACTATACTCGTATGACTTGGGTAACATTTATGGTACATAAGGGAGAAGCTTTTCATAAATTTAAGATTTTCAGAAAGTTGGTTGAAAATGAATTTGATCTCAAAATCAAACGTCTTAGGTCAAATAGAGGAGGTGAATTTACCTCACAAGAGTTTGTTGATTATTGTGAAGATCATGGAATAAAAAGGCAATATTCAGCCTCTAGAACACCATAGCAAAATGGTGTTGTTGAACGTAAAAATCGAATAGTGAAGAAAATGGCAAGAGCTATGTTGCATGATGCAGCTCTATCGAACACATACTAGAAAGAAGCAGTGCATATAGCTGTTTACATTCTGAATAGAGTTCAAATAAGAACTAAAACACATCATACACCATATGAATTGTGGTATGGTAGGTCTGCTAATGTAGGATATTTCAAAAAAATTGGCAGCAAGTGCTTTATTAAGAAAGATAATGATTGCATTGGAAATTTTGAGTCAAGGAGTGATGAAGGTATATTTTTGGGATATTCTACACACAGTAAAGCATATAGGTGTTACAATAAAAGATTAAGAAAAATTGTGGAAAGTGCCAATGTTAAGGTTTATGAAACCTTACAAAATTGTGAACAACAAGAGAAACTTGATGATGATGATTTTGCTGTATAGACATCTAATGCAAATCTGAAAGATCACAATGAACCTTCAAGTTCAACAGAGCCTATGCAATCAACTGAACAAATTGTGGCAGATGATATTGCTGAACCTTCTTCTCAGTTGTCGTCTAGGCTAATGAAAAAGAAACATCCTTTTGATCAGATTATTGGTGATGTGTCAAAAGGAGTTCAAACTAGAAGACAAATTTCAGGTACTCAAGGTAATGGTGAACAAGTTTATTTATCTTTGATTTCTGAAATAGAACCTAAGACATATTTTGAAGCCAATAGTGATAGCTATTGGGTTAAGGCTATGCATGAAGAACTTGCACAAATTGAGAAAAATAAAACTTGGGAACTAGTTCCTAGACCTGAAAAAATAAAAATGTTATTGGTGCAAAATGGGTTTTTAGGAACAAGATGGATGAACAAGGGAATATAGTCAGAAATAAAGCTAGATTAGTTTGTAAAGGTTATTCTCAAGTTGAAGGATTGGACTTTGATGAAACTTTCACTCTTGTGGCTAGGTTAGAAGAAATAAGAATGTTTTTGGCTTACTCTATGTATAAAGGTTTTAAAGTATTCCAAATGGATGTTAAAACTGATTTTCTCAATGGTGACTTGTCAAAAGAAGTTTATATGGAACAACCTAAAGGCTTTGTTGTTGCAGGTAAAGAATGTTATGTATACAAGCTGAAAAAGGCCCTCTATGGTCTGAAACAAGCACCTCAAGCCTGGTAGTCAAATTTGGATGCCTATTTACATGAACAGGGCTTCTCAAAAGGTGCAGTAGATAGCAATTTATATTTCAAAGTGAAAGATGATAGTATTCTAGTTGTTGTTTACGTTGATGATATTATATTTGGAAGTAATAATGATGCTTTGTGCTATGAATTTCTAGCAATCATAAAATCTAAATTTGAAATGTCAATGATTGGTGAACTTTCTTTCTTTTTGGGTCTTCAAGTTAGTCAACTTGATAAAGGAATATTTATCTCACAAACAAAATATGCTAAAGAAATGTTGACAAAGTTTTAGATGGCTGATTGCAAACCAATTGGGACTCCTATGGAAACTAGCTATAAAATTTCAAAGGAAACTGATCAACCTAATGTAGATCATACTCTGTATAGATCCATGATTGGTAGTCTTCTATATCTGGCTGCCACAAGGCCTGATATTATGCATGTTGTATGTCTAGTTTCATGTTTTCAATCTGCACCTAAGTTGTCACATTTGAATGCAGTAAAAAGAATTTTAA